>JALBCR010001211.1:0-350217 GCA_030710515.1 Abscondita cerata
TCAGTGTACTTCGTTCAGTTACGCTATTGCTGTCGTATGTTTTAAATTTATATTATAATGACATAATAATTAATATAAAGTTTGTAAATTTTATAGGCATAAAAATATGCCTTAATATATGAGCATATCCTTACCCATTTTGAGATGTACACACTAAAAGTGCGTACTTGCTTAATAAATGACCAATGGTGAAAATGTCAAATTAACTTTCAATTCAACACATTTTTATATAGTGTGTAGCATTTAACGTGAAGAGCTACTACATATTTTCGTTATTTAAAAATAAAAGATTGGCATTTTGAAGTCATATAGAGTGGTGGAGTTACGATTTTTAAAATTCCTTATTATAAATTAACAAACATCACTAACTTTGAGTTAGAGATATCGAAAAAAATTATAACATAAAGCTGTTAAGAATATTTTTTTAAACGCTTATGCCGATTTTCATGACAAAATTATTTCGATTTTTTCACCTGCGTAGATAAATGGCATTTAATGCTGTAGTCACTAACTCTGTAACTAGAACTTAAGATAAGTATTAAATTCTGTAGCAGTGAAATTAAGACAAGACAACTGATTCATATTTAAACTTACTAATAAACTCAAAACATAATAATAGTTTTAAGTATAAACCAAAATTATTTAAAAATTTTAAAAATTAGTTTTTTAATAATAATTTTGTTCGATTATACAAACGCAAAGAAACTATTGAGAATCAACCCTATTAGGCTGAGCACGAGGCTGAGTTTAAAGTTCATAAATTTCACTTCAGTAGGTACCTACCTTAAAAGTGTAACCCATTACCCACTATCACTGACCAAACATTCAAAATTGCATCTGTACGAAAATATGAAGGTATCTTCATCTTAAATGCGACACACTGTATAAGAATTAATTTATGTATATTTATTTAAAATTATCTGTTGTGTTTAATAAGTAAGTTCAAGACTGCCAGCTTTATTTAGAACATTTTGCTTTCCTGGGAATTGAAACTCCTCTAGTTCTACGTATCTTTATCTGATACATGAATATCCCGTAGACTTAGAAAACAAGAATATTTGCTGGAATCTCCCTGTACCCCCAAGATAGAAGAGTAAATTTTTAAATCACTGTATTAAACCCTTCAAACAAAATTTTTATTTCTTTTATTCTTCTTTCAAGAGAACTGAATGGACAACTGGAACAAAAGAAAATTGTTGTACAAAAGGATTGCGTTCACACTTTTCAAAAGCTGTCAACAAAAACCCGCCATTCGTCAGACTTATGAGTGAGATCCATTTCCTCAAAAACCAGTAATATTATTGCAGCAGCACAGAACATTATCCATCCCAAAAAAATGTGAAAAGTCTTCGTGTCGTTTTTTGTAAACAAAAGTTTTACAATTCTCTATCGTGTAAATTTTTTTATTTTAGATGTGAGCCCAACAATTTGCCCTTTTTTTTTAGATAAACCCAGATCTTCTACAAGATTGATCAATTCGGCTTGATGTAGAAAATGGGGCTTTAAACTTTTGTTGGCATTTTCTGATTTAATATAGTCTGTTGATGAGTAGTATCGTAGGAGGGTTGAGATAGATGCCACAGTAATTAGTTGCAACCGAATGGGCAAATCGGCTTCATTTGAGACTGGAGTACTCGTTGAACGATGATCTGGATATTTTATTTTTATTCGATCAATAAATAGCAATCAGTTGTATATGGTCAGCGGGCTTCTTCCAAATTCCCGGAACTCTAAATGGCATTTTTCGGTACGATCCATGATAGCATGCCTCTAAATTTGAACGTCGGCTACCTCCTACCTGTAGTGCAAAAAATTAACATAACAAAACCCTTGTTGCCCTGTGTTATGTATACCTATAATTGAAGTTGAAGTTATAATGATTTTTTTTTACATAACTACCACAGTCAACATTTAACGTTTAAAGTAAAATAAAGATATAACAAAATTAAAATAAAATTAAACATTTCATAAATTTGTTTCTTTCCCTAATTTTATTTTTTTAAAAATTGTAAATTTTGTAATTTTTGATTATTATTATATTTGAGCCTTTACAATTCTGCTAATTTTGTGCTCCGTTGCAATACACTTAGAAAACTATAACTAAACTTTAAAATGTGTTTTTTTTGTGCATTGCGATAAAGCATACAAATATTTGGGGAATATGTACACCAAGTTCTAAAATTGCATTAATGTATAATAAGCAATTTTAACATCATAGTCCGAAATCACATAAATAATAAACGTACGTATGATTTATTGTTATGCAAAAAGTAAGTACCATTTTAATTTCATAATTGCTACAGTACAATAAATTAGGTACATAAATACATTTTAATAACAGTTTTAAACAAACACAACTACAAACTAAAGTTAATATACTAATGAAAAATTATGATTAACATAAAACCGTTTTTATTTCGTTAGTATAAAGTATATAAAGATTTAAAAATTGTAGTGATTATTTGAGAGCTTAAAAGCCGACGGTAATATTTTTCGTTATTTTTAGTTAAGAATAATAATGTATTTGAACTTACACAACAGTATAGTATAATACGTGAAAAAATGCTTAAGCAAAAACGCTTTGCTGAAAGATAGATACCGAAGCTTACTTAACTAATTAGCACATCTATAAGAAATTCCATGGCCAGCTGCGTCTGACCGAAGAAAAGTTTTAAAGGTTGTATGAGTTTATGATCGTTCAGCTTTTTTGATGCATTTAAGCAGCCTCAAACCTATCAGACTAACACGATAAGTCTAAAAGAAAAGACGTGTTATAGTTAACGGACTTTTATCTGTTTGGTGTCTGTTTGATGTCTTTTGATGTTATTTAATTGACGTCTTAATATAGTTTGTCGCAAAATAGCAAGTACCATATCGGGCGTGGGAACAACTTTATGTAAAACATATGGAAAATGAGACTTAAAATTTCGGTGTTGTGTCTACGTTAAGCATCTGAGAAACGAATTTTATTGAAGGGAGAATTAAAAATTCAAACATGTGCGAGCCCTTGTATTGCTGTTACATTTAACCCTATAATTAACGAGTTAAAGCTTGTAAAGTAAATACTTATAGGTACTAACGTTTTGAAATTTGTCGTTCGCATCTCAACATAAATGCATAAAGCTTTTATGAAGGCATTTACTTCAACAAGTGTGATAAAATTACATAACATGTTTGCAAATAAAACAATATTTATATGTATTATAGTGTTAACTGTCGTGCTTTAGTGATGATTTAAAATTCTCGGTCTTGAATTGAAAACCGAAAATGTTTTAAGGAATTCAGGGTAGTGGAACCCTTGATGCCCGGGCCATGGCGGTCAATACCAGCAAGCAAACCTCATTGGTCCAACTCCACCAGCCTTCTCAGAAAGATATAGTAGATAAGTTTGGATAGCTTCTGAATAGATTAAACAAGAAACGGGCATGAATTTGAAATTATGTTCTATTTTAGCAGGTAAAATACGATGCATTTCATTAGAGCTTGTTTTTACTACATAAATTACATTTTTAATTTAAACACTGTCAGTACCAATTTTTAAAAAAATTTTGGTAAATTTATACACTAATCGATTAGAAATGCGTACAAACAAAGAGCTGTAGATCTAACGGATATTTTGTATTTTCTTGTAAACATTTACTTTTAACTTTAGGGTGCACACATTCATATAGTAGAATTGTTTACTTTGGCACAAGTCGTTCAAACAATGTTTCGGAGAAAAACTAACAAAAAAAGTGAAAAGTAAATAAACACGTATGTCTGTGTGATTTCGGCAAATTTGTAATCGGTAATGAAATTTTTGTGATTTAAAGCAATAAACAACTAACGCAAAAAAAAACAAGATACGCAGTTACCGTGTTACCGCAACAATTTTTCCAAAATTATTTAAATTTTTATTGTGTAATTTTGGAAAGAATTATAGTCTTATAGTCGAAAGCTTATTGTTTCCACATGAAACTAATTAAACATCTCATAAAAATATTCTTGGCAAAAATCAAAGAATTATTTTAGTAGGTAATAAAATTTTATTTAAGATTAAGCACCTGTGTGTGCTCTTAATATATGAAGGATCATTTTCGTAGTAATGCTGTCTAATTAGCTACAAACTTTAGATTTATATCTAACGCTTTGTAGTAAATGATTGTGTACTTTTTTTTTATTTTAAATTATATGTAAAATACATAAACGAATAGGTATCTATTAGTAAAAATTACGTCGGTAAACAACCCGATAAGTAAATAACGAAAGAAACACATCTGTTAAGATCTAGTACCTATACAAAAAAAATTAAGAAAAAATGAACACGTTTGGTAAAAAAGGTAAAAAGATTTGAATTGAACACACGAGAAGCTATCATATATAATTTTGTTATTGTTTTATTTATTTATTGCAATAAAAAAATAAATAGTATTAAATAAATTACACCGAATAACACAGACTTATAATATCGTGTTTCCATATATTCAAAAAGTTCAAAAGTAAAAAACTTTACAATTTAATATTTTTGTTATCTCGTACTTTAATGTAATTAGATTTGTTTTATCTATTGCAGAACTTTGAAATTAGCTACTCTTAGAAAATTCTGTAACGTTCTTTTATGGTGGAGCTAAATTATAATTAACTCATTATATTACTATTGAATTCAAAGTTATTCATTGTTGCTTCTGATAGGTGGTTCAAAATTTGAAAAGGTCCTCATAATCTATACTATATATACCTACACGGTCATTCAGTAATGGAAAACAAAAAAAATATTATTTTAGGCTAAGAAAAATATCAAATGTTTGTTATGGTGTTAATTAAAGAAGGTCTAAAGTTCATTCGTTTGTACAAAATATCAAAAACCAAAAGTATAGTCAAATTCTATTTAAAAAAAAATTTTGTAATTACCAACTTTATATGAAAAAATGACGGGTGTTTATTTGTGACATTGATTGCCTAAAAGTTTGTGTCTCTTTAGTCCAATTTAAAAATGTTTTTTTCAAGAGAAGACACATACAAGAGAAGAAAGAACAAAAAACTCTGAACATGAAGATAATACATAGACATTTAGTGAATTGCACAATCTAAATTATTAAGTCAGGGGATGTGGCCGTGTCAGATAAGTATCTTGAATTTTAAAGAAACGTCATTTCCTGCATGTAATATCGAAATAAACCAAAACCTAAATGAACATGATTTTCAGCGTATTAGTAAATTCAAGAAAATCTTATTTTTTTAACGTTTTGTTTTTCTATGGGGCTACATCATCAAGAACAATATATTATTAAAGATTTAAAGAATAATTGTTTCATCGCCAATAAATATTTAGGATGAAATAATTATAAATCAAATTATCTCATTTTTTAGAAAAAAGTTCAACGGTCAAATGTACCTAGTGAATCAGAATTTTTAAAATTCGTTTTGCCTGCAATTTTTAAAGTATATCCACAAATATTAAAATGCCAAATAAAATCCCGTTAAATTTCTATATAGTTCAGTCAAAAGAGATTGAAAAGGAACGAAAAGTGGAACTCGTGTATACTGGCGACGTTTTTTCACATAAATTAAGTTTAGACAAAAATGTTTTTAATTTTTTGGCTATCTAGATAAATAGGTGAGATCCTAACGATAAACTTTTTTTATCCGACGTAACCTTAAAAGATAGAAGTCAAAAACTGAAGATTTTGACCTTAATTAACAAATTGCGAAATGTTCCCATACGATGTCAACTTTTTGATATGTTATTCCTGACGGCCTAAACTTAATTTACGTGAAATAAAATTGCCAGTATACACGAGTTCCACTCACTTTTCTCTTTTGACTGGACTAATATGCTGCATTGAGAGAAATGGGTCAGGTTTTGATTTGATTTATTTATATATTTTTTTATTCATTTTTTAATTCTTATTTTGTTTTGAGAAAAATAACAATTTTAGTATTGGATTATTAGGTTGGCCTTGAAACCGATTAGTACCGGAATCGCTTAGCCTGGCACCTTTAATATTTTGAACTACTCACAATTTATGTTACTAATCTCTTCTATCTTTAAATAAATTTAAATTTGAAATTTAAATATAAAAATCAAATTGAATTTATTTGTTCTATTTAAAATAACAAATCGATTCGGTTTCCTTATATAACTTTTTACATATTAAAAAATTAATACATGAACATATCTCTCTAAATTTTTTATAACTTATTTTATTCTAACTTTAACAATTTTCTTTTCTTTCTTTTAGTCATCTCCTTCTTTCTACCACCTCTCTCATCCATACTGGGCTTTCAACATTTCTTCAGTAATGTCTTCCACCTTCTTTCCTTTATTCTTACTTTGATGCACTCCACTAATAGATGTTCTATGTTTTACTAGTCTAATTTATTTTTATTCTTCATCCTTTCTTCCATCCATCTTTTCCATTTTTTCCTAGCATAACTTCCCTTCTCACTTCCTCACCCCTTAATTCGCTGCCCTTATCTACCATGTGCTCTACATTCTTCCAATTTTCTCCACACATCCTACACATTCTTTCTTCATCCATCTTTTTTCCAATATTTATTTTTATTTTCCTCATTTCCTAGTCTATACCTCGCTATTATATGTTTTTCTTTTATGTTCAATCCTCCTTTAATATATTTTGGTATCCCTTCTACCATTATATATTTGTATTTCGTGTTATACTTTGTTTCTTTTATTTTCATCTTTTTTCTTGTTTTTGGTTGTCTTTGTCCCTTTGTGTTATCTCTTCTTCCATCCTTCTTCCTTCCTCCCTTAATCTTCTTACCTCTTTTGTCGCGTAACCCTCTCTTCTAAAGTATGCTCTTCTCTCTTCTTCTCCGTGCTTTGTTCTTTGCAATTCTACCTCCTGCCAACATTCATATAAAATTTCATTATCTTTTCTATCTTCCATTCTTTCCTCAAATCTCATTGCTCTCCTTCCTGCTTGTATTCTTATTTTTCTATTTTCATTTCTTCTTCTATTAAATACCCTGGTGTTTCCCTCTCAACCTAGTGTCCATCTCCCAAATTTTTCTTGTATCTTCTCTAGTTCTTCCCATTCCTTTCATCCCCAAATCTTCGCTCCGTACATCATCACACTTTTTACTATTTTCTCGAATAACCACTTTCTTTTTTCTATTTATTTACCAAATAATCTTTCTCCTATACTCCATGCTTGTCCCATTATATTACTGTCTTTTTCCTTAATTATTTTATATGATCACTGTCTTTATTGTCATTTTTCATCATGTACCTTAAGTATTTGTATTTGTCCACTCTTTCTATTTCTTCTTTTCCCCACCACCATTTTTCCTTTTTTTTTTCTTTTTTTTTCTTAATGACCATTATTTTAGTTTTTTCTACGTTTACATCTAATTGTTTTTCTCTAAATATCTTCTTAACGTCTTTATTGCTTTCTTCATCTCTTCCTCTTTACTTGTAAAAATTACTGTATCATCCGCATATGTAAGTGTTATTATATTTTTCGTCCTATTTTTATTCTTCCAACTTGATTTTTCTCATTTCTTTCTCTAGATCTCTTAAATATATTGAAACTAGCATCTCCTTCCTTAACTTCCCTTTCACCTTTACTCTATTTTTGTTTCTTTATAAATATCTTCCACTTCTTCTATTATGTCTTCTCTTATTTCATTTTTTCTCATCATTTCCCACAATGTCTTTTTATCTACTCTATCAAATGCCGCTTTTATATTCACGAATTCTGCATATACTAATCGTTTCATTATCGATTGTCCCTCTTCCCTTCCTAAACCCTGTCTGCCAATCTGGAATTATTTTTTTTTTCTTCTATTTCTTTTTCCATTCTTGCTCTTGAAACTTAAATATATTTTAATGTCACAAATTTTAAGGGGTTTAGGTATCGGGACTAAAGTATATCGAAACTAAGTTATTCCGGGGCTAAGCGATCACGAGGCTAAGCAATCTAGGGGCTAAGTAATCCCGGACTAAGTGTAGGTATCCGGGGCTACGTAATCTCTAGAACAGTAACCCTACGGACCTAAGCGATTTCTGGGCTAACCACCTACGAAAAAATCTGTCAATTTTAAATATATTAGAAATATTTTTTATTGTGACAATTTACTGATTCGATTTTTATTTTTATTTTTGTTAAATATTTCTTTAAAATTTTCTGTTGACTTTAGGGATCATTATCATTCCAATATTTACTTTTTGATTTTTAAAATTGTCAATTTTACAGTTTATTTAATTTAATATTTACATTTATTGAAAGTAGATAAGTATAAATAATATAATCAATACCTTTTCGTTAATGTTTAATTCATAAACAATTAATTTGTCCGAAGATGACTTTACGTAATTTGTAAACTTAAAACCAATTACAATAAATAATAGTATATTAAAAATTAGTTGTATAAGCAGTATATTGTTGAACGAGGAATTATGGCACGACGAGCAGAGCGAGGAGTGCCATAATGGAACGAGTTGAACAATAGACTCCTTATATAACGAATTTAATACAATATTTTTAATTGCTTTATTATTCTAGTAAATGTAAAAAAAATTCTTTGCTAAATATAGTAACTTATATAGAATGAGCTTCTAAAATATTATTCAACGCTTTTTGTAGTGTAATAAAAATTTTTTTATTACACTCAATTGAAAAAAAATTATTTCTATACCTAATGTATTGAAATGAGACTTTTCTAATTCTTATTTAAATTTATTTATTTTACTTTAAATAGTGTTTTGTTTAGGGACCCTTCAAGGTTAGTGGTACAGGGTATAAACATAAATCTTTTAAGAGGAACAAGCTGTCGTTTCTCTCTTCAAAGCGAGAGTTTCATCAAGGCGATTAATATTTCATCGTTCATTGGAGCTCTTCGTTTTGTGAAAAATTTAGCCTTGATGAGACTCCGCTTTGAGGGGCGAAACGTCGGTCTGTTTCTTTTAAAGAATTAATTCTTATATCATATTTTAACCCTAAAGTGTTCCTAAACAAGTCACAATTTAAAGAATAACCAAATTGAAGAAAACCAGTTACCTTTATTTATTTAGCGCTTTTAATGACAGCTACACTCACCTCGTAATGCAATGATATAATTACAACAAATAAATAAATTTGTCACATTTGACGATGTATTCAGAATTAGAAAAAAAATTAAAATTTGACGGGTTGATGTTGTGGTTTGGCCCCAGATTATTTTTGCCAGTTACCACCATATTATAACAATTTTGGTAATAGACAGAATAATATCTCAAAAAAATGTTCTAAAATATATTCTTATATGAATTAGATAAATCAGCACATGAACAAAATTTATAACGTAATCATCTTAAGAGCTACACCTATACCAATATAAGCGTTTTGAAGAAAACCTAACATATCAAAATAATAAGCACATTTTCGCACGCAATCATGTGTATGCAATCAAATGCTTTAAAAACATGAATTAACGGTTTTCAAAAATATAAATCTGTTTATGACACATAATTGAAATTGTGTTAATTTTAATGTAGAAATTAAGTAGTATCTACATACTACTTATAATAACTATTTAAAATTAAATGTCCCAATTTATGGACTAAAAATAAAACTTTTATTTTGGATCGAATACAACTTGTAGGTTCTTTCTAAAGTTAATATTGAATTTGTGTTCAAAATACTAGTTCTAGAGATGATATTTTCTTTAAGGTGCCAACTCAAAAATAAATTAAAGCCGGCAGATCAAATTTTTTGATGTTCGATCCCCATGAAACAAAAAAAAATGTACGATAAAAAAGATCAGTATGTTTGCAAACTTTGCGTTTGTGCGGTGTCTTTGTGTCACTTATTATTTTACTTTTATAAATATTTATTTAAATCTTAAAGAGATGAAGTCTATATGATCAGTAAACAAAGTTTAATTATGCCTCACACAATCGATATTTATTGACAAACTTGTCGATTAATATTTATCTATTGACAATCTTGTATCATTTGATTATAATTTTACAACAACAACAACAAAGGACGATAAACTGCCCTCAGACGATCTATATAGTCATCAAGATATTACACAATCAATATTGCCCATGTAGCTAAGGAGGTCAGAAATCTTGTGTATAAATTGAATAATGTGTTTTAATTTGTCTAAATCTTACTTTGGATTTATTTTATCGTGTTTTCTCACATCAAAACAACATACTGTCAGTCCGTCTATACTTCTAAATCTAATATTCTGACATGCTTTATATTTATTCACAATTTTGTTGGGTTTTATACATGTAGTCAAGAATGTCGGGTCTTCAATAATGTTTTACGTAGATGTCAAACTTAAGTAAACTAAGTTTTTTACATTTACTATTAGTTTAGTGTTTGGTGCAACGTCAAAAACATTAAAAACATTTTTGGTAAATCAGGAAATAGAAAATTTATAAATCTGCTTAAAATTAGTGGACGTTGAAAGTAAGATAAGCCATCAATCCTTCAAACATTTAATATTTATTGTTAATATTGAAGATATTATTTGATTTTCATCAAACCATGTTGACTGTCTGTCAGTCCTTCACGTTTAATAGCAATGTCAAAATTCTAATATAAAAAAATACACATTATATACTAGTCCTGTACCTACTTATTTAGGATATTTGGGCCCCGACTATTTAACTAACAATAACAGTTCTGGGCAAGAAATAGTATATTAAAAGAACTAGTTTCAGAAGACGCATTTTATAAGACGAGTACTAAAATGCCTTCTGATACGAATTCTTTATACTATTTTTCTATTTTGGGCTTTTCAGATTGATTTTAAAATAAAATTTTGCGAGTTTTTCAATTTAGGGAATTTTGAAGTGTTATTGCTAAGGTGGCAATATTTTCATTAAACTTTGGTTTAAATGCTAGTTTAAGTTTAATTAGTACATTTATCATATGTTTGATTTAAAAAAATGGGTGGAAATAAAAATAAGTAGATAAATAAATCTACTGAACATTAATTATGATTTAAATTAATGCACACCGACCGTAATGACAGCTTGGACGTTATCAGTGTTACCACCGTTCGGAATAAAAATTGTCCTATTTCTATAAAAGAACTAGAATTTCTATAAAAGATCTCATTTGGGTGCTTTTATAGCTCTGTAAGCGACCAAAATTGAAAAACAATTTTTTTCAAATGCTGTTTATTAAATTTATCTTTAGATTTTTTTCTTCCTTGTTTAAATCTTAAGTTGATTATATTTTGATGATCCTCAATTTAAAGATTAAAAAAAATTAATTCCTAAATAGAAAGCTTAATTAAATTGAGGATGGAATTTTTCGACAGTCTATCAAAGTAGGTACCAATGCATTTGAAGTTTCTTTTTATATTAAAAACGAAGCATGATTTTTTATAACAGCGGAGATAATTATCACGACTGTTATAAAAAATCATGCGTTATAAAAACTATTAAATCCTTGATATCCGTACCTATACTTATAAAATTAATTTTAATTAAAAAGTAACTTGTCTTCCTATTTAGTTTTAGAAACCATTAACACCTCTTACATTTAAATTTAACATACAACGCAAAACAAAGATAGGTATTTCTTTAAAAATGATTGATCACTTTTTGAACAATTTTTGTTTTGAAAAAATAATTTTTATGTAAATCGATCTCTAAAATTCCTATTTTTCTAAAAAACTTCAATCTCAGAATTTGTTGTTTTCAATAAAATATTTTTCTATACGATCCTTGATGCAAGAAAAAGAAATAAATAGAATAGCGGCAAGTAATTAAGTTATACGGATGATTAAACTTTGATTTATTGGAATGGTTTAATAACATATAGTTATATAGACATAACGTTTTATTATGTATTTCATTTAAGTAAATAACGTATTAAAACAAAATAAACAATAAATACTCTACTTACGCACCCTTTTTTTTGGTAACATAAATAATTTTCTAACCAGTGGTATCACCTAGGTACCTATTTAGTAATAAATTATAATGAAAACTATTATCGATATCTAAGGTACAGTGTAGGATTTATTTAATGACTCTTGTCACTAACATCAAGAAATTTAATTTATTTTTAAATGCAAAGTATTGTACCATATCCTGTGTGATTTAATTTAGTTAATTAAAAAAAAAGGTATTTAAGTCGTTACTTGCGAAAGAAATTATGTTTCTCATGTTATTATATGATAATTACAACTATTCAGTGCAAATTATGTATAGTGAATGCTTCGGTTCTTCGCATAACTAAAAACACTAGTGTTACGTGATATTCATTTTCAAACAATTATGCGCATAGTTTTTATCATGAAAGATCAGTAATTACTTGGAAATTTTAGTATGCTAACGATTACGCATCCTTAATTCACATTGAATAATCTAGTACATAGACTACGTAATTCATAAAAAAGTAGATAGGTAGGTACCTACTATAATAATATAATTTGGCTACTTATCTATAGTATACGCTAGGTACTGAATGAAGTTAGGTGCGATATTTTTTTTCGTCTTTGATGGTATTGTAAAGTAATTTGCGTGTCTAGAAGAATTGGATGGCTACTAATCTGAAACTAAGTATGAACAAAATCAATTATTGTTAAACATACAATCAATGACATTTAAAACAGGTGACGTGCGAAAAACTAATAAATCATGAAACATAACTAATGAATCCAAAAATACCCCATAACCATTCGTTCAAGCATATATCACTCAGGCAGGCCTAAAACCCTATAAAATCTTTGGAGTAATGGCTGAAAATGTGTACTATGTAGTTTGAGAGGGCGCGAAAAATATATAACAGTTTGTTCAGAACAAAGATGAAGTTATGAAGAAGCGCATGCTTGAACGGGACCAGTTATTAGACGTCTTGAAACCATGAAAATGTACAAGCAATGTGTTTTCATTAGCGCAAGCGCATTCAAGTTAACGTAGAAGCTTTTCAAGGCGGGCGTAACCACTCTGAAATAAGCTAAGGTTGAATACCATGGCCGCGGGATCAACTTAACAAGTGCATAGTTAGTGATAATAGTTTTAAAAATAAATTGTGGAAATAAAAATTTTATTTAACTTTTATGGTTTTTCTTTGTGATGATTTGTCCCGTGCCGATGGTCCGATAGAAAAAAAAGTCAACAACGGGAGTCTCTTGTAAGTTTTAAGTTTTACTATGTTTTTTATGTCTTTGTATGTGTACTAACACAAAAATAATTATGTACTTAATTTTTATTGCTATCTTTACAACATTGCCAATTGTAACCGGTGATCATTCAATTGTCTGTATGTATTTTGAAACCAATTTTGAACTAACCAGGTAGCAGCGACAACTGAAAAACCGTCGCAGCGCTCTAGATCAAAATCTTTATTAGTTGACAGTATAAAAAAACTGTCAAATCGTTAATAAACAAAAAAATAAAGCGAATTAAAAAACATCGTAAAATAATAATTGAATCTGAACACGCTAACGTAAAAATCTGCTAATTGACCATGTAATATATTATTAGTGTTTACAGGTAAACGTAATTGGATACAACATACATTTATGTACGTACTAATTCTAAATTTAAGCAAACATTATACCGCGCTGCCTACTACGATCACCAATTTTAATGTTTATCTAAATTTCTTAAACATGGCCTTACTTAAAAATGATTAACGTTGTAAAAATTAAGATATGTGTCATTTAAATAAATAAAAACTGAAAATTGTTTGTATCGACACGACGCATGTACCTATATTCACCGAAACTTTTTTTTACTAAACTTTAAAGCATCACATACTTAAACTCTAAAAATTCTTTTCTCCGTCGTGAAAAAAGATTGACAGTTTTGACAGTCACTTGTCATTGAAAGTTTTCAGAGTTCTTTACTTTGTTCATTATTATGTGTATCTGTGCAGTTAGCAATCAGGCGGTTGCCTGTCGCAACTACACTTGTTTTCTTTTGTTTAGCGCCCTTTTCATAATAAATGTTTGCTTTTACTCTTAGTTAATTTTTCTTTACGTAAATAATTTATACACTACTACGTAATTATTGTTAATACAAAAAAAATGCATTTAAAAACTATTATTGAAAAAAATGTTTAAAATGAGTACCCTCAATTACCTATACTATTATCAAATAAATTACATGACATATACAGAGTACACACCAAAATTATTTACAAATTAACTCGCACCTTTGCATAGATAATATAACTAATAGTTCTGTATTGTTTATGGTTATAAAACAATATGTTCCTTCAATAAATTTAATTTTTTGGTGTTTGCGTCGGGCTACTACATTAAAAGTAGTGTATTTGACGACTAAGGTTTAGTTGTATAATTATATTATGTTAACCTATCTGTTTAAATTAAATAAAAAAAAAATTACTGCTCTCAAAAAATGCAACAAACTCGTGCTAATACTATATATTTTATTCAATTATAAGGTTTGTAATTGTTTTCTCATTATATTAACACCCGTCGCTCAATTTGCGCCATTGCAATGTAATAATTTGTTTAAGTTTAATAAGAAATATTTTTTCTATTTACCTAAGCAGTTATCAAAGTAAGTATCAAAAATATCAAATAGGTACTCATTACGTACATACCTAATATTTTTGAAATTGCTAAACACTTGAATTTATCAAAAATATTCACTTAAGTTATTTACCTACCTAGCTCCTATAATTTGAAATTTTGAAACGGGCCACACAATGCGAGAAGTGAACAAATTAGTGCTTGATTTTTATTTTATCAATAAAAATATTCAAATGTAGAAAATTTTGTGGTAGTTATGGTGATACTTATACCTATTTATTAATTAGGTATTTGTAGTAGAAAGCCTTTTATAACGGGTGTTCAAATAAAAAACTGTAGGCTATTTTTTAAACAAAGTAGTCAGCTGATAAAAACTTAGGTTAGAATTCAAGGTTTCTAAGAAAACATCCATTAGGTTATTTATGTCACGTTTTAATTCAGTATTCCACGCCACCACGCGTTATTTTGCTGTACTTTTGTGTACACTATAAAATTAATTCAATCAATTCAATACTACGACCTGCCCATCAGCCCAGTTTTTATTTGAACATCTCGTTATGTATTTTCGATTACACACCAAATGGCAAATTTATAAATGACTCCATTTCGGTGCTATTTTTCTAAACTTTTTAAAAACGTAATATAAAAGAATTACCTACATAACAATAAGGGTTTTATGAATATTAGATGTTTGGAAGATACTCGTTTATTATGAGTTCAAATGAAGTTTATACGTATTTAGATTTGCTATTGTTGATTCTCTGTTTGTTAGTGTTCCTCCACAAGTGTATCAGTTTGACCCAAAATTTTTTATACTTTTATAAGATTTGATTTTTCTAATTTATAACTCTGGTAACAACTGTGGCATTCTATCAAAATTAAACTACAGTCTTCATTTTTTGTTTCAAAATACTTTTTACGTAAATAATAGTTTTGTTTTTGTTAATCAAAATTAGAATAAATCTTCTGTAGGTATTACGTACAGATACCCAAAATGAAACAACTTTTGTAACTATGTAATATTATATCAATATTGGTTACAAGAATCATGCGTTTCGTAAATGATTACATAAATAGCTATTAGGTATGAAATAATACACTAAAGCATCATATTATTTTTTTCTATTTACAAAAATTTATTCTAAATTCTTCAAGAAATAGGTACTAAATAATTGGTCCAATGATATTGTTTTTTAATTAGGGTTTTAAGTTAGGTGGTAATTTCAAATGTTCGAAATATTCTAAACCCAAATTTCGGAATGGAATGTTTTTACGTATCGTCTACAATTAACAAATACTAAAAACACGTCGGTAATATATTATGTATTTATGTAATCAGTGACGAAACGCATAAATTTTGTAACGAATGTGATAATTGCGGGTGAGTCAGTTTAGTGTTCCCTTGGGAGGTTTCGGCCACTTCTCGACATTTTACAGGAAAAGTAACTAAAGGGTGTCAAGCTCGAATTTTAAGAAAATTTGAATGCCGCAAACCGCATCCCGCTATATTTTCAAATAAAAAAGATACAGGGCGTTTTTCACATTTGGTCCAAAACAAAAACTGCTCATAACTTTTTATTCATAAAAATTTTGAAATCTGTTTACGCATCATACAAGCACTTTTTAAATACAAAACCAGTGGCGTAACCAGAAATATTCTTAAAATAATTTTTATTGCTTATTTATCAGAATTTAATTTTTTATATGCGAGCCATATTTAATTTGTTTGTCATTAAATTAAAAAAATGTAGCATATGTCATGGTTTTGTTTGAAAAAAGTTAGTAAAAACAATTTTTGTATAAAAAAATTTTTAGGGTGCCGGAAGGTATTATATATTTTTATTTTCTTTTTAATTCTAAATTGTAATACTACCATGATATATATATTTTGTTCTATAAAACCAACGCCTGCACCTTAAATATTTTTTATAAAAATTGTTTTACTAATTTTTTTTCAAACAAAACCATGACATATTAAGATTTTTAATCTACAAAAATAAGAAATCTAATGACACACAAATTACATATGGCTCTCATATAAAAAAATTTAATTTAATAAATAAAACAATAAAAATTATTTAAAGATCATTTCTGACTACCCCACTGGGTTTTGTGATTAAAGAAGTGCCCTTAACATATACGCAAACAGATTTTAAAATTTTATAAATAAAAGTTACGAGCAGTTTTTGTTTGGACCAAATGTGAAAACGCCCTGTATCTTTTTATCCTAAGATATAGCAGGTTACGGATTTGCAGGCATGCAAATTTTTTCAAAATTTAGGTTTGACAACCCTTCACGAATATTTTCCTGAATAAATGTCGGGAAAGTACCAAAAACTTTAAGGAACACATAAACTGATTTAATCTGTACAATATGCAGATAATGGAATTAAACATGGTAAAGATGGGAGCTGAGAATTTCCAACTGCTTTCCTTTTAGTAAATCTGGTTTGAATAGGGTATTTTGCAACTTGTGACATAAGAAGTAAAAAAGTAAGTAGTTACGAAAAAGTAGTTAAGTAGGTATGCTTTTTGTAACTAGTTCCAAAAAAGTAGATGGTTCTCAAAACCTCACATTGATTATGGAAAAATGCCACTTTACAGTCAAAATTAAAAAATTGTTTTTGTAGCTTCAAAAAATTTGTCATCAGATGATCAAAATGAAAAAGTTTATTTGTGTATCATCTCATGCCAATCACAAACGTTGACTTAAAAAACGATCTTAAATCACCTGATGCTGTAAATTTGCAAGACATTTGTATAATTGATAATAAACAACGTAATCCATTACAGTGGTGAGTTCTGTCGGCCCTGAAGAGTTTCAAAATAACGAAATAGGCTGTCGAGTGATTTCGGTATTTGTATACAATTTGCGAATTGACATAAGGCGATTTTGACATTATTTTTCAGGTCAATGATCTGCAGGATCAACTGTTTCAAAAATGCTTACCTACAGTAAAAATGTCGGCAAATTTTGAAGATTACTAACCGGATTTACTTGTCGTTAATTATTTTTAGAGAGCATAGTTATTACCTAACTAATGCTACCTAAGGAAATGGAAAATTATTTAATATATTTATATCAAAATCAACTATGGAAAAAAAAAGAAATGTGTATTTATATTTCTAAAATCGTTAATGGCAAGTCATAGAAAAATTTTAGTGTTTAGAATCACGCATGGTTTTCAAAAATTCACAATTTTTTAAATCTTTGATCTAAGAAAGTGCAAGCGTTCTACAATAAAATTTTACAGCAAATCTTATCTGTGCACCTCCCAACACGTGATTTCAAGAAATTCCAAATAAAAAGTCCGCGATTATCAGATTGAAGAACCATGGGCAAGAAGCATGATATACCATCAAAAACTGGGAAAGCTTCTCACACAGGTTTCATCAAAATGTGAGCATAGTGTACTTGGTCCACTTAGCTGCATTATGTTGTTGGAACCATTTAACTGGCGGAAACGACCGCGAATTGAAAACAATAAAAAAATATTCAACATTTCCAAGTACTCAAAGTTCCACATCTGGAAACTTCCACCTTCCGTCCACACAACCGTCTATCTCCCTCACCCAATACTCTGTATATATCAAAAATACCTATTACTCAATAGAACTGAATAGGAAACATTACAATATTATAATTGATTTATATTTTACACCTAACGTTTCATAATACTTGGGCTTTCAAAATAACATTGAGAAATTTAATTCTAGTGATTTTCATGAGATATTGGTAATTCTAACTTTTGGAATAGCTTTTAAATTCCGATAATCGCGTTTTTTGTGTAATTGTATTCTAAACTTACCACAATTATCCAGCTTTATATTTTAGTTTTGTCTAGGATCTTCCCGATTGGAATCGTTTTTTAAAAACCCTATCATTAAAAAAGCAAACCAAAATTCAAAAATTAAATTTAGTTTTAATATTTTTGTAGATTTGGAAAAGTAAACGTTGAACATATAATCCGACACCACCTAAGATGACGACATCACACAAATAGATTATTTCTTGGTTCTACGAAAATAGAAAATAAAAAATAGTACCATTATGATTTTAAAAGGAAAGCACATAATTTTATCGGCAAATTTTTTAGTGGTTATCTTAGTTTAGCTATGCAAACTTTCTTTGCATTTAATGTTATAATTGCTTCTACAATTTGATGTAGAAATATTGGCAATTTGGATCCGGTTTGGACCTGTTACACCATAATTCCTTACTTTTTAAAAATATACGCATTATAAAAAACTTATTATTGTTAAATTTTTTTGATATCTTAAAGAGATTTATAATTTTTTTTTTTTAAATTGATTTCGTAGCAATATATTTACCAATTGGACAACAGGGTTTCAAAAAAGTAAATAAAACTTTCATACAAATCTTTTCAATGAAAAAATGACGTATCAAAATTGAAATAAATATTTTGTTTTTGTATACCTACCTATGCTACGAAAATGTTCAATTCGTGTAAAAAACTTTCGTTTTTTACCATAAACAGTGTTTTATATCAGTTTTAATTTGAGAGTTATTAAAAATTAAAAATCAAAGCCACGGAATTAAAATCAGCCTACGTACCTATACCTAACCAGTTAAATAATATTAATTTTTTTTTGTAATTTTAAAAACAAAAATCATAAAAGTGGAATTCCAACCCAATTTTGAATTTGAAACTTTGAATCAATCGCCACGGTGTAGAATCGTTAGCATTCTTTAAAACCGCTGTCAAAATGATGCTCAACGTTGAAAAGGGCAGTATCACAAGTAGTAGGTACTATCCCGACACCAGGAAACGTGGTGTAATATTTAATGAAATTAGAACTTACGACAGTTTTGCACGATATTCAACTTTGGCAAAACCTTTTTTTAATGATTGAATTAAGTTTACAAAATAAAAAAAGTTTGGGATATCCGATATTTTAATAGGTAGGTACAGTCTTTCGCGTTTATAGTGGCGCGGTTAAAAGAGATACATGTGATTAGTTGTTCCCTTTAATTGCATACATATAAACAAATAAAATGGAATACATTTGCCTAATGTATAGGTAGGTTTAACAAAAATTCAACGTTAATCTGTAGTTAGATATTGTAGTTTAATGTAAAATATAATAAATTACTCTTCATAGTAGAAAAAACTATAACAGGAGATTTTTAAAAGTGAAAATTACAATGAATTTTGATTCAGAAATTAAACTTTTCTCTGATAAAACATCAATTTTGTCATCACAATAGTTTAAGAGGTTAATCATAGACATTATCTGAAAATCAATGTATTGTTATGGAAAATATTTGGTTTTTAAGTCAGAAAAGTATAAAATACGCACGTTAATGTACTTGATCAAGAATTACCTTGATCAACATAACAATTGTTTTTTAGTTATCAACATTTACAAATGGCTAATCTGGTATTTGCACATTTAAAAAATATCCAGGTCTTATTAATTTTAATGACGTTTCATTTCTAATGTTTCCAAAATTTTAGTTTTTATAATTAGTTAATTAATGGTTTGATTCCAAATATGTTTTGCATAATTTTATTTGTTTTGGATGTTTATTTTAAAATCGATCAATAGTTATTTGTATCTTTTACTTCAAAATTTTTAAAGTGTTAATTTTGTCCTTCTCATTTGGAATACTAAACGTTACTTGTTTAATCTCCGAAATTTTATGAATCACCCTTTGCAATAATTTACAGTTCAAGTTATAGCTTCAGGTCCTAAGTTTTGTTAATCGGTATAGTGTCTGCATATACAATACCAAAAATCTATCCCATTTTACTTTATTTATGTATCTACACAATTAAGGGAACCACTATTTATGTAACTGCTGTAAACCGCGCCATTATAAACTCGAAAGACTGTACATACAACACTTGCACCCAATATCCAATTTTACAATAGCCGAACCATAAAAAATAAATGATAATCTCTTCAAATCAAAACGTATTTTAGTTTTCCAAAACTCACTTTGCTATTGATTTGTTGCCTACGCTGTATAGAAACAACAATTTACTGTGAGTTTGTAATTGAAAAATTAGCATAGTATTTGGGAAAGCAATAAGTGTGTCGATAAATACCTATGCTAATAATTTTAACTGCATTTTTGGGTACAGAAATATGTAGGTATGTAGTTTCTTGCTCACAATTTAATTTATAAATTATAATGTAGTATCGTCTGAAAATATTTGAGCGTCCTTGAGAAATAGTGAAAACAAGCACCTAGATTTGCATAAAAGATGTAGTACATTTAAGCTGGGTGATTTCAAACAATTATAAATAAAAGTTTGAGGTTAAAGGTGCTTTAACAGTTAAGAGAATTTTTTTAAACAAGACCTTTTTATAGAGCATGAAAGCAAAACGACCGTGTTTTGCACTCCGAAATTCAGTAATTCACTTTGACGCATAATTAAAACACATAATTAAAAATAGGTACTACAATAAGCAAAAGCCTCAGTTTGTTTAAAAATTATTCTGTATTTTTCTGGTCGACTAACGCCTGATGAATTAAAATTTGATATCTATACAGCAGTTACATACCTATAGGTACGGTGTAACAAAATTTTATAAGGTTGTTAGAATATTTATAGTGTTGATAAAAATTATCAAAAACAACATAATGCTTTTGAACGCTTAGATAGTGTTATATCCATTGTTTAATGTGATTCATTTATCGGTAAAATAAATGCTAATTTAGTTATGCAAAACGTAACCTCTTCGTCTTAAAATAATTTGCGACCGCACATTATTTTGTAAACAAACAGTAAATCGTTTTTAATGCGTATTAAAAATGATGTTTGGAAATTAAAATCGAAATGTGCATTATCACAAACGCAACTCTATCACCCATATAAACACGCACTAAAACGACTATATCATTGTTTTTATAGGTATAACAATTAACAACCCACAAACGTTAATTGTATTCTTATTACATCTACATGTCACAGGCTATGTCTAGCACTCCTCTTTTATTATGGTTTACTGTGTTCGTGGTATTTTTATGGACGCCATTTAGCATTTTTATTTGTTTCATTACTTAACTTAATTTATATGAGTAACTACTAAGTATTTACACAATATGAAAGTAAAAGTAGTAAAGCGGCCTACGCACTACATTAGTAGCATAAACTGAATCATAAAAGTTTGTTTGTGGGTTTCGTTAGTATATAACCAAAGAACTGAAAATAAAGAACGAATAGATTTTTACCCTTTTGCAAACATTTTTTAAAATTTTTTTACAATGTATGCATAATGTAGACACAGTGACAGATAACACAATGTACCTACAAACATAAACACGTTATCATTAATATGGAACGACAGTACGCGTGTTCACTTAAAAACAAAAAAATCTGGAATATCTAATGTTAAACCAACATTAAATTACAACATTTTCAGGGCGCGTGCGGATGTTTACCCTTATCATCACCCTACTACAACACTTCCGCTTACCCAACCAAATATACGAAATTAATTAAAAGTAATTATTTTAATGTGTGCAAGTAATTTCGTGTTAAAATCATCTGATATTATTTAATGAGGGTAGTATGTAGGTATTGCCAACTTGGTTTTTTCTTTCTCAAATTTTAATTGCAAAAGCAAAAACTGTTACTGAAACTATCTATAAATTAAAACAGTATCTACCGTTAATTGTTATACATCAACAGTTTCACGGTTATCTTTAATACTAGTCTCTTATGTAAATGTGAGAAACTGGATAGATGTACAAAAAATATATGGGCAATAAATTAAATGTTCCTTTTTTAAATTCCATATACTACGTGAAACAATTTGGTAAATCAAGAGTATCTTAAAATTATTAGCGGTATAAATTTTATGGCAATATAATTGTGCAAATTAAGTTAGTGTTTAATATACAATCTGAGAAAATTTTAACGTGCTAAATTAATTTTCATTTTAAGCATTACCTATAGAATTCGAATTAAAAAAATTTTACTTTTTTACTCACTATACGTTGTAAGATATGGCAACGGCATGATAATCTTTAGGTAATTTAAAGTCAGAAAATTGCGAAAACATAACGTTTTCAACATGTTTTTATGATGTTTTGAAACAATTTGACGAATAGCGTGCTGCTCGTAACCTGCTTTAATGGGTTATACATTACCGTACTCTACGCACCGAACTAGAAGAAATACTTAATTGCAATTATTGTACAGCGTGTTCCTTTTTTGTTGAATTTAGCCAGAAATGATCTTTGATGTTTGTTTACGTACATACTTTAATTATACCATAAGTAGGTATTTTAAAAAATTAGAATTCCTTTCATGAAAATATTCGGTTAGATTGAAAGAAATAATTGATTTCAAAATGTTTAAAAACTTTACAGTTTCTAGCTACTACCTACGGCTCTATTTTGTGGAAATAGATCCCTTTCTTCTTTATTGATTCGGTTTCAAAAATTTCGTTAAGCTTTATGACGTAAGTATATTAAGTAAATTATGAATTTTTGGTGTTCATTCTCAATATTAGTGATGTATTTAAATTTGGTAAAATTTTGTAACACTCACCCAAAGCCGGATTTGAAAATTAAATTTAAAGTTTTTTAGTGAAAATGTGCACACTAATACAGGTAATGTTTAGATTTATCTATTAATATTTAAAATTAAACAAAAAATGTTTATAAATTTTTGCTATTTCTGTTCAACCGCTTTAGTGAGGACCAATACCAATAGATGTCGTGTCACCAATAGGGTTGCAACGCCACTTACAGTGGCAGGAACCATAAAACATTTAATAAACATTTGAAATTTATCAAAAAAATCCATTTTTAATTCGTTTTATTGGTGTGTTTAATTATTGAAATATATAACAAAGAGTCCGTAAACTTGCACGACATCTATTGGTGTTTGGTCCTCAATTAAAGCAGTTGAAAGTCTAGGATATACAGTCACTGGTAGTGCTTTTGGTATTTTGAAGGAAACCTTAAAAATTAATTTTTATTATTAAATGATAGTTACACAAGATCCACGTATTTGTTATTACAACTTCTTATTTTATTTTTTATTGTTTGGAGGAAGAAAGAATTTATTGATCATGCTTTTGTTTTCAGGCTTTTAAAATGATTTGGATCAGTTCTGAAACATCAGAGAATTTTCTAAATTCTCTCCGTTCTACACTCACATTTAAACTAGTTTTATACAATTTAGTTAAAACAACTGTTTATCAAAGATTTTTGAAAAAAGTCCATAACTTTTATTTAAATTGAATAAGTCTCATTACTACTGAATAATTGCAATTGAATAATTAGTTCTTTTTCTAAGTTTCATTTTGCTTATGGTTAATTAAAATGAAAACAAAGTTAATTGCTTTTGTTAATAAAATTAATACCTAGATAAATCCCAAATTGTTTATAAAAATTGTGTCGGACGTATACTCATCATCAGTGTAAAAATTATCCAACAAAACATATCAAGTTTAGTTGTTTTATTTAATTTTCAAACCTTTACTGCGTGCTAATGGCATTTTGCACACATGTGAGCAAAAATGAATTGATTATGCCGACAGTCACTTATAGATCACTGGAATTAAAATATATAGTTGTAACACGATTGTAAATTACATCGAACACATTCTCAATCCAAAAAATTGCAAATTCTTGCTATACCTACGTACTATTTTGAAAAAAAAAATTGTTGTGCATGCATTTGTACATAAAAAAATATTTAAGCAACTTATGTTATAATTCGTAGCTGCTTATAAAATTGTATTGAATAACATCAGACGCCGTAGTTGAAATAGATCTTACGTTAGTCTTACTAGATGTTGGTATAGGTAAGTACACAAATTCGTATTATAAACAAATTGTTTTCAAAATCGTATTACACATTGTATTAAATTTAGGGTTTAAAATTTTATTACAATTTTAAAAAATACTTATTTTGTCGTTAATAAATTAAGAATTAAAAAATATATCACCTATTTAAATAAATGTACTGTTTCTAATACTAAATTTTAAATAAGTACCTACTATATTTGCCTACAGGTCGGCTTCAGAAAGTGGGTACACGGTGTAATTTTGTAAGAACCGAGAAAAAAATAGAACTATTATGTTACCAGTGACAAAAAACCATGATTTACAAAAAATCATGTTTCGTTATGTGTAAGAATATTTTTTATAATTAGAAAAGTGAAATAAATTAACTTTTTTGAATTAAATTCTAACCGTATGTGACCATTTACTATGGATTTACCATATATTTTGTGGGAATACAATTTTCCTATTATTAAATATTACTATTATTTCGGCTCCATCCATATTTTACTGGGATCAGGTATCGTAAGAAATTGTATATATATATATATATATATATATATATATATATTTTGCATAAATCAACTTCACAAAATTTTTAGAATTTTTGTTAATGCGTTAAAAAATATATAGTTGTACAAATAACTAGCTAATTTTGTCTTTAAATATTTTTTTTAAATTAAGAAAAAATATAAAAAATACCATAAGTTCCATTTTACTACAAATCAAAATGTAATTCTTTTTATGATCAATCTGAATAAAATAATTTGGCGATTAAGTAGGTACTTATATGTATGTAGGTACCTACTTTATAAAGATGAAGTGAATGTTTCATTCACAACAAGTATTACCTAAAAAGTAAGTACCTAGGTAAGAAGTAAATTTAATTTAGATTAAAACAGTGTTAAAATTTTTTGGAAAATGACTTTTGACAGTATTCTATACCTACATAAAAATTATTGTCAGAAAAATCCGTCCCTCGTGATGGTCAACACAAAACGCTGTAAACCATTTACCGATAGGTAATGAAAGTTGTGCAAATCATTATTTTCGTTTATACCGGGTGTTCCATATATAAAGTGTGACATACCAAAGTTATGTTTTTAAGTAAGAACCACCCAGTTTTATTACAAATTCGGATTCTTTGGAAAATTCTATTGTAACTTTATGCATTATACATAGTGTCTAAAATGGAGAATTTTGCATGATTACACTTTTTCCAGAAAAATTACATTTTGAAAAATTTAATAACTCCAGTTATCTAAAATTTATCTAACTGCGATTTCGCAGCAGCTTTATATATTACATGTGCTAACTACAGCTGGTTGTCCACCTTTCCAACTTAGCGGTTTTGAGTAGTAATCATTTATTTAAATTGAACTCCCTAAATTGATGGATATGTAATTTTTTCAAATAACCACCTAATTTTATGTGCCATTGAACGTAGAATCTCATACGCTTTCTAATGATAAGATTGTAAGGTATCTAACTCTTTGCAAAAATCCGTAGAGTTAGATACCTATAACTACTATCATCAAGCTCTCTAGAGTGGTGCCATTTGAAAAAAAAATTAAGTTATCCATGAATTTAGAAAAGTTCAATTTAGATGATATCAAGCTTTAAACAGTCGAAAAAAAAGATGAACAGCTAGCTTTAGTTAGCACATGTAATACATATATTAAAACTACGAAAATGCAGTTGAGATGGGATTCAGGATAACTGAGGACCATTGAAGTACCACGAAAATTTTTCCGGAAAAGATATTCAATAATCCTCCATTTGAGCACTACCTGTGCATAAAGGGCCCATTCAGAGAACACACAAAGAATCAAGACGACAAAAACTGGGAAGTTCATTTAAAAAACGCAACTGTTATGTCACTTATATGCTTTAACAGTATAAAACGAAAATAATTTTAACATGTGCAGCGCATTGGTTGCACATCTTTCATTGCAAAAGTTTTTCTAATCCCAATATTTTCCGAGATATCACCTTTCTCCCACACTAATAGTCCACCCTGTATGTACGATATGTACTATCAAAAGCCAGAACAAAATTTCATCACCTATCTGCCAGAGCAAAAAACGAAACTATGTTGGACACATCAAAAATAATTTGTGAAAATTTGCAAAGAAAAAACTAATATAATCTTTAATAATAGTAAAACAGAGCTTCACATCATTACCATTACTAATAAACGTGAAAGAACGATATGGAAATTGTAGAACTTTCCATAGAAAAATTAAAAAAATCTATACCTACGTTTGTAGAAAGAAGCATTTAAATAGGTAACTGTTTTCGAAATGTTACGTAATTTGTTATCGATCTTAAACTTCGGGAATTGCTGCCATAAAAAAGTAGCATGTAAATACACTGTTTAGGTACTCCTGTTTTGCCGTTTCCTCGGGTAAATGACGTGAACTTTTCAGTTCTCTTCGTTGAACAAATGATTGAATTAATACTAAAACATGAAACGCTCGATAAGGATTTAACGATTTTAGAAAATAGTTCAAATCAAAAGTTACTTTCGTTTAATAACTTTTGTATAATTTATATTCGATGGAGATACCCTCCCGTGTCAATTAGTGTAAATATTTACATATAAACAAAGTTCTGTGAGTACAACCCTAATGAATCGGGTATTGTCACCACAGGCATCGACTTCAGGAACATCTAAAAAAGTAAATGATGGAGAAAGTGAACATGAAATGATGATCTCAAAATAAACTATGAAGATGATTTAAATGTTGCGTATTTTTTTTAAATATATACTAGGTATACATAGAAAAGAACACCCAGTAATAATGAATTTATTTTAAACAATTTTTGGTATACTAGTGTATACGAATTAGATTAGTAAACGATCACAATTTGATAAAAATTAAACTGTTAACTTCTTCAAAAAACTTAATAATGTGTTGCTCCACCACGATGTCTTGTGCACTCATTAACACGTCTGGGCATACTTCTAATGAGGTGATCGATTTTTCTTGAGTATCTCATCCCATGCTATCTGTAACTGATGCTGCAAAGTCGCTAGAGTTTGTGCAGGGTGAGGTAAATTGAGTAATCTTCTTCCCATAATATCCCAGACGTGCTCGATGGGCGAAAGATCGGGGAGATCTTGGTGGCCAAGGCAACAAAGCAATTTGATTGGCCTCAAAATGAGCCAAAAAAAACCTAGCAACTATGAGGTCGTGCGTTGTCTTGTTGGAATGTGCTGTTAGGGGATGGTTAGAGACATAAGGTACAATATGGGGTCTACGACCTCCTGGATGTAGCGCGCAGCGGTCATGTTACCTCTAATGAAGACCAAAGGTGACTTACTTCCAGCCAGCAATAGCCCCCATACCATAACTCCAACTGTGTGGTGCACATGCCTATTCACAGAAAATTGGGGATCTTGTCTTTCACCGCGCCGTCTTCTCACCCTTGCACGACCGTCATGCATACCCAAACAGAATCTGGATTCATCACTAAAGACAATTGAATTTCCATTCTTGGTCCCAATTTGCCCGTTCTCTACACCACGCTAGACGACCAACGTCGATGCTCTGGAGTCAGTGGTAGCACGCAAAGGGACGGTACGAAAAGAGCCCAAAGGTTCTTATCCGCCTATAAACGGTTCGCATCCCAATCGGTCTCCATGTTCTTCAAACCACTGGTCCGCAATCGCCCGTGTAGAAGAGAAGCGGTTCCGTAAATAATAGTCAAGACTGGCGATCTTCGCGTTCTGTGGTTCTTCGACGACGTCCTGACCTCTCGCTCTTCTTGCACGGCCCTCTTGGTTCCATGCCCGAACACAGACTGCCACAGTGTTTAAACTCCGTTGCGTTCTAGCGGCTACATCTCTCATAGAACAAACCAGCCTCATGCATTTTACACAATTCTACCCCTATCAAACTCGCTTAATTGCCGAAAATTATGGCGTCTTCGCACTGGAGGCATTGTGATTGAATTAAAAAAGCTCTTTGAAATGCAATTTAAATCGCTTAAATGACAATTGTACTTACAAATGCTTAATTCATTGTTTTTAGGGCTACTTAATCGTAAGTGTTTTTGAATGAGGTTAACAAAACAACCGCTAGGGCAATATGGCTGAAAAATTGATCGTTTTTTATCTTAATAAAAACAATATATTCCCAAAAAAAAATTTACAAAAAATATTCATTATTACTGGGTGTTCTTTTTCTATGTCACTTCTATTACACTGCACTGCTGTCGAACAATAGGAAGGAAGGAACTGCCAATAATATTTATAAACAGAAAACACTGTCAAAAGTCATTTTCTAAAATTTTAGGAATTAACAATTAAGTTATATGTCTCACCCTCTTAATAATTTTAGAGTAGAACCACCCTGCGGCAGATACTTAGCTTTTTTATTACTCCGCAGGTGGAAGATTTGTTTGTGATTTTCATGACTTTTCATGACAATGTCTCTTATACTAAATAACTAAATCGAAAATCGAAATCAACTTGATTTTATCTATTTATCTACCTATGTAGGTATATAGTCGGTGCGATAATTATAGTAGATTGTCATGAATTTATAAAAGTGACAGCTATAATTTTTTTTTAAAAAGGGTTGATCTAAAGTAGGTAGGTACCTACGTAAAATAAAAAATATCAAAAAATACTTGTTTACCACAAATCAAAAGTTATGGTTACCTTCGGTTAATTAACAATAAATAATATTTTTGCATGTTTACATGTGATTTTTAAAAATTTTTAATAAATAAATGTAGTTTTTAAAATTAAAATAAGTAGATCGCTTTACCATTTTAAATTATAATAAAATATTATCTACATTCCTTTAGGTAATCGAAATTCAAAACCGAACTAATACTTACTACCTACTCGTAAAGTACCTAGGATGTTTTAATTTTTGGTTATATTGAATTTTATATTTTTGTGTTGTATGTATTGCCTTTTGCACTACCTACGGAAAAAAATAAAAGTAAATGTTTTATTATTTTTTTATTAAAACAAGACAAATTATTTCAAATAACGATACTAAAGAACTAAAAAAATGTTCGAAGCAATCAATAATTTAGGTATAAATAAATTAATAAATGTTAGAGTGCACAATGCGTTTTATTATGTAAGGTTAAATTTTAGCAAAGCATTCTTGTCTAACGTGCTGTTAGTCCAAATTATTTCAATTTAATCACATTTACCTAGATGATGGATTATATCCAACTAATTTATAAACTCATTTCAATACTCAGTTAGGTACGTTGTGAACGTAAATAATTTATTGAATACTAAATCAAACTTTTCATTATATTTAATTAATACTAATTTGAATTTTATAAAATTCTAAAGGTTGTTTTAGTTACGATAAGACTACAAGTAGCGCATGTATATTTATGATCTAACAATAAAAACAAATTTAAACTATTTTTAGTTTAATTTAATAAACCGCATAAATATTCTGAAATTAAATTACGTATATAATTTAATCTGATAGATTAATTATGTAGTTTATAGCACTATAATTCATTTAAAGTTTATAAATAATATTTTTAGAAACACAAACACTACAGATTCTGAAGCTCGTTTGTTAGAAAATGAATTCAAGTGATTCAGTGACGTCACAAAATTCATGATGGCTACTACGTAGTAGGCGTTGCTTGCGCTGAATAAACTGTTGCATTGTGGGTAAATCTGTAATGGCCGCTGTTTCATTTATATCATCAACCAGTGAAACTTCGCATTGATCTCCCACTACCTTTTTCAAACCAATACAATTTTAGCAAAACTTTATCAGTGCTTTTTCAAAAAGATATGACAAATTTTAAAAAAATAAATAGATAATCATTTTATCCAAAATTTATGTTCGATGCGTGTCATTAAATTGTAGGTGTAAGGTAATAATTTCAATTCAAACGATCGAAAAAGATTCCTACGTGTAAAAGTAGGAAACTGTAATGAATTAAAGGAAATCTGTAATTAATTTAATACTTTGCATTTTTCAAATTATCTGAAAGTTTCGCCTCTACAATTATTAAAGCAAAAAAACGATAATATTTTAAGTTAATACATGCATTATTTTATGAAAGAAAAAATGTAAATGTAATCAGAGTTGAGAACCATGCACTCTTAAAAATCAATAATTTCTTCTTTTTAACGTGTTCACGTTGCAACCCACAGAGGGTTGTTTGTTTAACGCTAAATTACTAAAATTAACAGATTAAAAATTTACCTCATTCATTTAGTTTATAATTTTTTTGCAGAGTCCCACAGCATGTTTATAGGTATAATCTATAATTAAACCTGTTTTTATTTACGTTAGATAAAGTAAGGGGTAGTTCCACAAGAGGGCTCCGTGTTATATTTGGAAATTTATAAATAGATTATTTTCAATTTATGTTATTTTGTCATAAAAAATATTCTATAAATCCGTTTATTACTAATATTTATCAACAATTTTAAATAGTTATTTAGTTTTCTTAGATATAGGTACAGATTTTATTAAAAAATTATTGCGATCGAGATTTTAACCTACTTTTACCTACAGAATTGAAAAAATGTGACACAATTTAATGATAAAGACATTAGAAGATTTTGAGGAGCCCTGTAAATGTAATATGTATAATAAAGAAGGTAATACTAAAGCCATCACTTTAGACAACCCTTTTTAAGTACCTATGAAGAAACAATGGAGTAGGTATCTACAGTACCAGCAGAATCCGCATTAGATGTTACCTAAGCATGAATAGGGGTTGTTGTATTTCTATTTATAACCGTAAAATGTGAGGGATAAGGGAGTCAAAACAGGGATTAAAGCAAGGTTTAATTGCCAACTGAGCCTGCCCACGTTTATTTAATGGTTTCCATGAGCTCAACGTCCCGTTGGTAAAACAGTCATTCCGATGCAACAGTGGCAGTTATAGTAGATCCGCAGAAGTGCGTTCGCAATAATTTATATTCCACCATCCTTTATTTAGCATATTGTTTTTTTTAGTTTATTGTTTGTGATAGGTACTAATTTTACTGCTAATAAATAAAATAAGATTTTCAATCGCGATGTTAACGGAGGTATTAAAAGTAATTGATACGGGTACCAGTTTATACATGTACCTACAAATATATTTTATTATGCCTTTGAATAAATCTCTATTGATTTAATTTAACGTGATGACAGACGATATTTCTACAATTAAAAATAAACGGATCAAAATAATTTAACACAACTAAGCAACGCTTGCCATATAAAGTGTTGGTGTAATTATTTGCGAAAATTGTAATCCCTAATGCCATATCTTTTGGTGTTATGTTTTTACTATATTTGTTGTTATTATTTGTCTTGTACATCTCTGTTATGTTTAAATAATAATTAACTAATTAAATCCGATATTGTCTTGTATAAGGTGTCAATATTATTAGAAACATAAATACAGGTACCTACTGTAGATTGACAATTAATGATAACTGAAAATTATCGCTCATTTAATGGAGGAAAGTAAATACGGTGTAAAAATTGGAAACTGATGAATTAGATAACCATAATATTTTTTATAATAGACGTAAGTGCTTAAATATTCCATTTTCCGTACAATAAACACATTTTTGAAAACAAATTGTTGTTTAGTAATTGATACAATCATCTCTCTCTTTGTTATAGAAATCAATTTTCAATGCGATTTTGCTAAACACAACCAAATTAATGAATTCAAATGGGAGTAAAATTTAAAAGCACAATGTAAGTAGTGACTATAAAAACAAAAAATATTACCTTTGTTATAGGTGAAGGTGTAACAAAAACAGTTGCTTTTTATCAGGATAGCTTTTGCCGACGTTTACCCCCAAACATATGGGGGTTTTATCAAGGCTACCTACGCTATTTTCTAAGCAGTTGCGTCATTCGAGTGTACGTATCTAAATGTTATGTGTGAACTTACTAATTTATGTTATTATACCTACAATTTTATAATTTGGTTCAGTATGATTAATTCAATCAAATCGCTATATGTTAATTTTAATGGCACGACAGCCTTGATAAAAAACCCCATATATTTAGGGCGAAACGTCGGCAAAACTATCCTCATAAAAGGCAGTCCATATAAAAAGAAAACTTGTCAATAATTTGTGGTTATTTAGAGGAATTCAATCGATTTATAAAAATATTAATTAATTTAGAGATGTTTTTATTACACTACTAACCGAAACGCAAGGAAGAGTTTAATGATGACCATGTACTTTTCTTACTCCTCTGAATCACATATAGTTTTCGCTTGGAAACCTTTTTTTAAAAACTGTTTAACCGAGCAATTAATGTTTATTTCAACTAAAACTTTGATTCATTTCGATGTTTACTTCTAGGTGTAAATGAAATTGTATTTGTAAACAGGCTGGTGGACGTTCTCTTCCAAAAACACGTTTGTCAGTTGAAGAGAAAGAACGTGTTTTAAATATTTTTAAGGTTTACTACAGATAGAACTCCGATAACTTTAAAACTCAAAATGTCAAATTTAGCTACTGCAACAGCGGCACCTCTAAAAGGTGGAAACCTTAACTTCAATGCACACAAATTATTAATTTTCAGGTGTAAAAGATATTTTTGAAGTCAATATGGTATAACTGAAATAAGTAGTAATGGAGGGTTGCTGTAATTCTTTCGGGAACATTTGCATTTAAACATTTGGTCTGGTATTTTCTCAGATTATTGCCAAAATCTTCATACAATAATGAGAGCTAGCACGGACCTGGTATTATAAACATCCATTGGAAAACTGGATTCTTCATAAAACAACCAAAGAGAAGATAAGCAAAAAGTTGATATCCAAAGAAGAAAATTTCGACATTCCAATGAACATTGAAGTGGCACCTTTAATAATCCATGTAAAATCATGAAACATTTTTGAATCTGGCAACCCCAACTTCACTGTAGGTACACAAATTAAATATCAGATGTAAAGTAGTTTATAAAGTTACCCTACAGCACAAGCTATTTTTGGATAGCTAACTAACTATTTCTTTGAACATGGTATATGGTATAATTGAAGTAAGTCGTAATATCATAGTGGAGGGTTGCTGTTATTATTTTGAAAACATTTGCATTATAAACAATTGGTCAGATTGTTTCCAAAATTTTCATACAATAATGAGAATTAGCATAAATGTGGTATATTTTTATGCTTTTTGATAAAACCCAACATGCCTAAGCAAAACAAAAACTAATAAAACAATAATCAAAGATAAAATTTACTATTAGGTTTAAACATCCGTTTTTAGATGTGTTGACAAAGAAGTTGTCATAAATGCATTGCGAAAATAAATTCCTCATAAAATAATAGAAGAAAAGATAGATCCAATAGTTAATATTTGCATAAACTTGAAAAAAGTTTAATTTGTACAACAGTCCTTAAACCAAAGAAATAAGCTATTTAATTACTAAGAAGTATTACTGTAACCTTGTGGGATTGGAAAGGAGTCACTTCTACGAGATTCAAAAAACGTTGTCAGGCCTAATTAATCCAATTACTGCTGAAAACCTATCACGAGCTTAGAAAATCGAAAAAGATTTCTTCATACTGAAAAACCGACTTCGGAACACTTCATTTGGTTTAAACTAACAAGTTTGTACGCATTTATTCTCTGCCCTTATAGATGCTAAAAGACAATTGACTATCTTTTCAGTAAAGTTGAATTTGACGAAGAAGAACTTGTTCTCATTTTTATGACTCAAAAACTTCTAAATTTATTGAATTAAATGTTCTTTTTTATATGCAATAATGATACTCAAATTAATACTAACGTTTGATCGTCTATTTTTTGATTAACATTGAAATTGGAAAGCATTGTATTGAAATTTATGTATAGCACACGCTGCAACAGCTGGAAGTGGGCTGAACTTCTCCCTGCGGTAGGTGTAGATATCACATGATTATCCAATGCTGGTCACGTCCGCTCGTGTTGGATTTTAAGTTTCGTTCAAGATGAGTGAACAACAGGTACACCTTAGTGTTGCATAACAAATTACCATTAAATTTCTGACTAATGAAAGTAGAAAACCTTCAAAAATTTTTCGTAGGCAAAACTGACATATCGGAGGATCCTTCTTCGTCTTCATGACACTGCTCGTCTCAACACAACAAAGCTAACACGCAAAAAACTAGAGGCGATGTTTTGGACACCTTTGAAACATCCTCCGTATATTCCAGATTTATCTCCCTGTGACTATCACATGTTTTACCCCTGAAAGAGTCTCTAGGAAGGCAATGATTAACAATAATGCTGTAAAAGCCTTTTTGTGCGCAATTGGCTTCATACTCAACCTCTTTCTTTTTATGAGAACGGCATAAATAAATTACCTATCCGTTGGAAAAAAAATTTGTTTCCAAACAAGAAAATTATGTAGAAAAATAATATTGTAATCCCATGTTTCTATCTTTTTCCAATAAATTTTAAAAAATAAATTCGGTTTATATTTGATTTGCTCTTGTATGGTCTTTATTTTTTTGATAAATGATTATCATTTAATGACGGTCAATTCAAGATCTTAACCTACTTGTTTATGTTTTATACCCGGTTTTTCAATCCTAGTTTAAACCAGCATTAATTTAAACTTTAAAATTATATTGTTTAAATAAGTTTTATGTAAGTTTTTTAAGAAAACCAGTATATGCAAGAATAGTCTACTTATTTAAAATGATAAAATGTTTCTCTAAAACCAAAGCACTTGTATGATCTCAAGTTAAAGTTTACTATGGTTTAATTTCTAAGAATACAATTGTCACCAAGAAAGTTAAACTAAAGTTAACTTTAAGCGGAAACCTTCATCCGCTCCAGAAGTGCAAGTAGCAGCTCAACTCTGTAAGATTAAAAAACTTTATACAACCATATGTTTGTCGCAAATCATAGTTGCGCTACCCCCAACAGTAAATTATCCTTCACCAAGACAAGGTCAAAGTTTCCAATCTTAAAAAATGCAATAACTTCTTCCTAAATTAGTTAGAGCACTTGCTAGTTTTTAAGCAGTCGTTGGTGTTGTCCTTTTCTTTTTTTAGAGTTAAATCCACATATCATTTTATATCTCTTACAGTCCTTGCAGTTACTCATCATAAATTTTAAAAAATATCATTAACATTCTTGAAGATATAACATAAAGTTTTTAAGGAAGTATATAAATTATAGTCATGAGGTCATGAGTTTAAAAAAAGACGAACTTATTTTACATGGTAACCATAGTAGTTTTGGTAACAATAAAAGAAAGGACTACTATCCTTTAAACTGTCTAAATTTCAAGAGAAAAAGTTCAGAAAATCGCATTTAAAAATTAGGATATAGCAGTTGTTGGTGTTTCTTTTTCTCCCTTTTAGAGTTAAGTGAAATTTTATATTTGTTGCTCATCATACGTTTCTAAAAATATTAATACTTGAAGATATGACATAAAGTTATATTTTTTAAATATAAATTGTAGTTAGTTACGAGTTTTGTAAGAATCCATTTTTGTTGTCATGTTAGTGGCAATAAAAATCTAAGTAGAATCATCAAAATTTTGATACGTTTGAGAAACAAAATTTTAAATATCGTGTTTTGAAATTAGCAATTGTTAGCAAATAGGTCAAATGAACCTAGAAAAACATGAGTTAATTTAATTACTTGTTCACTTATTATGGATCACACAAAAAAAGTTGACTATAAAAACTTATGTTATAGTCTATGTTAAATAATAATTGCTCCTTGCTCCGAGTTCTAATGGTACAGTTAACTAAGTATAATAGACCTAGATTGCTGACAAATACAAATAGTAGAAAAAAGTTAAAGTACAAGAATTGAACCACTTACAACCATCACATGGAATATCAAGGTTAGGACGTACAGAAATAAGACAAAAAACAAGAGTGAAAGAGACTGTGATAGTTAAATAGAGACATGCCAAATGATTTGGTTGGTTGGTTGGGAACGATTGGCAAAAAGCGAGAAAACATTTATAATTTAACGGATAAAGCTATATTATGGCTTACGAATCTGAAGGACATCTGAAGTTCAGAAATATTTTGTATACTCTGTCCTGATATTTGTTTTTCCATTATTTTTTTTTGCTATTTCTTTAACCTACTATTTTTGTCATTGTCGTGACTAGCGCTTGGACCGGTCCATTATATGTCGTCATGCAATACCTGTGCTATTATATTTTATATTCTTATTTACTTTTTATAATGTTTACACACTTAATTAATATTATTACATATAAATACTAACGTGAGTAAGAGTTGGGATGTTTAGGTTTTAGTGGTTTTCCTAAACCTTGAAACAAATGCTTTACCAGACGAACCAATCCACAATTTCACACGGTTTCGTCACCACACTATACAGGTTTATACTGATCTGGGGCGCCATCACAATACATTATTTAAAATGTATTATACAAATAAATAAATCGAAGTAAAAAACGTAGAGCCCTGACCTTGAAGGCGCAAAATTATAAAGCTTCTGGTTCCAAGTTTTCTAACATTTTTTAACCCATTTAACGATATAAATGATAAAAATTATACCCCAATATTTTGCTGTATTTTCTCTTTATTGTTATTATTAGTTAAGTGAACGATAATAATTTAACTTAGTAAATTATAAAACTGTACGACGTATAGAAATAAATTGTCTAAATAATAATAAGTGTATAGTTAAGACGATTGAAATTGGTTTGGTATGGACTTTCTAGTTTTGACTTTGATAGTAAGTACTTCATAATACTATTAGAAAAATCATATTTTTGATACATGTAAAATTGTGTGTATTTGTCCAATAGTTCTATATTATCTTGGATTATAATTAAGCCCTAGACAATCAAATACAGCCAAATACAAAAAATATTAGCTGCTTTTTTTCCATGAATTTAAAAATTTTATAAAAAAAAAATTTTATTTTTAAAATTTTTATTTAAAAATGTAGAATATCTTTTAACGATCTTGACTAGAAAAAATTTGAGAAACTGATTTACCACTATCCACAAAACATTTTTTTGACAATTTTTGCAAATTTGTTTCATTCCTGATTGTGATCGTTGACAAGTGTTTTTTGTGGCTTGATCATCAATAGTTCATCAAAAATTTACAGAGTTTGAGATGTTCACACTTTCTGGCAATTTTTGGCATTTAAATTTTGTTAAATTTTAGTTTTAAACAATAAAAACTAAATTAAAACCACAAAACATCTTTCAACGACTTTGGTCAGTAGTAGCTCATACATAAAACTGTTGAAAGGTGGCTGAGATTCTCAACACTTTGTCCATACTAACAATTTTATCTTATATTTAATAAATTTTGAGATTCAAATAATAAGAAAGTGATTTGTAACCACAAAAGCACTTTTCAACGATCACGGCCAGGTATAGAAATAATTTGTAAAATTGGAGAGTTGACTTAGATCCACACCACTTTTCACAAAATAACTATTTTTTAAGTTTTACTAAACTTAAGTTTCAAAGAATAAAAAATGACTTGGAACTACAAAAATCGCTTTGCTTTCTGACTTTTAATTCTCTTGGTTTTTTATAAGTTTTGCGAGCTGATGATGATGAAGCATCTTAAAATAGTAGGCGAAACGTTGGCAACTACTCTAGTCGTGGAAGACTTTGGTGTTACACTAATAGCTTTAAATCCTGATAAAAATGCAGAATGTTATTGGAAATGAAAATTCGTATTTTATGTTTGTTGATGATTAAGACACAATTGAAGTCACTATAGTCTTGGGCCCTTTTGTTGTCTGTGGAAAATTTGGTTTCTGATGATAAATCATCTTAGTAAAAATTTAATTTAGATTAGGCATACATACGATATCATTCGCAGACAATAGTTATTTGTGTATCAAAGCCAAAAGTGTATATTTTTCGTCACTTTTTGACGGAGGTGCATACAAACTTTTTGGCGATTTTTGTTATAAATAAGGTTTATTAGAAAAGATTTATGTTTAATGAAGGTAACTGTGGTAACTATGGAATAAAAATATGACATTGGCGGTAATGTCGATAGATGGCGTCACCCTAGAGCAGCCAATAATGAAAATGTATATTTTTTTGGCTGCTTTTGAGTACTAACAATTTTAAGTATTGACGTATTAAATTTTAATTCAATTATACATCAATACACATATTTCATTTAACTGATCTAAGAATATGAAGCGTTAGGAGAAACTTGCTTTAATTACAAAGCAGGGTGTTCAACATTACCCCACGTAAAACCAAAATTTTTTTTGTTCTAGTTTATGCGGTTTATTGTTTTTGTTTCAATGTAAATTGTTTTCTGCATAATCGTTTTATACGTGCAGATAGTTTGATGATACCCAAATGAGATAAAATTTATTCCGACGTGACGTTAAAACATTTATCATTCAAAGGGATAGAAATGAAAGGGTTACATTTTAAACGTAACTGTAATTAAACCCACGCCCTTTCAGATAATGGTTATAGAGCAATTAAGTTTATGCAGAGCAGCCCTTCATGTGTTTGAACTAGTGCATGAATTCACTCTGTAACTAAAACCTTAAATTGTTCCTACAGCCATTTTATGTTCGCGAATGCCAGTAAATTTATCTAAATTTCAACTTTTACTATAAAAGACAAAATTACTATTGACAAATCTAAAGTTCTGCAATATAACTGGTATCAGTGGACATAATCCGAAACTTAAGTGCATCTCTTCTCTATAAACATAACTAACTTAATTTAGCGAAAGACATAAAGTCAAAATTGTAGACGAAACTTGTAGAATAAGAAATTTTGGTTTTTGGATGATAAGCTCAAAATTGCTTGTTTTTGCTCGGGCAGGTATAATGAATGATAGGTGAAGTTTAATATAAGCGTTACTAAAGGGCTAAGGCGTCCACTGTCACTCGGTTTGTCATAAATGTAACTAAACGAGCGCATTTTATGGCCTTCAATTTTATTAAAATCTTTGTAGACATTTATAGGCGGACGTTGCCTGTGTTCCTTGTAGCGATACGGATGAAACCTACATACTTTCAAATTGTGCAAAATTATTACGAAGAATTAACTTTATTGCGAATGCAATTTAAAAATTTATAATTTATGCTCGGCAGTGCTTCGGTGTACGGACATAAATTACTTTATTCAAATACTTTGTAAAGCAATTTTTTTCAAAGCAGTCTGTCATAATTGTAAGTCATAGTAGAAAACGTTTTCAATTAAAATTTATTTTGCAAGCACTTTTCTATCGATTTTGCTTGGCACAATCAATTGTTCTTTTTATGTGCGCAGTTGGAAGTCAACGTAAATACTCATCTTTTGGATAAAGTCCAACTTTTATTGTAAAAATATACTGAAAAGTTTTGCTGATAGAACCGAAAACTTTATTGTTAGATAAAATGTAAATTGCGTATAGACAAATTAAAATTTAATTGCGTATCGTATCGGTTGTAATTTTATAACGTGTTTTATATACATATTATTAATCATGAATTTGAGTAATATCTTTTTTAATTATTGCTATTATAATTTTGGTTTAGGTAAATCTTTTTAAAAAACATTACGAATTGAATTAGTACTTCTACTTAGTACTTATAAACTGCACTAGGTACACGTTTTGAAGTAGAATATTGTTCAAATGTACAAAAAAAAGTCATCATATGTAATTTATGCACAAAAATTATCTAAATACAATGACTTTAGTTATTGGAAAATCTTCGCATCATATGGGAGCTTTATTGGAAGTTTGACTTTTGCTCCAATTTCTGCTTCGAACAAGATCAGAATTGACAAATAAAGATACTTAGTCAAGTGATGAGCAGAATCTGTCACATTTAAATTTAATTTTGGTTTCTTTTTGTAAATTGCCACATTTTTGCAAAGTAGGATATGAAATGCGATGCGTTTTTCGAATTTTAATTAAGTGTCATGCAAAGTTTTTTTTGCTTTGTTATGTTCACTTCATATAAAATAACTATTTTATCTAAATTATACAAAAAAATAGACAAAAATCTAAATTATCTGATGCAGCTGAAATTTTGTATATTGGGCATTTAGAAAAACTTTTCTGGTATTTTGATAAATAACCGATCTTTTTGGATTTCTATTAATAACAAAATTAATATTTGACTAGCTCAAAGTTTATATACAGCCAAAACCTATTTTGCACAACTGCAAAAAATTATGTGTAGAAAACGAACGTTGCTGTGTTAATCTACAATCTACATAAATCACAGCAAAATTTTTATTGGAAAGTGTAGGAGAAGTACGGGTAAGTCGAACTGTCTTTGTTGGAATACCTTTGTGGTATGTTAACAAAGCGTCAGTATGCAAATGACTGCCAAGAGAATACCACGCGTATCATTATTCGAAATACAAAAGTGATACTTGTTTTAAAATTTATAGCCGGTAAGTAGATTCAATTTTCTATGTAAGTTTCACACTAGTTGAAAAATTTTCATACGTGGATTATAGTGAACATAATGACTTGTTAATCCATAATGTTAGGTTAAGTGAATACAAGCCAAACAACGCAGCACACGTGTTACTTTTGTATAGGTGCATAGCCGGGCAGAACAAACCGGGCAAAATGAACCTTGCCCGGATGGTACATTACGTTTCTTTTGAATATTGGTTTCCCAAATTTCTCTAAACTTCATATGTTTGCTGTATCATGTAGGTACTGTCTTTATTTCAGAAATGGTGTACAAATATCAGAGAACCACGACAAGAGCTTTATGGACAGAAACTGTAATGCAACAGGCAATTCAGTAATGTAAAGCAGGATCTTCTATCAGAAGCGTTTCTATAAAGTATAATCTACCATGTATTACACTTTACAGACATGTAAAGAAGGGCTCAGGAGAAGAAAAGTCTTGGTAGATTCAAACGTATTTTTACAAAGGAGCAAGAATCTGAATTATGTGTATACTTGAAAGAAATGGATGGCTTGTTTTATGGATTAACTAGAAATGATTTCAAATCACTGGTATACGAGTATGCAAAGAAAAACAAAATACCATATCATTTTTGTTGTGGCTTAAATTTTTTGTGAATCGTGTGCCTCCTTCTGAAAACAAACATGTTCTGCTTCTGTTAGACAATCACGAATCTCACAAATACTACCCAGCTCTATCTTATGCTGTAGAACACTTTGTCACTTTCGTATCGTTTCCTCCTCACACTACCACTAAAAAATATTTTGAACAGGAAATCAACACATTTGAAAACAGCATCCAAAGCAAATCATAAATTAGTATGATGTAGCAAAATTACTTTCTGAAGCATATTTAAAAGGGGCTAGTCCACATAATGGGGCGAAAGGATTTTAGTGTGCAGGCATATGGCCATTTGATGCGAATTTGTTTGGTAAAGAAGATTTTGCTCCATCTACAACTATCATCAGTGAAGATAGTAATGCATCACTGTCTCATACACAAATTTCATCAAATGATGAAATAAATTTATCATCTACTTAGAAGAGTTTTCCTGGACCAACCACTAATAAGCCTTCCCATGTTAGACAACTACAAAAATTCTGGTCGACTGACGACGAGTCGACATCTAGAAAACAAATGTCAATTTGAAACACCTAAAAATTCAAATACTGCATACGGTGAAGATTGGTCATCATCTGATGAAGAGCCGTTAATCTTAGCAGCTAAAAATCACTTGCTGGCTCCTCAATATAGAACACCTACAAAATTAACTGTAACATGCAGTACTGATGTGTCAATTTTGGTTTCTATTAGCAATACAAACTCAACAAAAATTATTTCCCACAAACATCCACCTATTTCACGCCAAATGCAATTAGACCACTTCCTGCCCTCTGTCCAAAAAAAGACACCAGAAAACGCAAGTTAGGTAAAGCAGAAGTGTTAACCACTACACCCACAAAAACTGAACAATTTCAGAAATTTGATGATGTCAAGAAAAAAGAATCCAAATTACAAAAGATAACTATCCCGAAAACTAAAAAAACCAATTCAAGGAATCAAGTGAAGTCAGTCCAACATTAATGTAAAATTTGCGATGAACCATATGAAGAAATAAAAGGCAAACCAACCGAAAACTGGATCACGTGTGCAGTGTGTCAAGGATGGTCTCATGAAGCTTGTACGTCTTATGAAAAGCAAGACATTTACAAATGTGATTACTGTCAATAAGTTACTTTTATGTATCCACAAAATAAATTTTGAAGAAAGTTCATTTATGAATGACAGTTAATTTTGCCAGGAGTCACGGTTTATTTTGCTTGGAGTTACAGTTTTTTTTGCCCGGTTACCCCGGGCATAATGAACCATTGCATCATTTCGTATATCATAGGTAATAAATATAATGATTGAGCTGTATCTCGTTGAAAGAATTAATTTATTCCTTTGAAAGGTTACTTCAATAATTGACTATCAAGTTAGAGTGTTCATTCTGCCCGAACTTTCCCTACATTCTAATTCCACAAAGAATGTCTCAATAAAAAGAAAAAAAAGAAGAATAGTTGGATTATCCATCTCCAGGTTCAATTACGGAAATGACTGATCACGGAAGTAAGGAAGCCACTACAAAAATGCTTCTTAACTTTGATGGGGCATGATCTCATTTTCGTAGTGCAGGCACTGTATATACAACGGTTTTTGCAACAATATTGTCTGTTTGGTAGTGATACATACTAATTACAAGTTTCAACTGATGGATAAAGCCGTATTCAAACCATTTGAATCTTACTGGGACGACAAAGTAATTCTGTACTAGACAAACAAAAAATAGATTTTTATTTGAAAAAATAATTTCTAATGTTTGACCAAAGGCAACAGAAGCTTCTAATGCTATCTCTGAAATATATTTTTACAATTACTGCTAAAAAAACAATGGCAGAAGAAAAAGTTTGAATTACTGTGCACACAATTGTTAATTGATAAAGTTGAACTAGTAGTGAAAAGAAAACAAAAGGCGAGAAGAAAAACGCAAACAAGAAGGAATAAAATAATATATACTCAAATTAGTGATTTTCAACGACAATGAAATACCGCAGTGAAAAATCAGAACAAAATCATATAAATGCTGAAGATGAATCACTTCCAGGACCAACAGGTTTACAGAAGAATCGACAGAAAAAGAAAAAAGCTGTATTGTTACCTATGCGCTGAAGATGTTGTTAAGGACATAATACCCTGCTTTCTTTGCAAATGATTAAATTCTCTGGGTATTTGGCATACCTAATGTGGTCCTATGGGTTTTATCAAGGTCACAATGTTTGTAATAAAAAAACACATAGCATGTTATTTTTTCTTTGGTTTTATGACCACAATAAATAATATTTTTCGTAAACTTTAATTTCTGTATCGACATGCTAATACGTATATCTACTGACTTACTTATTTCTAAATTTTTACTTTAGTTATTCTTAGGTGAGCATTGGTTCATTTATTTTTACTGAGTAAACAATTTAAATTAGGTATAACAATTTTTAATTATCTGCTTCATCTCCTTATTAAATCAAAAGAAATCGTATGAAAATGTCAGTTTTTTTAAAAATATCTCAAAAATGCGATATTTTTTGGAAAATATTTATCATTACCTTTTTACAGTGAATTAAATTTCCTATAGAGTCCATTTTTTTCGGATTTTATCTACTTATTCAACAAAAGTGATGGTTCTGTGGTAACAGTTTTTTTGAGACAAAACTGAAAAATTACAAATTGTTTAAAGTTAATTAATTATTGAACCAAGTAATCAAAAATTATAACCTCTGCCCCTTAGTAAATCAATGGAAAAACTTGTAAATAATGTCAAAAATAAACATTTACATGTCTTTGAATTTTTTAAGTCACTTATCGATTCGACACTTCTAACTAACTGTAAAATTAGCATTTCTTTTTCAGAATTCTTTGGAATTTTCATTACTAGTTAATTATTAATAAACGGTAACATTTTTCGGGATTGAAATAATAACCGCAGTTGTCAACATTTTGCCCATTACAGTAAGGAGCTTCATCAAAGCGAAATCGAAAACTTGAAAGAAACAACCAAAATGTAAAGTAATCAATTAAAATCTAAAGGATATAAAAAAGGTGCATTTTATTCTGACCAATATGTACTTAAATTTTATTAATTTTTTTAAATTCTTTACCGTTAAATAAATCAAGCGTCATCATCAGACGGTAAACTGTGGAACAATTACATAAAAAATATACAAAAATTACAGAATAAATTGCTTACGATGAACATGAAATAAAATTTAGTACACAAATAATTTTAAAAAATAGGCGAAATTAAAATAACATAAATACTGACTAGCATCAAACGGCATATTGGAGTGTGAGGGTTATTAACAATAAAAAAATTGGACTAATAAAATAGTTAAATAGTAAAACCATAGAAATGACAAAATTTTGAAATTATAACTTATAGAAATGGTACGGTGTCAGAAGTGGTGACCAAAAAGATTGAAATTAGTTAGGAGAGTGGATTAATTGGTAATTGATATTCAGTTAAAGAAAAATGTTATTGTTCAAAAGCAGTTTTTTATCAGCCGTTTTAATATAAATGTTTTTAAGAATATCTAAGATATGTGAATTGGTTGCATTGACATCGAAATGATGAATGAGGAGGCAAGTGGATGAACAACGTTTGTGATAGTAATAATGTGCCCTGCCTAAGGCATATTTAATGTAAGATGGATTCCAAAGATATTTTTCGGGTGTATCTCAAATGTTCCTTCAATCGTGTGCTAAACTGCAAGAAGTTTTACCAATGTAAAACCAAAACCAATTAGTCAATACCAATCCACTTTGTAAATGCCGTTTTGGCAGAAGGTTGATAACGGTGATAGGTAAATATCTCCTCCTATAAGTTTTATTTAAATGATTCGTTCTTCTTTGAGGAGGGGCACCAAGAAACCACTAAGTCGTTGTTGCAGGCAACGTTTCGTGCAACGAGTGTTCACCACTTAAAATAACATAAAAACCACATGAATTTCAACAATCACCAAATAAATTAACGATTAAATGTAAATAAAATAAATAAAAGGAACAAATATGTGTTGATTTATGATCTATTAAGGGTTGTAATTTCTTAATAGAGCTAGTGATAGAGTTAACGAAGGGAATGGAAATGAATTTAGATGGTTTGTTGTTATGGTGGAGTGTAAGTGTTGTGGTGTTAGATTTTAAGTTAAATTTAGATTTTATGGGCAATATGATAGTTTGAGTCATAGGGAATAATATGTCTAGTGGTGGTAGGTTTTCTAAAGATTTCGAATGAGAACGACAGGTTATTATGTAATGTAACTGACAAATCTAAAAAAGAACGAGTATGATTGTTTGAGATTTCTTGTGTGAAATGGATGAATGTTGTTAAGAAAATTTAAAAATATATTACATCTTCAAGAGAACCTTTAAAAATACGAAACATATTATCTACGTAAAAATCTTTAAATTTTTAAAGGTTTTCTTGAAGATGAACATATTTTTTAAATTTTCTCCACATTCATCCAAGGTTACATTTCACACGAGAAATCTTAAACAATCGCATACTCCCAAGAAAATCACTACTACTAGACATTCATTTTTCTGTCATTCCATATGACTCATACCACCATATTGCCCATAAGTTGTCTTTTTCATCATTTGTTTTATATTATTAGTAGGCGATAAGTAACTGCTGGTTCCAAAACGTACTTGAAATGTCTGTTTTTTTAAGACACGTCTAAGCTTTTTCTTCTGCAATGCTCTCTTTGTGTATGGCGTAATATTAAGTATAATAGAACTACCACGTTCATTCAGAAGTTCCCACTCATTCCCACCATCAATTGAGAAAAATCGGAAGAAATTGATAAAAGGTCTGGAAGATGGTATTCGTAACGGCACGTGAAATCGTCAAAATTGATACGCACAAGAAATGATCTTATTTCCAACAATTAGATTACGAAAACACTAGAGCACTAGAATGCTCAAATAACAATCATACTTACGCTGAACATCCGACTACTTAAAACTCAAAGAGGTGAGACAGAAAATCAATGAATGACGTCTATGAATATAATTATCGTTCAGAACCTAATCATTTTAGCAATCCTAACAACCAAAAAAACTAGTCTCTGGTAACGTCACTTTACTATAGTACTTGTCGTGTAGAAACTCTACTTTTAAACTTGGAAACTAACAACCAACAACCATTTCTAATCGCACCAAAAGTACAGAAATTCAATTTTAAGCAATACACCTATTAACCGAGCAATTTGAAACATCTCATATTGGATATAGAGTTTTAACGAAAGCGATTCCAAGATAATCAGGAAGGAAGTTTAGTATTTGTGGTTAAGCAAAGAAGGAAAAGCTGCAAAGGTCAGATTATAATTAAAAAAACTAAAGAAGGGGGTTACCTGGTAAACGATAAAGAGGAAGGTAAAGAGAAATAGTTTGAAATGATTCGTACAAAAGAAGTTGTATGGTACTGACATGAAGATGTTGAGATGTTAACATCAAAGGACGCAAAGGGCAAGACACAATAAAAGCGTGGTAATCGATAATCCCTTTAAAATAAAAGTTTACATTTCCTTCCTCATAGGCAACGTCCTTGAACAATGTCACAACAACTTCCACGATTTCAAATAAAGAATCTACAAGGACAACAAAAGATTTCACGTCTACCAGGTTCTGGTGCTTCCAGGAACAACAATCAGCATCTGCTACAACACCAAATTTGTCATAAAACCAAAACAACAGCATCAAAACCTACATCGAAACAACAACTTAAACAATTTAAAATGATGCTCTCAACCTCACAAAGAAGATACACAGATTGGCACACCAGAAGCAGACTCAACTTAAAACATCGAACTCAATCATTAATTATAGCAGAATCATTTTTCAACTCATCTAACAACAAACACAATATACTATAGTGGAAGTCAATCGGATGCTATTCATTTGCTTTAAATCGCAAAAATTGGGTTGAAGTTACTTACAAATAATAAATAGAAGGTGCGAATGTTTTGAAAGAAAACTAAAGGTTTCGCATTCTACAGTGGCTAAAAGGCTAGTGTCCACATTAAAAGAACATTACATTATATGAAGTTCGTCATTCTCAATAATAAGTAGTACCTGTTATAGGTACATACGGTGTTATTTGTCAATTTTTAATTATTGAAGGCAATGATAATACTCGTCTGAAAACAAAAAGATGTTAAAGTTCAATCTGGCCGTAAGAAGATCCCACTTTAGGGTGCGAAACGTCGCCTCTACCAAACCTTGATTTTTTCGAAACATTTGCACCTTCAATAAGATGTACAGACGTCTGGACGAAAAGTTACCCAGTTACTCATACGTACTTATTAATTGTAATTTAAATTGGACTTCTAAATTTAAGTTAATTTTTTTTCCTGTGACTGGAAATATATATTATAATTAAACTGATGCGTTTTAAGGTTTTGTATCACATTCGTTACGTGAGTTTCCGGTGAACGCATGGAGTAGTTACAGCCATTTTGTATAATGCGGGTAAATTCACTCAATCACAATTTTCAAATTTTTATAACCCTTTCAAGAAATTTTTCACCCAAACGAGTTTGATACGATAGTGTAAATGAGGTTTTCAATGAAGTGTCACCTCTACCCTAATAAAGGAATCAAGCGACGGAAAATTATATATGAAATTTGTTGAGTTAATGTAAACAATATGCTAATTATCCACAGTCGATTATATACTCAAATGATTAAGTATGGGCGCAGAAACTCAAGGTACGTATAACAAAAAATAGTCTGCAATTAATCAAGACAAGAACAACATATTCGTAATAAAATAATATTTATTGGTTTAAGTATGTAATTATTTATATTTCAATGCTATAACCATTTTTGAATCAAAATATAATAATTTAATAGGTACTATACGTAGTACCTACATTTTATATTAATCGTAATAATTTAATTTTTTTTTCGATTCCGTACCATTAATTTGCAAAATCATGTGCAGTTATTTTTTTACGTTCTAAAAAAATTGTTAAATCAACCCAGTATTCAAATTTTTGCACACACCAATATTTTAATTTTGTATATTTGTTCAGATTTATTTATTTGAGTGTTTAGTAAGATGACGCAAATTCTCAGAAATGGATAACAGAAAATTTTAGAAAACATCTGATTGAATTAAACTTGCTTACGTTTGCACTGAACTAAAAACATATGTCAATATTAATATTAATTTTTAATAATGAATTCATAAATTGTAACTTAAAGCGTTCACTAAAATCCATTCTGAAGCTAATGGTTTTGTTTTTGGAGATAGACGAATAATAAAAATTCAAATCATTGCAAAAAAAGACAGTTTAATGAAATGTATTTACAACGTTTGATAATTTATGGTAATTGGTGGAAACATTTATGCATTCTTAATTATTTAATTAACGTTTCTTTAAGATCACGGACAGCTTTTGTATCAAATCAGTTACAGAAATAGACTTTTTTGCTTTATATATTTTATTTTTAATGCATTTAATTGATTAATTAAATGCAAATATTTGTATCCACCGCCATGTGACAGAGATCAAACGTATCCGCTGCTTTAAAAAAACCATTAGAATTTTATTTGTATATCAATTTCAATAATTCTACCAAAAATTATTAATATTATTTATTCAGAATGTGGTTACCTATGTAAAACATTATTGTAATTGCGATACTGTGTTGAGACATAACAAAATTATCTCTTAATCTTTTATTATAATTTATATGCACCTAGAGAAAACTTCAGTTCAATTATTGGTGTACAAACAACCTCATCGTTCCAAAAGGTCAACATTCTCGTCCCTTAATCAGTTCACTCGATCAATAAGCATCCTAGAGGGAGTAAACAGAAAGGTTAATGCAGCATTTCATTTTTATGAAGTCAAACAAATACTCACAGGAAAATGTTAAATTTTTTTTGCTCTCGCTAACAATGGCGGAGCTTAATTAAAAATATCTTTTATTAAAATAAAAATTCGACAATTTTAGAATGGAGAAATTTAATTAAAGTTGTGATATAAGAAAGGAACGTATAAAAGGAAAAAAAAGGAACTCAGACTCTTTGTAAGTGGAAACATTATTTCCCAAGGGATGTTGAGAAATTGACATGGAAAGTTATTTAGAGCTCATGAATAATGACGGCGAAGAGAAAAAATACGAGTTTAGTGATGTATAACGTTTGCAAACTTTTGATGTAATTTAAGTAAATTTATTCAACCGTTACATTACTTGAGTTTAGGTTCGGTCAAAGCATGTCTAATAAAATTAAGCAGTGCCGTTTTTGCTCAACCATGAATAAATCTAATGAATAATTATATTAAGAAATCACGCAACTGAAACAATGTACCTGATGCGTGCCTAAGTCATTTTGAATTATCAATGGTAACAAACTAGGTAGCTACATTAAGAATACAATTTATTTATTTACATTATAGGTACATGTAAGTGCATACGATCTATTCCATTTTTTATTATCTTTTGTACCTTTGTTGTTTATTTGAACGCACGATATCGTCACTACAATTACGTACAAATAATTTGTATTTATATCACAATGGTATTAAGTGCTGATTTTTCAGACGTTTAATTTACGATTTTTTTAAGAATAACAAAAATAAATCACGTAATATGAACAAAAACCCAACAAAGAAAACAAATTTATTAGGCGGGTCTTGTACAACTTATCTGCCTAATAAATTCGGTTTAAGTTTATAAGGCTTGACATTTTATAAAAATTCATGAAGGAAGGGAGCTACCCTTAGGTATATATAATTTGACCTAACGAAGACAAGAAACACATTTTTGGCGCAGAATATTTCGTTCTCACAGTCTTGTAAGAATTTAAACAAATATACGTACATAACTTTACATCTTCATTAAAGCTGATACAACATATACATATTTTGTATTTATCTAAAACAGACGACCTCTGTTGTTTAATAGTTATATTAAGATTGTCACATAAATTAAACCTACTTATACTGTAAGTAAGGGGGAAATCTTGTTATCTATTTTCGTCTACCCATTTCTTCAGTGAGTCTACAAATTAAACGTCTTGTAACGTTTATTTCGGTCGACTAAAAACTATATCACACGAGTTTGTTGTTAAGAGCTTTCAAACTAGTAATTAAGTGTAAAATTTGCCATGTTTAATTGAAAACTCTGTAATGGTGTGAAATAAAAAACACTTCTAATTGAAATCTAAGAAGTTATGTTGTTTGTTACTAGGTTAAGAGACTATTAATTATTTTGGTAAAGCTTTTTGTAGTTTTAACTAAATGAAAAATAATTCATAGACGCGGATTTTTTCAAACATCTGTGATACACAAATTTAGACAGCATCTACCTAACATGTAAAAATTTTGGGGTTTGTTTTACAACACATAAATGCATAACGCTCTGCGCCGAAACGTCTTCGCGCCGAAGCGTCTTTCAATAAAAGGGAGGCCCCGTGTATTGCTCGCGTAAACAAATGAATATCACAAATGCTTGATATATTTGTAATGAAACACCCTGTATATTTTAAAAATACACTTTTGTTCAAGGATACTATGTAATATGTTGACATTTTTTGTACGACCGTTTTTGAAAAAGTTGTACTATAATTAAACTAGGGTAAAACAGGGACAGATGACGCACCTTTTGGAAAATGCGCCGGAAATTTACTGCTTTGAACGGAACGTAGTTTAAAATCACAAATAATGCGTTAGGTATTAAACTTTTATTGCATGACATCAACATAAAAAAACTCAAACATTTTAAAAAATAAAATAAAATACAAAATTCTGATTTTGGCAATCTCCCCGCATCTTATGGGTGAAACGACGCATTAGGTATGGTAGAGATTGCTAATAGGATTCAACATAACATGGTTACATTTTCGCAATTGTTTTCTTCCCACAGGGCATACAGTAGTTTTTGAAAGACGTGCACGTGTCATGAAGCCACCTGCGGCACTCCATGCACTGAATCCATTCCGCTGTCGATTTGGTATTTTCGTAGCGCTCCAAACATCCTACGCATTCATTTTCGTCAAAAGTTTCGTCGTCTGTGGAATCGTTTGTAGAAAACGCACCATCTTCTTCAGAGGAGGAACTTGCCAAACGTCGTTTTGCAGAGTTTATTTTAGCAAGGTTGTTTGCCGTCAACTTCTTGGGTATGTTTTTTGTCTGTCTTCTGTGATGTTTTTCGAATTGTTTTTTCTGACATTTTACTCTTCTTACGGTTTTCTACTTTTTCCTGTTCAATCTTTTTCTTTCTTATCTGCAATAAATGATGAATCAGTCAAGTTTTGTGCAGATTGTTTTCTTTGTTTTGTTTGCTTGTTGATTTTGAGGACTGGAACTGGCGAAATTTCATCCAAAATTTTACTGGGTGTCCAATTATCCACACCAAACAGAAGAAGCGCTTGCCGAAGGTCCAGGTTCAAAACGAGTTGGTGAAGGTCTGCATCTTTGTTCCTCTGATTCTCGGAAAATCTCTGTTATTTTATCTTGTTCTTGTACCGAGCTTTCTGGATTTTGATTAAGGTTATTTGATGATAAAAGGCATGTTCAGGAACTGCTGAGGGTTTCAAAGGAAAAATTCCAGTTGCGGAAAACCCCGAAGCCCAGTCTGGCATGAAGTTGCTGCGCGCGTCCACGCTGTAGCAAGCAGGTCACCAAAATGTCTACGCTCAATCTTCTTTGGGGATTGGCTCTAATGAATTCGTCACATCCATTTTTAAAATATGTTTTGAGAGGTTTAAAAAAAGCACGGTCTAACGGTTGAAGAAAGTGTGTTGTGTGACTGGGTAAACACAGCAATATAACGTCATTTTCAACCGCAGTCTCCAACATCTCATAAGAGTTCATATGCGATCCATGGCCATCTAAGACTAAGAGGCATTTTCCAACAGGCTTTCTTGGTAAAAAATGGGTTAGAAACCAGTCCATAAATAGATCTTCGCAAATGTAAGCTGACTCCCGTCTCATTTTGATCACCGATCCTGGTGGCATGTTCTCTTGCCAAATTTGTTGCAAGTTGACACCTTTGAAGATGCAGTACGGCGGCATAAAAATTTCCTTCTGCGTTGCAACATGCCACTACTGTTATAGTCTCACCTCGTTCTTGCGATGTAACTACATGGACGTCTTTACTGCCTTTCACAGCTACAACTTTACCAGGTACATTGTTTAATTGAAGCCCGGATTCGTCCATATTGAAAATGTTTAGAGGTTTATCAAGAAGGTCATTCTCCGTGAGTATTTTCGTCAACAGCTCAAAATATTTTTGCAAAACCTCTTCTTTGTTCATACCTTCGGCTCTCGACATGGACACACCTTCGGCCTTTCGAATGCTTAAAGTGGGATTTCTTTTTAAAAATAGCTTGATCCAATCAGCACCAGCCATCTTTTTATCTTTATTGAATCGATTTTGTAGACCCATGGATTGTGCTAGATTATAAGCTATCACCCCCAAATTTTTGGACGTAGGCGCAAAACCAGAGGCCTGTAGATTTTTTAATATGGTTACACAGTTTTCTTTCTGCATCTTCGCCCAAAAAGGATTTCCCTCCCATACTGCTACCTTTAATGAATTGTTTTTTTTGTAAGCGTGCACGTAGTGTCCTATCAGGTATGTTGTTATTACGAGCGGCTTGTCTGATGGGGACTTTATCTTGAAGCACAGGCGTCCACTGCTCTTGTCAAGTCCCTCCTGTGTCCATTTCCCCTTGTACTCTTACGACTAGTGTAAAAAGTCGGCATCTTGGGTCTGAAAATAAAGAACCATAATGCATCATCTGTCCCGAAACGTCAAGCGTCATCTATCCCAAACACATGGGATACATGACGCACTTGTTTGTTACGACAAATTCCGAGAAATGGCGTTACTTTTAGTGAATATAGCTTTTACAATAACCAACTTCAAACTACATTTCGTCAGAACGTCGACTTTTAGCGGATTTCTAATAAACAGTGGATCAACCTAAATACCTTGCAAACTTTTTCGTACTTACCAACTATATGTCACCAAATATCTTTAAGTATATTGCACTTTCAACACAATTTTGCACAAATCGCAAGAGTAAATCGTCTGTATGTACCTATCTTGGTCAACTCGGGCCGCGTGCACCAACATCGCGAATTATCGGATTGCGTCGTCTCCTGCCGCGTCATGTCTCCCTGTTTTACCCTATACCTATACAGATATCTTAAAAAACATTAAATTATTTGTCATTTTAAAAAAACATTTTATTTAAGTCCTCTAAAATATCTACGATAAGCTATTTCACTTTAAATTTATCAAGTTAGAATTTTTGTCTAACTTTTATTTATTATTTTTAAGGAAAATCCTAGAATGTTTTTCTATCTCTTAAGATACGGTAGGTAGATGATGTCTAAACGTAGGTCGTACATTTAATTTGTGATCAGTAAAGTAAATAATACAAATTTATTTATATTACGGTTGGATTCATTATTATCGCATTTAAAATTTTATCAAAACAAATGAATACCAAGTAGCGCGTGGTAATGGAATCAATTCCACGTCAGTAGCTTATCGAAACGTAATTATTGCCGCACCAAAAACAGAAATTATTTATTCAATTATTAAATTATTTAGTGAACATATCGAAAAAATTGTCATGATTACAGTTACGGCTAAAATAAGAATCACAACCCTTTTACAAAAATATTAAATCAAAATTTGGCCAAAGAACTCAACTTTGAATTTTGTGTTTATCTTAAACTAAGATTCAGTTTTTCCATTTCAAACAAAAATGTTTCATTTTATTTATTTTATTTTATTTTATTTTATGAATCGAACGGAATTTTAATGAGTTACAGAATGTATAGTGTGATATAAAAAGAAACCAGCATTTACTATTTCATTAATTACTACGACCACACAATGTCTTAACACACAACATCTGAGTTTTTGATGAAAAATTTTGTAAATGTGACAATCATAAGAAATTATTCAAACCAACAATTGCCAGTCATCAGCAGGGTCAAAATATATCCCATCTAAATCACTGGTCATATAAAATTTGGTTACCAAAAAGATGCAGACCATGTCATAGTTTTCGAAATATAACAAAAATTAGTTTTCAATTGTTTGATCACTCATAGCTTACACCATAGAATCTGGTATAGTTTAAATATTGATAGTTTCAAAACTTGGCAATTGGGTGTTTAGAAATAATTAACAGCAATGTTAACTAAACCGCTGGTCCTTTAAGTTTAAAAAAAAATAATACAATCACAGTCATGTCCCAGCAAAAAGTCTGCACCAAACCTTTGGTGGTTGTCAAATACATAATAATAAAGGAAAGAATGGAAAATCTTTGCAAAGCGATGCATTAGAGAAAATGTACAATTTTTTGCAGTTCTGACTGCCATTTTAAAAATACAACGTCCAGCTTCAGTGTTTGAAAACAACAATTTGGATGTATAACTCATTTTATTACTTGGATATAACGCCTACTTTGATTTACTTTATACAATTGGACCCCATTGGTCCTCTTTCAAGTTTGAATACAACACATCACCTACTTTGTATATACTGACACAATGCCCAATTTAATAGACATCGTCTATTTGGGATATAGTTTACTTTAATTATTGAACACAGTCCAAATTGGTTGCATTGCCCATCTTCGTTATTTAATCATACGCCAACATAGATCCTTTTCTAAAAAGATTTAAAAATTTTTGAATGAAATATTCTAAATAATTTTTTTAACAATTTTTTTTTAAAATAATATATAGTACATTAGAGTAAGAAAGCTAATTGATAACTAATTACCAGAAAAAACCTACAAATATGGAAAATTTTCTATAATATTTTAAATATACCTACCACATATATTTCCAGCTTCGTAAAGTTTCACCTTCCGTAGGTTGACCCAATTCCTGTTGGGCAGTTTAATAAATAAATTCATAGTAAAGGAGACTTCGATGTTTGGTGCAGCAGGTTTCATAGAAGTTGATGACGATATCTTGTGCTGCCCTCGTGCTATAGTCAGAATATAAATCTACTAGCAATCAACTTTGGCAGATAGATGTGTAAGCTTTTACAAAATTATACAAACTCTTGCGAATTTACAACCTTTACTTTAGTTAGTATTAATAATAGAAAATTCACTTTTCTAACTGCATACACATCAATCGACATAGTTGCTTTAGTAGATTTCTGACATGTAACGATGACACTAGATGTCGCAACCGACTTATTAGTTGTAAAATATTATATATTAAAACATATTTTGACATTTTCCTTAGCTGGAAAAAGTTTCAGATATGGTAACCAATGTGCACTTTTGAATTCAGATAGTACATGGCTAGACGAGTCTAAAAAGCCTAAGAGATAAATTTTCTAGTCTTCTAGCGGTGATGATGACGTAATCCATATGGCCACCAAATTTTTGTAATGCGATTCTACATTTTCTCACTAGGGTTTATATTTTGATACTAACCATATTATTATTCAAGAGATAACGCACTTTCCAACCCTATATTGACATCATTTTTATTTGCGTTCATAAATAAGTACCAGAATTATGTGACATTTTGTTAAATAATTTGAAATCTGTTATATGTAGCTAAAAATGTGCCACATAGAAAATAATAACTAAACACGATTGCTCTAGTTGTAGGTAACTAAGAAAAATGGTGGTTCAGTTCAGTATCCCAGAATACTTGTTATTGTGTGAATTGTATGGAAATTTAGTGAACAATTAACTTTTACTTTTTCTATGAACATATTAAATACAACGTGAAGTAAACTTACAACTATAACTACTCATAGATGTTTCAAGCATTTCCTCCGCCTCATATGAAGAAGCAGACAACTGCCTATACTATCTATGTTCAGCATTTCGCAAAAAGTGGACATATCACTGTTCTCACAAGTATAAAATATTGATAAACTATGAATTAAGTATGGTTGTAAGAAATATATAAATTCAATCCAATTCCAAATTGTTCCAATCTTACAGGAAATTTTCAAAGATGTGTTGGTTTTTCTTTTTATAACTGCTTGTGACACAGATCTACGTTTTGCGGCATTGCTTGGAAGGTCTGGATGTCATTTCGTAAAATTGATTCTGTATGGCATCGGCTCTATACAGGAGTTCTGATATTGATAATGAATCTCATGATCTGTTGCAGCGTTTTGTTATTCTACTTTATTTGTAAAAAAAAAGAAAAAAATAAAAAACTATACTCAAACACGTGTTTCGATAACTAAGCTATCATCATCAGCAAACTGACTCTAAAAATAAAAGAAAAAAATTCCTAAGCTTTGATTGATTGATTGTTGCTACTAAAAATTACTGTTTTATAATTAATAAAACTTTGAAAGTATTTTTTGAAGACATTTTGTGTATGTGGGATAAATTTGTAATTTGATATATTTCTTCTCTATTTTGCTATTACTAGTTCCTAACGTTGTAATGTTCTTAATGTTTAACTTATGTTTATGTTTTATAATTATGTTTGTGACAATTTATTCCTGAAAAACATTGTATGATGTAATCTGTTTAATATTTCGCAGTTCTTTATCATTTATTTACTTGACAACCAATTAGACATTAGGGAAGTAGGAGTATTAATAACTGAAACAATGGGACCGCATTGCTTTTCCGGGTTTATGAATCTTAGATAAACAATACATTCTACGAAGAACCGTTAGTCTAAATCAAAGTTGTTTTGATATAATATTTTCACATTCTGATAAGACTCAACTACTGGTATCACCAATCATTTTGGAAAGAGGATTTTTAGATATTATCGAATAGGGCCTTCATTGTACATCATCTGAACTGAATCAAAATAATAATGATACTTAATGAAGGCCCCTAATTATTAATATCTAAAGATCCTCTTCCCAAAATGTGAGCCACTAGACAATGATGAAGAGCAATTATAAAATAGGATCCCAAATGCAGCCATGTCCTTGCAAATCTTATCAAACACACCTTCGATGAATTTAGAGCTCGCATTGAAATCTGTGCAGAAAAAGGACGAGCATTATTTGAATGGTTTAGCTTTTTTTAGAATTTTATTTGATTTTGAATTTATTAAATAAAACTTGAGCCCAATTTAAATATTTGGATAAATAAAAAAGTAATTTGGGTTTAGAACGTTTGAAAACAAACAAGACAATTCAGTAAGAGTAAAAATTTTCTGAAAAATTAAGAAAAGAATTTTTTTCCTTTTTTAAAGTCGATCCGGAGACATACTGAATAATAATAAATATATCACACAGGTAACAACAAAAAAAACAAAAACGTATATAATAAAAAAAGAAGAAGTCCCCGTGGATGCAGTGTCTTTGGATTTGGCAGAACTTGAAACTTCAGAAATTAGTTTCAGAAAAAATATTCATTTATAGTATATTATTAAACCCAATATTATAGTAAGTGATTTTTAAAAAACTTTTATGTCTACATAACAAAGAATATATATATATTCCGATCATAGAATTAAAGCAACGCCGAGCCAGGTATAGAATTTTGTTATAGAGTACTTACATAAATAGGTTATTGAAATTAAAAAGACAAAATTTACCTTACCTTAAGCAGCAATTATGCATGCTTCTTATCGTCATCTAAAGCAACATCATAAAATATTGAACCGTAGGTACTCCACCAGGAAACTACCATTTAAGATATAATCAGAAATTATTTATCATAGGTATAGGTAGGCAGTAATATTTGTATAAATTCAAAAAAAATCTACTTATACAAAATATTGGGGTATAAAAATATGTCATTCGTGTTACTGAATATTAACAAGATTTATTAGAATTAAAAACAAAATGTATTTGAAATTCACATAGACAAACATTTTTTGATTTTACGCTTATCTAAACTGACAGTTTTATCAAAAGGTATAAATAGTGGGTATGTTTTTGAAATATGTGCATTCATGGTAATCACGAACTTAATTAAAAGTTTTTATGATGACCACACTTTAAAAACAGAAACGGTTCTTTAGCTTTTTATTGCGTGTAACAGACTAATATATTGACATTTTAAACCAAAGGAAATTATGCGATTAACAAGTCCTTAAAAACGATACAAATAGAGTTATGCAGGTTTTGCATTTAAAAAAAAATATTTATTAGTTCGGCAAATTACATTACAATGTACAATAATTCGTATTTATTGCAACAAATAAAAAGCAGCTGCATTTGTAGAAAAGGTATTATATTAAATTTATGTACAATGAAAAACCAATTCATTTCATGTTGACAACTTTAAACCCCATTAAATATAACATAAAGTTACTTTATTTTGCTTTAATGTTTAGCGATGTTAGTTTTATCGTGTATCTCCAGTAGGCTGTTAGAGGTTATAAACCACCAAACACTAACTTAGTCATAAAGACATTACTAATCATTAGGTACCTGTATTACAACAAAAAAAAATTTTGGAAAGTAGGTACTAAATCAAAATCGACTCTTATTCCAAAAACGAAATTCTGCATCAGCAGCAGTAATAAAGGAGTCAATCATTGGCGTTTGTTTAACGTGTATTATGATAGTAAAAGGTAAAATGAGATATTCTATTATTCTTTTATTGCATATAAAATATGTTGTATTTATATCTTTCTTAATTTATGAAACTAATTTTAAAGTTAAGATGTCAATTAACGACCGCCAATGGAATAACCAATTAACTGGTAACATTTCTTAATAGACTAGCATGTCTTTCATCTGCACTAATCTCATTAAAGATCTAATTATTACGTTAAGTTCATATTTAAAAACAACTTAAATTATGTTAAAAAAGTATATACGTTTCTCAAAGTTGTATAATAAATTAAAACAAACTTTTTTTGAAAACTCCCACCAGAATTTTTATATTTAGGTGTGTTGGGAATCATATTTAACTATCACACTTTTTAAAACACGAAGTAACCTTTTAACATATCTTAATACTTGCTTAGCTGCTGTGACATCTTTAAAATTTACATAAAACGTTCATTTAAATTCAAATGAACTGTTTGAAGTTGTAAAAAAAATAATATGTGATTTTATTCGTTAGTTTCATTTAAATACCATGAAAAAAAAAACGTTCTTAGAAAATTTAATTTACCACAAATCTTGGTATTAACTATTGTTGTTACACAAAAAATTGTAAATTGTGAATTGAGTAATATTTATCATGTGCTGCTACCGTTATACGGTATCCAGAATGCACGATAATTGGATACGTCTATCAATATACAGATTATATATTTTATGGATCTTTTAATGATTATCTATGGATCTTTTACATAGGTATGTATTCGTTTTTCTTATTACGTATCAAATTACCTATTCCATTGTACAGCAGCACAATTCATGAGTTGGGTATTGCTATAATAAATATAAAGAATAACAAAATAATTTTCGAGATTTCTGAGACCCGAGTTCGAGGGGGTCTGCAGATTCGTACAAAGATAAGTACTTACACTGTAAACGAATTTTTATGTTTGAAAGCAAGAACCATAAATTTGTAAAGAGTGAAAAATGTAAATTTATATTTAATAAATGTTTTGTGATACTTTATTTCATATGGGGAAACGTTATTCAAAATAATTTGAAATTGTATCCTAACTTATAATAAATTTTGATTATATTTTAGTTTAAGTCGCTTTAATTAAAAGAAAACAATAAAAAAAGTTAAATAATAAATAAATTAAAATGCTTTGGTATAGTTTTGTTGCACAGGAAAAAAAGCTTTCAGGATAGTTGACAAAATTAGAACTTTTTATACTTGTACTTCTATGTGTTAAATCAATATTTTGTTAAGAATTATATGTATATTGCCAATGTTTTTATTGATATTGAGGCAATATTAAACCGTATGTAGCAACCTTTTCTAAAAATTTAGTTGGCATTTACTAATAATTTTATTACCTACATCTAGTTTTTGCATTTTTCAGAAATTATCAAATAAGGAATTTTTTAAGTTCAGTTTTTAAAAGCAATTTTTCGAAACACAATAGTCTTTAGTAGAGTTTGACATACTATTTTTAAAAAAACAGTTTTTTGAGAGTACAAGTAGGGACAAACGACAAATAAAAATTCTATTCAACATTTCAAGCCTTAAACAACAAATTAGTCATTCATACATTTGAAAACAAAAATAGATGTTAAAGTATTGGCACATTTCATGTTTCACATAAGGATAAAGATTTTTAAAGCTCAGAAAAGAATATAATCTAGTCTTCTCCAAGTGGAAACCAAGACTATCCTCTGCTGCTCAAATAGTTTACTACAAAATTTAAAATAAAAACGTTGATTATGTAAATAATTTAGATAGTTTTCTAACTATTTTCTTTCGCTACCTGTTCAAGTACCTACTTGATGAGTGTTACTGAAGAAATTGTCACAAAGAAGAACAGCGCATTTACAAAAAGTTATAGAAAATGTAACTTAAAACAACTTTTGTTTTATAATTGTTTTAATCGTATACGGGCAGATCTATTACTTTTCAACTAAAGTGGTTCTAAAAAACAAGAAGCAAATTTTGTTTAAGCAATTTTTTTGAAATTTTATTGACCAGAACTTGTCGTGTTTTTGTTGCTCGACTATATTTCCTTAAAATTACTATCAATTTTGAACATTGAATTGCTTGAATATTTTAAGAGAGTAGGTTTATTAATTCTTAAAAGCTTTAATAATTTTGAAATCAATCCAAGATAAAAATTATACAATTATACAATAAAATTTGGTATTCAAAAAGAAAAGTTTGAAGTTAAAATTATCAGAAGATTTTTAATAATGTTTTTTTGTCTTAAATTTTTTAAACAGTAAGTTTTTCAGATTTTGTAATTCGTATCTCTGAGTATATTACAAAGTTAAAAAAAATCTTTCAGAGGATTTTTAAAGATTTTAAGAACATTCTTCTTCGATGTTCAAAGAAAAGTTAAATTTTTCATGAAGTATGAACGGATGTAATGTTTGTTTAATTACAATTTAAAACCAAAAAAAAAATTAATGGGACACAACTGTATTTTTTGTATTGGCACTTATTTGTCGTATTATTAAGTACGATAGAAATGTCTTTAAGCAATGGCACTTAACTGGATGTTGTAATTGAAAACAAAACGATTTATTAGTCAAAATTGTACCTAAATTTATTTTAACAATAAAATAAAAAATTATTCATTAAACAAATTTAGGAAAAATCTTATTGCATAAAATAACGCATTAACACCCAAAAATGTCAAAAGGGTAAAAGTGTTTCATATGAAAATCAAATGATTAATTTGAATTTTCTCGAATGAATCTAGATTTATTAATTTTTTTTAAATTGTACCTCAATAGATGTTTTAGTAAGTTTTTTATACTGCCAATGTTTTCATTGATATGTTTGTACAACTAGTGTGCAAGAGAAGAGCTGATAAGATATAGAAACATTTAATTTTTTTTATCATTTAAATAAAATAAGAAGAAATACTCAAAACTGTTGAATTGACAACGTTTTGCCCTATTTGTCAGAATTATTAGTAAAATAATCAGGATAAAATATCACGATTATTTTACTAACGTTTTCATCACTGATTTTAATCGATGAACTTGAGTCGTAACTAAAAAAAAATTGATTCAACCTTGAGAAAGCCCTACAAGAAGGACAAAACGTTGGCAATTGCAACTGTTTTGAATAGTTTCCTTTCCTCTACTAAAGAAGGGGTCCTAACAGAATGTACATCAAAATTGATATTTAAAAGCAAACCAAAGGGACGATGTCACTGTTTTAATTTGAAAAACAACACGCAAACACAAAGAAGTGTGTTTCTAAATCAAAATCAGCAAAAATAATTTTGGTTTTCTATAAAAATTTATAAAATGGGAAAAATTGTTTTTTGAAAAAGAGCAACATAAAAACAGCAGATATCTAACATCTTTATACGAGGATATATTGAAAAATTCTTAGCCTACTATAGAACCAAACAAAATTTCAATGTCAAAATATTTTATTACTCAACATATTCTCCTCTTAATTGGATACATTTATTACAGCGAACCTGCAACGTCTCTAAACCTTTCAAAAAAATGTTTCTTCTTGCTCTGCAAACCAGACCTCCACAGCTTCTATTACCTCCTTGTTGGAAGAAAATTTACGACCTTTTAAACTTTTTCAGTTGAGGAAAGAGGTGATAGTCGGACGGAGCCAAATCGGGTGAATAAGGGGGTGTTCTAGTAATTCAAACCCTAAATCACGAATTTTTGCATGGCAACATGAGATTTGTGTGCAGGGCGTTGTCCTGCAAAAAACAAAACACCTTTGGATAGCTTTCCGCGTCTTTTTTCTTTAATATTTTCCCGTAGAGTGGTCAGTAATGTCGAATAGTAATCTCCAGTTATTGTTCTACCCTTATCCAAAAAATCAATCATGATTACTCCATGGCAATCCCAAAAAACTGAAGCAAGAACTTTTCCAGCAGATTTTTGGCCACGAAACTGTCTTAGGTCTTGGAGAACCAGAGTGTCGCCATTCCATCGATTGTTGCTTTGTTTCTGGATTGTAGAAATGTACTCAAGTCTCATCCATAGTAGCAATTCGGTTTAAGAAGTCTACATCGTTTTCAAATCGAGCACAGATCGAACGCGATGCTTCTACCCTTGCACGCTTTTGGTCAACATTTCAAACATTTGGGGATCCATTTTGCAGCAATTTTTCTCATGTTCAAATTGACGTAAACCATATGATAAACGCGTTCGTATGAAATATTCAGTGCTTCAGATATCCGTTTTAGCCCAATTCGACGGTCTGATAAAAATCATGCGTCATGAACTGCATCGATATTTTCGGGGACTGACACAGAAACTGGCCTTCCCGATCGGTCATCATCTTCAATGGAAAATTTACCTCTTTTGAAGCTTGCATTCCAATTTTTGACGGTCGCATACAAAGGACATTGATCACCAAGGGTATTAAGCATATCTTCGTAAATCTGCTTACCTCTTAACCCTTTTAAATACAGGTACTTGATGATGGCTCGATACTCGGTGGACATCTTTTTTCATTTAATTTATTGCGTGACTCTGGTTTACTTTTTTGACGTCAAAATTTACACTGACACTTCTAATAAGTTATTGTTCGTTGCTATGGTAACGCAATATTTTGTTTATGCCAGTAACTGGTCTAGGCTAACTAGATATCAATACATCCTTGTATAGAAAAAGTACCACAACGAAAAGGTATCAACAATTTGTCATTACTTCAAATTAGTGTACAAAAAATTGTTACATCGAAAACTAATGTTTCAAACAATAATTTTCTTTAAAGAAGTTTTCCGAAAGGGTTTAGGTTTTACCTAAAAATTCCATAAGAATGTTAAACATTAATAAAATTAGATATAAGTGTGGATTAAAACAAAATATAAGTAAGTTGGAGTATTTTTGGTGGTAACCATAATTAATTAATTAATTTGAAGTAAGAATTTTGGGGAATAACGACCCGCCAGTTATCACATTAAAATAATAATAAAATTTATTAGTCAACATTTTCTATTATTGTATTATGTTGTAAGTGTTATGTATGGTTATTTATTTATTTTATTTATTCGTATGGTACATTTTAAATATTGTATTGAGATGTAAGTGTAATGAATGGTGCCCTAGAAAATCAGTATAAACCTGTATAGTGTAGTGACAAAACCGTGTGCAATTGTGGATTGGTTCGTCTTTGCAAAGCATTTGTTTCAAGGTTTAGTAAAACCACTAACCCCTAAACATGCGTGTTAATTTACATGCTTCATCAGGACAATAAATACTTAATACAAATTTATGTTACTAAAACTATTAGGAAATTTGGGTTATTTAAAACTAACAAGGTAAACGAATGAATTATGTCTTCACAAACATTACTGACTAATCTAAAGGTCGTTATTCTCCAAAAATCTTACTTCAGATTAACAAAATATAAGAGATTTTTTATTTATTATTATTATTTTTAAAGAAATGTTTTGTGAATAGTAAATAATGTTAAACTTTAAAAAACAAAATTATTCAAATTAAAATTTAGACAAATAAATTAATATTCAGAAATTTAACAAAAAATTTTAAAAATCTGGAATAAAAACTAATAAAACCTCAAAAAATTAAAGAAAATTCTGGAACAAAAAATTCAAACTCTATTGAAAATATTTACAAATTTTGAAAACTAATGATTCGAAATGATTAATCATTATTAGTATATTTGGCAGTTTTTATAAAATGCAAATTCCATGCAATTTCTGTGAAGGTTTCTATGCATTTTAGAATGAATCACTTGTAATTGAAATTTAACAGCAATGACGTTTTACACTCATCTAAGCATGCTAGAGCGATTTTTGAAATTTTAAAAAATGTTTATTGTTTAAACTTTAATTTTTTTCGTTTAATTGTAGGAATTCTTCATATTTCAAATTTTCTTAAAAAATAAGCTTAAACTGTAAATTTAAGAAACAAACTAGTAGTTTGACATTTTGAAGAGTTCTTGATTCGTTATGTTGATACTTCGAATTGCTTTTTCGAACAATCATCCCAAACCACTTTAAACTATCCTTGCGAAAATCTGAAAATCTCCCCCCAAAAAGTTGCATGTAAAAATAATGAAATTGTAGTAATTTTTGCGGACACACATTTGAGCTACCATAAATTGATGATCCGCAATAGGGTGAAACACTGTGAATGTATGTGTTTGAATATGATCTTCGATAATCACTAGCTACTCAATGAGTGCGTTCACTAGGTTTGCTACACTTGTTTCGCTACACATTTACTACGTTTTATGCTACATCGAAACATGGCGGATATTTGTCAGCTGGCAAATACCGATGAAATTGGATAATACTCAGGTTCTTTATTCGTTTGTTTCATTCACGTTTGACCAACAACTTCGACCTTTCAAATTTTACCAGCAGTGATTACCATAGTGACAGGCGATCGAACATAAAATGTAGCAGTCAAAAACTAAGCTAAAAAACATAATCGATCGTTACGTCAAATTTTGATGTAGCGTCAAGGTAGCAAACACATTCAGTAGAAACTTTTAGTAACAGCTAAGGAGCTGCTCCCAGAGCGCTCATACCTTATGGATGTACAAGTTGAGTTTTATTTATGACTAAGGCACATGTCTTCATTTTTTTGATAGTTTAAGTAATCATTAGCACATGATATTTCCAGGTAGCAACATAGTTTACATCTAATTGAACTTTATTAATAAATGGGCTTTGGATAAAAGCCATAAAGAACTTTGTAGGGTGTTAAAAAATTGTGATTTGTTTGTAACGTTGATAAAGACACATCTCCAAAACTAAGAGCTTTTATAAATTTGTGGTATGATGTTATTGAATTGTTTCCAATTTTAGATAACAAAAATGCACATATCCATACCAAATGTATTCCAACCTTAGTCAAAAGACATCGGATATTCAGAAAGTACTACAGGATAAAGTAAAACGTTTAGTGTTCCTATGAAATTTAGTTTGGAAATCCGAAATTTTTTTTTTTAACGCAAGAAATATACCAACAAAGTTTACCTTATTCAGAGTTACGGCATAGGTGATAAAGCAATTCGTCAAGTTATTGAGGAGTTTAACCAAAAATTTCCGGATGTCTTCATATCAAAATGTGGTGCACAAAAATTAATCAAGAAATTTTTAACCACAGGCTTCATATTAGACATAAAAAAAGTAATAAAGTTCGAAATGAATATGACGCTGCGCCCCTTATTGTGATGGATTCGGTTTGGAATAACCCAAAATTATCTTTACGACAAAGATCGCTTGAATTAGGGATGAGTAAAATCCATGTCCATAGAACATTAAAGCAGTTGAAATTTTATCCCTTCAAACCGATTTTCAATCATGCTTTACAGCGCTATGCAAGACTATTGGATTTCTGCTTGTAGATGGGCACTCAAATAATGGATAATTAATACTTTTATCGAAATATTGTATTTTCTGATAAAGCCACGTTCTTCACCAATGATACTGTTACATCGCAACATGTAAGGTACTGGAGCCCTCACAATCCCCATTTCCAAATTGCTCGTAATAGGCAATAATAGCGAAAGTAAACGTATGGTGTGCAATTTCTTACCATGGCATTATTGGACCATTTTTTTTTTCAAAATTCGGTTGATCAGCACACCTATTTAAATATGCTGCAAAATTTTCTAAGTGAACGGTTGGACGATTTACCTATTAACTATGCACGAGATGTTATTTCCAACAAGATGTTTGTCCTGCCCATTATGCTCGAATAGTGGTAGAATGACTGACTCAGGAATTTGGGGAGATCTGGTTTGGGATCTGATTGGATCTGTCGAAATGGTCCTGTTTTATGGCCACCAAGGAGCCCTGATTTGACTATGGCAGATTTTTATCTTTGGGGCTGCTTGAAACAAATAGTTTATGCAAACGTTCTTCCTTTCGGATGCAGAAAATTTAAAGGGTAGAATCATAGATGCGGTGGCGTCTTTATGACTCGAAGAAATTGGAAGAAGTTATGATGAACTGCGTCGAAGACTTGAAAAAAGGGGGTGAATAGATCGAATGAAATTGTTTTTGATTAAATTATCATGATTATTTCTTATTATTAGGTTAAGTTGTTAATGTTATTGTTATTATTAAGAATTGTTTAAATGTTTTTGAATTTCTTGAACAGATTTTGTAAATAATACAGAAACTTTTGGTTCTTCTTGATAACTATAAAATCTGAATAAGTCAAAATCTGCCATAGTCAAATCAAGGCTCCTCGGTTGCCATAAAACAGGACCATTTCCACCGATTCCATTTTCCTCGAATTTCTGAGTCAGCTATTCTATTAGTATTTGCGCATAATGGGCAGGACAACCATCTTCTTGGAAATAACATCTCGCGCGATAATTAATGGGTAAATTGTTAAATCTTTTATTTAAATGTAAACGGCTCCAGTACCTTACATGAAGAGACAGTCCCATTGTTGGAGAATGTCACTTCATCAGAAAATACTATATTTCGATAAAAGTATTGATTATCCATTATTTGAATTACTTAAATTTGTTGTTCTTTCGACAACATTACGTTTTTTCCAAGCACCCAAGTTGCAAAGCACTGCATCGCCTCGATTGTGCGCAGAGCGAAATAAGCGTTCCAACCGAAAATATTGTCGTTCATTGTATGATTTTATTTCTGTTCCAAGCAATTATTGGATCGCGCGTGGGGCGATCACATTGCGATCATTTCGATACATGGGCCAAAGAAGAAATCGTTTGGATTGGCCTGCGCAGTAGGCTGCTCTCTTATATTTTATGTTCACAGATCACAGAACATCCACTAACCATTTGTCATAAGACTTATTATATAGGTTATATTTTTCTTTCGAGGTTTAGTGTTGCAAAACAGTTGGCTTTACCGGCAACTACTCAAAAACGATCCTAAATGTTTCAAGCATTTCTTACTAAAATGCGTTCTAAAAGCAGTGCCAAGTTGTGACATGCGCACGAAAATAATACTAAACGATTCTGTGGCGATCACGTTGCGATTCAAAATATGGGCTTGGAACAAACCTATTGTTATTTAATAAATAAAAGTCAAAAATCTTGTTGCCGGTTGCCATGAAAACGAGATCTAATTATTCGGACTTTGAAAAATTTTCTACTGAATGAATCTAATTTTCCATTTTTTTCTAGAATGGAAAGAAAAATTAGAACAAAAAGAGCTGGTTCCGCGGTTTTGAAACAAGCAAAAACTTTTATGAAGAATACATTTTTCTCAAAAATTTAAAAACAACCCCATCCGGGGACATACTATATATGGTTAATAAAATACACATGGTCAAATAGTTGGAAAAACATTCATAAAAATTTTTGAGTCGTGGATAAATAGACAAGTTAATTCAATTCTTACTCTGCAATCAAAACAATATTAAAAAATTTGATGTTTTCGAATTAGATCTTTTGGTGCTGCCAACCTCAATACTGACTGCGCCAAACTTTCGCTTCGGCGTTAAGACGTTTTAAGGTAAATGGTTTTGGACCGTGAATGTTTTAAATATTAATTATCATATTCTCAAACTAGTTTTTGTCATACAATTATGCAATGTTTATTTTATAGCAAAACGACGTATTACTACTAAATAAAAGCTTGAAAATAATATGATTAAATTTGCAGTGCAGCTCGGTGCAGAATCATTTTACTTACCAATATGTTGGCTTCAATATAACGGCCCCTAAACGTTTTAATGCAAGCCATGACTAAGTTTATTGATAAATATTATTACAATGTTTACATTCTTGTTATCACCATAAAAAAAGGTAAATTACTTTAATATTTTAGATAAGTAATTATTTATAGATGTTTAATGTTATTTTATTGCTCAATTAACTTTACTTATAAAAGAAAAATCGTAAATTAAAGTGCAACATAGTCTTCAATTTGTCAAATCGTAATTATATAAGCAAACCTCATTTTCTGTAGTGTTTATGAAAGTAATGAAAATGTGAATAGTTTACAGATCGTATAAATTAAGATTAATTAAGTTTATTATTGGAAGTAGGCCCTTAATTGGTATAAAATTATTCGAATTAGTATTAGTATATTGTATTTATAATTGAATATAAAATATTTAGTTATTTTATTTTAATTAATGTTGATTTATTGATTCCGTATGGTTGAAAACTGAACTTATTTATTGTATTTAAATTATAAATAGATGTTGCTACAATAAAATGCAATGTAAAGAATTTACCGAACAAATGTTAGCATCAAACCGTAAACTAACATTGCAAGGATCAAACGCTACTTTAGCACAGAGTACAGCGGCCCCCTTTCACGTTCCAGACATAACTTGGATACTTCCCTGCTCGTTATAAAATTTTCTTTACAACATTTACGAATAGCATTCACGCGAGTTAAACTTTACTGCAAAATTATGTAGGGAACGTCGAATTATAGAAGATATCGTTTAGTTCTTTGCCAATGTTGAAACTGAAAAACATTTTAAATGGTCGACTACGTCGTAAAAGCTAGTTGAAAAATGAACAAAAAGTGTAATCTTGTGTTATAGGTTAAAACTATAACGGGGCACATGTGACTACGGTTTTTTAAGTGTAATAACCCGCTAATATTAAATCTCAAGAGCTTTAATATTCGTACCTTACATTTTAATTAATTAACTTAAGCTGAAGCTGAAAGAAAATAAAAGAGAATGGCGAATTTAATTGACGTTTTCGCTGACTAAAGGGAACTTTATTTAATAACCTAATTCGAATTATCTTTAGTAACAAACTTTGAAGAGGTAATTTTAAACACAGGAAACTACCAAGGGTTAAAAAGCTACTGTTATTCCACGTCCTCTCTATAAATGTCTTCCAAGCTCACGTATCTCAAAGTCACACTTCACATCGTCAGGGAATAGCATGGAACTTTATGACGTCACGCAAGGGGTTGATTGCTTTCCTGAGGAGGACGACTCAGGATACGATTCCGGAGAGCTTCCTAGTCATTATTTGCCAAGTCTCATCAACGCAAACGTTGTCCTTATCGCGACCCTTTGGTCATTAGATGAGATCGTGCTTGAACTATTACGATGCATTTCAGTTTTGATACCGCCATTAATTTATCTCTTTCTCCTTTTAGTCCATTTGATAAATGTACATCTGCTTTTTGTTAACAGTAATTATGTGAAGCGAATACGAAAAGGGATGGCATATGTTTTATATTATCTTATTATGACGTTTTCATGTATAAACTTTTTCATCGTAAAAAATAGTTTCTGAGCGGGAACAAATACCTTTTGAGGGTATCAATTCAAAGTACAATTGGATTATTTAACAATTTAATCTGTAAAATTTGAATTTTCCTAATCAGTTAATAGAATCTTATAATCCTTTAGCATACATAATTGGTTAATACAGAAATTTTTACGACTATTTCGTGGATTAAATTAATGCCATACACTATTTCGTTTCAATAGATACATAAAGTTAAATTAAGATATAATACATTAAAGCTACTTTGCGCACGCAAATAAAATAAAAAAGCATTCGGTAAAATAGATTGCGCTTCTTGAACGGCATTCCGCTTTTTATATTGAAAAATACTTTGCATCAGCGTGCACTCAATTTTAATTTTATGGATTTTCAAGTTGGAAAGTTTATCTGTAATCTTGTTTGAAAACTTGTTCAATTTATCTGACTCGTTTTATAGGTTTTCGCTGAATTTCTGTTTTCAATCTCTAAATATAATCGCCGTTCGTGCACGCAGTAGACGAAAACCACATTTTCATTTAATATTATTTTCTCTTGTTTTTACGAGAAATAATTTTAGATCTTATGTGCATTTGTGTTTTTCTTTTCTGAAGCATATTAAGCATACTATATGTTTTCTCGAGGGTGAAAGGTTTTATTTTGTGATCTTTTCCTCCAATTTCCTTTTAACCTTTTTTTTTGTTCGAGTTTCCCGCGCGCCTAACAACTTATCTTCATTATTTTTGTCGCGCTTGCAGTATCTTTACAAGACATCCCTTATAATACCTACTTAAAACAAGTATTATTTTTTCGTTTGATCCACAATTTAGAGCGCTACAATCGCGGTCTGTCAAAGCTTAGTTTTTAGAAAGCGAATCAAATGTTTTTGGGAGCGAATGTTTTTGGGACAGTATTAATTTTTAATTTAGCGCGAATTAATTACAATTCTCGACACAAGAGAACGACTGCTTTGTTTGTATTTTTGGTTATCGCGCAATAATTTTGTAAATACAAAATTAAGACATTTGTAAAGCATAGATTAAATAATTTAATCAAGTCTGTAAATATACCGTTTTTATTTTACGACCATAATTACTTGAAAAACAGTGGTACAGCACGAGTACGCAATTTACTGCTGGTGTTCTAAATGCGTTAATAACTTTCAGTTTTATTACTTCTGTTTAATTTGCACCAATCTCAAATTTGTATCATTGTTTTAATGCCAATGCCGTATCGGACTATGTACCTAATTCAAAAAAAAAAAAAATGACCCCGATACCTTTAATTATACATTAAGACATAAAATATATGATTATGCTTATACATAAAATGAAATTATTTTTATATTTAGTATACAGACGTTTATTTACGTTTACTGAATAATAACAAACGTTTTACTGGGGTTTTATCAGCGGGGCGTAAGGAAAACAACTCCATGTATGACAAAAAATTCTAGTTTGTTAGCATACAAATCTTTTAAATTATGGCTTCTGCATAATAAATTAGTAAAACATGTTTGACGTTAATAAACTATATATTTTTTTGCTTTTATACTTAATAAGGTTTTTTTGGAAACGACGATGCGACGCACTGAATCAGTTTTGAAGCAAATTTTTATACAAAGGAAACTTAATTTATTCTTTTAATTCGTACACATGGCACTAATTGATTGTTTCTTTTATCAAAAAAGGGCATTCTCTCGGGCATTCTTCCAGTTAAAATTTAAATTATGTGAACAACGTGTGTGGTAAAAAATGTTAATTATATTAGTAGCTCGATAAAAAGATACGAACCAACTAAAAAAAGATAAAAGCTCGGTACGGGCGACCGCGTTTTCAAAATGGATACATTTTTTTTTGTATATTTCTGATAATATATATTGAAAATTGAAACGGTTCTTAAAATATACAAATACCCTCCAAGAAATCTTAGTATAAATAATACTACACAACACAAATCAAACTTGTTTTACCTCCCGTCGCAGCAAGCCAGGCATTGGCGGAGCTTACTGGATCTCCGGATTAAGCTTCTGTTTTTCCTCGTCTTTTACGAAATACCTGCATATAAGTTTCTCTTTTTATTACGGACGCCATGTTCGTCGGTGGACTTGACCATGCTGCCTTAAAATATTTAACCTACACTAAGTTGAGTCGTATTCAAGATGGTTTCCTAGTAGAACATCTTAATAATAAAATTTTTATTTTCTTTAATTGTTTTATTAAGCTTTCGGTTACTTTTAGTTTAGTGTGTGCGTTTGATCAGTTTTATTTTTCTTACGATTACACCATCACATTTCACGACATACTATACAACATCACGAGTAAGCATATAAGTTTATTTTTAATTTAAACATTTTGTTGATGTTTACGGAAGCGCAAACTACGGTAGACTAAATTCCCTTTCAAATTTGTGGGTTTACATTAAACCGCAAACAATGACAAACGTTTTTCAATAACGAAAGTGAAATCTGCTTCAAAATTTTTTGCTCCATATTTGTGCAACAAAAACATTTTTTGTAACCCGTCTTAAATCAAGTAAGCTGTGGGGGTTGGGTTTATTACTTTATGAGCTACTAAAAAAAATCGCGCAAATTTCACTTTCTTATTTTATATTCGACGATGTTGGTTTATACACGATAACTAAAAGTTCTTGTAATTTGACTCCCTGCCTCTTTAATAATTGGATCGTATTTTTTATGTGTTTATTGATATCTTCATTGTGTTTTGTAATTATGTAAAAAAAAGAAACAATTTCGTTTCACTTTAGATAAAGAATTAATAAATATGGCGTGTATATTCTATAACGGAATAGAGGGGTCGCAATTACCCTTTAGTAAAGCAACTGGGGGATCTTTTAGTTGGTTGGTTAACTACGACATGCTTCAATTCTTTTCTAATCTACGATGTGTGTGCGTTGTGAAGTATTTTTTACACTTCTGTCATTTTGTGCCGAGGACACTGAACCCTTATATTAGTATCCTGAAGTGAAAGTGTTGTTATCGAAGCTGTAAGCTGAAACAAAAAAAAACAATTATTTAAAGCAGTTGTAAAATTCCAAATTAAACATAAAAATATTTGAACCCAACAATATTTAACTGTAAATAATATTTCCATTTTACGAGTATATCCAATGATTGTGTTATCGGTAAAAACACGAAACGTATGTGACCACAAAAACGTATCACTGAATAATAGGTTTGATCATTTCATGGTAATATTTTCTGCTATAACGTTGGAAACACGTGCAACAATCATAAAACTAGTGTAAATTTTCTTCAAGGTTTTCATATTTTACTACTCACCCTGAATGTTTATGTTGATCGTGTGTTCTCTCAAATACCTTATTTACCTTTTTAAAGACTTTCGTATGATGAACGTTTTTTTTGTGACGCCACTTGCTTTCCAATCTTGTAGAAGTAATATGACAAAATCGATTTTTCTTTTAAATAAACTTGAACCGATCAAATTTTAATTAGAAATATTTTACGGATTAGTGGTATTCTAAAAGGTTAAAAAAATAAAGATTAGTTATGGGTTTAATCTAGAAAAGTATTTTATGACTAAATTTGAAAACGTAAAACTTTAGACGTTTTTATTATGATTACTTAGAATTTTGAAACGGATATTGAAAATATTTATCAAAACTTTACGACGGCTAGTAGTTCTTTGTTTATAAATATGTATAGTAATACAGTTTTCTTTTTTTTTCAGAAATATTTTGTGGAAGAATTTGATAAATAATTAGGTGAGTATTTAATGTATACAATATTTTAAACAACACGTTTTTTAAATGGATTGGTTATAATGAAGTTCTTATTGAACGTAAATAGATGTATATACGTACTTCTGCGTATTCTGTAATCATATATGATGCATTATTTAGATATATCAGGACCCGAAAGGCAGGGCCATAAATATTATTGAATATAATTTACAGCCTACTCCACCTGTATATAAAATGCCGACCCACTCGCCATGAGAATCTTTATTTAGTTTAAAAGTTTCTCTACGTTTAGTGTAAATGTTTTCTGTTACGGCAGTTAAACTCGTTATTATAGAAAAGGTGAAAATTTGCGAGCGTGCAGTGTATTCATATAAACTTCCTAACATGTTCATTTGCTTGCAATTTGCAACATAGTTGCAACAATGATTATCCGCTTTTAAACTTGAGTTTTCTTTACAAGATCTTAAATTAAGAATTTTTACCGTTACTTTGGTGTCATGCATTAATTAGTATACCCATCAATAGATTTCTGAACGTTTTTCTAATTAAGTTAGTTCTTATCAACGGAACTTTGATATTACCGTAACTTTACGAAATGTGTTGGATAAACACTTTATAAGGCGGATAGCAAAAGCACATTAGGGTGAAAGCATCATCTAAATTGAGCTTTACATTAACCAATTTTTCGGAGCGAACGTTAATTTTACCCACATACCTACGAACTTCGGAGCAAACATATTTAAAGTTTAATTTAATTAAACAAAAACAATGTAATTGTAAATATTGTTGTTTTAATAATAGACGCTACTGAAGGATGCATTACTTTATTGCTGAGCTTCCTCGTAAATCAGAACAAGTACGATACCGCTCCAAGCTCGTACTAGTAGGATACAGAGAGGAGCAATAATATTTAACGTAATGGCACTGTATAAAGTTAATGGCTTTATGATAGCCATTTCATTGCTAAGGTTTGGGGAATTCATAACAGTGCATAAATATAAATGGTTCGTATAAAATATACACACACTTAAGTACTATTTATCTCATTCTGTGTTTATGGCAATTATGAATAAATATTGGCGCATACCACAAGAAACTATATCGCATAACGCAAAATTGTAATCACATACGAAACACCAACCAAATCAAAAACGTTTTATTAATTTCTCATGCGTAAATAATATGTGCAGAATATATAAATGTTATTATTAGTTGGCGCCATATTGCAGAAACCTTCGTGTAATAAATAATTGCACCTAGTATTTGGAACGCTCGTGCAATTTTACATTAAGTCACATTTAATTTGTTGTAACATACACTAAAATTAAGAATTAATTATGGTTTATAATTAGAAGAAGTTGAGTACAGTTTTAATTTCATTGCATGCATTGAAAGTTCGTTTGTCTATAATATCTATGTACCTATGTAACAATTTCAATAGTCACTTTTTAACAGATTATTATACTACATTTTTTTTAATCGAAAACGTCGCACTAATTGGAGTAAAATTAGAATAATCAACAGGAACTTTATTTTCTAAAAAGCATATTATTCACTAATTGATTATTTTTAAAATTTAATTTTAAAGAAACCGCTCTGTACATACCTACTAATCTAATTAGAAATTATAAAAAAATCTATGGTGGAACAGTCTAATTAATTTAATTAATTTGCATTAATTTAATGCAACCTGGTTTTTATTGTCGTTTGACGTTTTGTTAAATATAAATTTAATAATCAGTTAATTAATGAATTAATTTTAAATTAATTTATTACTATTTAATAAGGTCTGGGAAATAAAAAAAATATAAATACTTGTATTTGATAGATACCTAAATAACAAAACATTATGTTTAATTTTCGTATGAAATATTTTTTTCAAATTAATTTCCAACTTATTAAGAGTCCTCTGTACCTTTCAATTTCCATGTAAAATTCTTATGTCACGGGCGACACTCTCAGGGCTACAGTTTTTGATAAAAATAATTTTGGATTTCACTATCATAAACATGGATTTGTTACGTGACTTATGTCGGAGCTTTTTTCTCTAAAATATTTAGATTTGTTATAATTATGTTTTGAAAATAAGACTGTTTTTGCAGCTTTTGTCGTGAAATATTGAAATTCTTCCCAATTTATTTATTAATCTTGAATTTAAAAAAAGCGTTCGTAGTGAGTTGGATAGAACATTGTAGAATGTGAAAAATGATATTTTAGAATATTTCAATTGTATATAAGGGTGTTAATTTGTCGCTTCGAAAACATGTAATTTTTCCCTGTAAAGCAGCACTACAGAACGGTAAACCCTGAAACTAGTTTTTCAAACGTGTCGGTAACCTTGTTTTAACATTCTTTCTATAAAAAAACTAGTATAGTTCTTAGCGATTTCAGCAAAAAAGGGTAGAGAAGACTCTTAATAGTGAAAATGAAATAAAGTTTAGGTGAGTACATTAATCGGTTTCGTTTCTTTTTTCAGCTAAATTCAATAATTTTTTGTTTAGAAAACTGAAACAGACAGTTGTGTAAGCAGTTGCATAAGTCGATTCTTTGATTGTTATAGCCAACTAAGTGCTAATAATAATAATGACAAGATTTGTAAATTAATTGGTCAAACTATATTTTACCAAAGATTAAATTATTATTGGGTGATCGACAAAACCATCAATTTTTTTATTTAAATCGATATTTCGCCCACCAAATTTGCGCACATGCCAATGTGTGGTTACTATCTTACATGTGATTTCAAGACCAATTTAAATCCTGAGAAAGAGCAAATTTGGTGCGTGAAATATCGATTTAAATAAAAATCTTAAGAACAATTGATGGTTTGTTCGATCACTCAATAATAATTTAATCTTTAATAATAATGACTATATTTTATGAAAAATAAGGAGATCATGTTTCTCTCCACATCTTCTCTTCGTTCATAATACAATCTCCTTTCATCTGGTCCATGTTATATTTTTGATTCTTCGCCTTCCTGAAGCATTTGTGTAGTGTTGCATTGTTGTTCGTTTGTTCATTTTCTCCTCGTATCTAATGCTTCATTCTTTTACCCGCCTGTATACCAATTTTTTCCAATTTCGTCTATTAACTCACTCTTTAATAATTTATCACATATTTACATTTTTTTCTAAAATCCTTTCCCAAGCAGTCGTTGGCGCTCATTCACACCTACCATATCCACCAGTTTTCTCTCTTTTTTATTTTTGTCGTTTTTCATGTGAAATTTAAACCCTTATTTTTTATACTTTGAACCCCTTTTCATCATCCATTTCTATCATTGTTTCTTTTTCTTCTCCAGTTTCTCATAAAAGTAGTTTATGGAAATTCTGGATCTCATAACCAAATTCAGATCATGATTAGGCGGAGAAGTGGGAACAGTATGAAACAGATTTGATTTTTTTGTTTTTGTATCTTTTTTACTAAATATATCCTTATTCTATCGAAGAAAGAACGATCCATAATAATTTATTAGTTGAAATAAAATTTGTACAATCTGTAATTATACGTTTTAGTTCTTAGTGTTCCAGTCTGAAGATGACTTTTTTACCTTGAAGCAAATGTTTTGCCAAGACAAACCAATCCACAATTGCACACGGTTTCGTAATCACACTATACAGGTTTATGCTGATCTTCTGAGGCACTATACATTACACTTGTAGCACAATACAATATTAAAATGTACCATACAAATAAATAAATAAATTGTTGATTAAAGACTCTTCAATCAACGCTTTAATGTTGTCTCTCTCTATTAAATTATAGATTACACAGTTTATCTCCCCTAAGGATTATAGTTTAGTTATTATTATTATTATACCAAAAATAATTTTAAATCCTCTCTTCTATTTTGTCTAATGTGTCGTTTGTTCTTCTGTAACATTTTGCGTATCGGTACGCTGGCGGACAAAAATGAAGCCCATGGTTCAAAGCGTTTTAAATTTGTGTGTTTAGAGCACCTTTTCTATAGTACTCCAGGTAGAGTTTTATGTTAATTGTAACCACCTGCAAGTATTCTTAAGTAGGTATACATTGACTATACATATTTTCACTGTCGGTTGCTTGATACTTGCTCGATTGTGTTCTTTTTCCCAATTTGATTGTAAGACCAGTACTTGCATACGAATGATTGGTTAAATAAAAATTGAATGATTAAAATGGTCCTTGGGTGTTTGAAAGAATTAATTTATAATTATTAAATTTTAGAAAGACCTAATTACGTTTTTAATTTGTATGAAACCATTTTTTATTCTATTTTCTAATTGCGTTTGAAGTTTATCTTCAGTTATTTTTGGAATTAGTTAGGGATAAATTTTGTCGAATTTAATTATTGTAATTGAGTCCTTAAGGACGGACAGATTTTATAATGTCAAAAAGTACACCCAGTCCCTAAAAACAAATATATTATTTGTTATTTTAGAAAAACTAAAAACAAAAATGACCCTAGTTTCAAAGCTTCCAATGCATCGTTATCAAGTTTGTTGAATTTATTCACTCTCTTACTAAAAATACTAGTTAAAATAAACGACATACAATTAAAAACAAAAAGACATCATTACAAGATGAATGTAAACGAAAATGTAACATTTCTTTAAAAAAATAAGTCAATTTGTATTTTATTATATAAAACGATAAGTTCAGAATACAATGTCAGCAATTGCAAGTTAAATGAAAAACATTACCATACCTACCTAATTGTTATTTCAAAAATTTTTTTTTACAAATTTAACTATTCATTCATTTATATATTTAACAGAAATATATATTTTTCTTTTAATAATGTAGGGTACCGTCTTTTTTAAATATTTTTGTTTGATTCCAGAAAAATATATAATACACGCACAAAACTTTATTAACCACTCACTCAAACTGATGCCAAAATATTTGTGACTCCAATTATCAAATTTGATTACTGAATCAAATTACCGGTTATATCCATTTTCAGTTACCACCCGGTTTTTAATTAGATTGTTCCTATATATTAGTTTACATAAGCTTTTGATTCAATTTTATATATGTATGCTAAGTTTTCTTTTAAGGTAGATAATTGTATTAGCATGTTAAACATTATATTTTTATAAGTTTTACAGAAATAGAACGTATCCAAACATAACTAGCAATAATTTATTATACTGCACATAAATTCAATCAGAAAATTTTAATCTAAAATGCAATTAATGTTGTTGATAGTATAGATTTGTACACAAAATTGTTAAGAAACAGCTATCATTCAATTTAAAAACAATAAGTTTGTTTGCATCAACTTTAAAAATAAGTTAGTTTTTGATTATGCAAGTTTTTGGTATCTAGTTTTATAATTTATGTATGTACTTATTTTATTATAAAATTTTACTAAATTTTAATCGAGTGTGACCGATGTTACCATGGTTACCATTTCCAAAACAATTAAAATTAGAATTTTTTTTATTTTATCATTGATACATAGGTTAAGTTAGAAGCCTGTTTTTGTTTTATTAACAAAAAACTGCTTATTTTTCCATTTTTTAAATTACTACAAAGTGATTTTAAATTAAATATGTGTCATGTATTGCTCTCGATTTGATTCATTTATAATAAATTATTTATTTAATATTTGTGCATTTTCATCTTTTAATTACCTCTACAATAATCTGACATTTTTATTACTTTTTAGAAATCAAATGTGATTATTAAAGTTAGGTTAATTATTAGACCTAACTATTTTCAAAATTTTGCAAAAATTTGAGATTTAAATTTAATTTTGTACATAATTATCTCTTTGTATCTAATTCCTAAAATTACTATTCTTCTTTTTTAGTAGTACGTACGTAAATCAATGTGTTAATTAAAAGCCATCATTAAAGACATTTCAGGATTAGAGGTAAAAATAACCATTCCATAATTTAAACGTCATCAAATCGACAACATCTAGGGAATTATAACTTTTTCGAAGTTACAAAAAACAAAAGCTTTTCTCACATGTTTTTTTGTGGCTACTTAGTTTATTCATTTAAATGTTTGGGAAACTGAAAAAAAACTGCTTAATAAGTAAATTATATAATTTCCAGTCACACCGATACTATACCAACATATTTTTTATTTGAGAAACTTAACTTTACTTAGTTTCGACTTAATTTTGTTTTAATTACAAAGATAAGTATGATAAAAAAATTTTGTAAGTATAATAGGTATCTACATAATAAAAATTAAATATCATCAATAAAATTGGAAATAAAAATAAGTAATCTTAAATTACATGTAAGCAAATTGTTGTATCCAACGAAATGAACAATTTGTTAATTTATTCTTCAGTTTTATTTTAAATTCTTACTATTTTGTGTAATTTGTGGCAATTTCGTCCTTTAGATTATTAATAATCTTATTTATTTATTTATTTATTATTATTAAAAAAAATATGATCCAAAATAAATTTTATAAATCAATAAAACGAGAGTTAACAGTTTTTTTATAATTTAGATAATCTTTTTTAAATTTAACTTCTAGGTAGGTATTTAATTACGGTGAAAATAAATTAAAATTAATATCATTACAAAAAATATTAGCTTGTCTCATCATTTGTATTATCGGAGAATAATAGCCGTAATTAGTTGCAGTAAAATTTAAACGAAAAATATAATTTGATCTCGTTATAGGTTGATTTGTAACAGGTACATAGAAATTCAAACATTCTGATAAATTTGGCCAGTAATGCATCCATTTACTAATTTACTATATAAAAGAATTATGTCCATTTCTAACCTCCATTTAGACAAGCTATATAATAAATTAATAAAGAGAGTATTCGTTCGTGGTATATGATATGTTGTCTTGGAGTATTAATTTTAAATGCAATTAGCATAGTAAACCGTTTCTGAACAAATTTATCATATTACTGTAATGTAGACACCATAAAACACACGCATAATCAAGTTTTGTTCTAATTAATGATGTGTAAAGAATCTTTAATGTACTAATATTAAAATCTGATCCAATTGGTTTAATAAACCCTAATAACTTTAATGCTTCGCTTGTTTTTTCTTCAATGTGTTTATTAAAACTATAGTGTGATTCAAACGTAACACCTGAATCTAAATGTTAGTGCCGTCTATTTTCTGAACATATATTTTCATATTTTGTTCATCTTGTTGTTGTTATGTTATTTTTAAGTATCATCTCATGTTGGTCTATATTTTTCTTTTCTTCTCTAAACGTAGTTAATTTTTTAACTTTAAAACAAGTGGCTCGTTATTGATCACCAATTGATTCATCTGCTTATTTATTAATATTTATAATCAATAATTTTTTTTAATTTTTGTTAAATAAATATTTTATTTGAGTATCATAGATTATCCGACTTTTATTAATTAATTAATTTGAACGTCATCAAAATGACAACATCTAGAGAACCATGACTTTTTCAAAGTTACCAAAAACAAAAGCTTTTTTCACATGTTTTTTGGGGCTACTTAGTTTATTCATTTAAATAAACTTAATAAGAAAATTATAATTTCCTGTCAAACCAATACTAAATATATTTTTTATTTGAAAAACTTTACTACAGTTTCGAGTTATTAATATCTGCAAATCAAAATGATATATAATTTGTAACTCTGTAATAAAATTTTATTTATTAAATGTACAAACGTCTAAGAATTGGTACTAAAAATATAAAGTGTAAATAATACATAAAATTATACCAAGGATGGAGTCGATACTCACCGAGCTAAATGATAGAAATGTTTGATTTATATGTCGACATTTTATCAAAGACATATAATTAATGAAGCTTTGTTTTTAAGAATAATTAATTCACAATAACAGTCATTATAACAACATCAAGACACGAAGGTTGATTAAAAAATAAAAAACAAAAACTTTGTTGTAACTAGGATTTTGTCGCTTTGAGAAGTACCTATAATAACTTTTATTGTAAATAATAATAATAAATTTATTTAGTATAAATACTATACAGATAACAATAATATAAAGAACAATAATATTTATTAATAATTAATAAATTTTACAAACTGGGTAAGTTCATCTACTGAAAACGGTATTAAATAAAAAAAATCTCTTATGTATAATTAAAATAAAGTACTCTAGTACAATAATCAATTTAGGAGACTTTGAACATATTTTAATTCAATTTTCACAGTTTTTTACTTTTAAAATTCATCATTATTTTTGTTTGTTTCCTTCATTAATTTCTTTATTATAGAATAAAATAGATATTTATTTTGTTCTTTACAAAAACAAAAGAACTCGGTTACACATAATTACAATAACAAAATAAAAAAATTGTCGTTATAAAATAACTATAACTTATTGACTTTCAATTTAACTTAATTATTTTTTCTTTTTTGTTTTTCTATTCACTGTCTTTTCTCCATTACTTCCCTCGTCCATTCGATCCCTTCCCCATCATCCCTTAACAATATCCTTTTATCTCTTCCTTCTACTCTCAATTCATTGCATCCTTCTTTCATGTGTTTCAAGTTCTCCAATCCATTTCCGCACAGTCTGCACAATCTATCCTCGTCCTTCCATCAATATTTATTTTCTTTTTCTCCATTACCCACTGTAAATCTTGCCATCCTTCTTTTCTCTTTCAGTCCTTCCTTTCCTATTATATAACGTGGTATCCCTTCTGTAATAATCTCGCAATACTTTTTATTATATTGTTCTTCTTTTATTCTCGATTTTTCTCTTGAATTTGCGTATCTTGATCTCTTCTCACTAACTCTGCTTCTATACTTTTTCTTTCTCTCCTCAATCTTTTTATCTCCTCTCTTGCATAACCCCCTTTCATAGAATAATATTCTTTCTCTTTCTCCATATTTTATTTTTTAAATTCTATCTCTTTCCAACATTCGATTAATATTTCAATATCTTTCCTCCTCTCCATAGTTTCCTTATACCTCACCGCTATTCTTCCCGTTTCGGTTCTTATCTTTTCTATTTTTGCTTCCTCTTGTACTATGTACCCTAGTGTTTCCTTTTCTAATCCCAATATCCACTTCCAGTACTTCTTTTGTATACCTTCTAGTTCCACCCATTCTTCCATCCCCACACCTCTGCTCCGTAAATCATCACAGATTTGACTATCCTCTCGAATAACCACCGTCTTTTCCCAATATTATGTCCCCTATTTCCCACACTTGTCCTCTTATCATATTTTCTTGTCTTTCCAATTATCCTAAATACTTATATTTGTCCACAATCTCTATTTCTTCCTCTCCCCAATGCCATGATACTTTCTTCTTTCTCCCTTTCTTCCTTTTAAAGTCCATGATTTTTGTTTTGTTTACGTTTGCTCTTTTTCTCTTTTAAGTATTTCCTTAGAGTTTTTATTACTTTATATTATTTCTTTATTAGTATCATGTCATATTTCTCCTTCATCTTTGTTTTTGAATTTTTGTGTTAAATATAAAAGTTTCGTGTAATTGAACCGAATGACACTCGATTTAATTTTTCTGCTTTTATTATATACCTAATTTAAACACGATTCTTACTTAAAATTAAATATTTTGTTAAAAATTTATTTATCTCCCTGGGCAACTATTCTTTATTAACTTTTTTAAACTTTACGTAGGTTGCACAAAAATTAATTAATTAATATATAAATTAAAACAACATATTTAAGTCAACTTTTATATTCAAAATAGTTCCACTTTTTAAAACAAAAAAAAAAAACAAACCCTTCCCTTCCTTTCACTACCACTTTCTCTCTAATATAATGTGTTTCGTCATTGATTACATAAACATTTGCTGTTGTTTATTGTTTGCATTTTAACAATATCAAGTACATAATACGTTAATATTTGGAATGTAGTTCTGCTATTTACTTAATTAAAATAATCCCAAAAAAAAAATTTTTAAATTTGTAAAATTTTCGTTCCAGGCTTTTAATTATATACCTAAATATTGCGAAATTCCAAAAAATTGATAACCACATAAGTTATTAATATAAAGGAGTTTGACCTGTTCGCATGGCTCTATTAAATAACGACTGTTCATACCAGTAAAAAAATTTAATAACACACATTTTTGAAAAATATTTTTAATTGTTTCTTGCGATATTTGTTTTCAAGCACATAGCTTGATTATAACGGTTCCATCAGAAATTTTATTGTTGGTTATTTCTTGTACATTTATATAGTTTTTTTTTGTATATAGTTGCTGCGACTAGTGGCACTGGCATCAACATAATAAAAATTAATTCACTCGTAAAATTTGTTATATTAAATAAAATTTTAATATTAGTATTCATAAACCGTAATAACGTCGTCCTAAAATATTTAATTTAAGTAATGGATTTTAGTTACGAAAGCGCCATTTTCAAGCTCACAGAAATCTGGTAGGAATTAAAAGAATTGTTAGTTTCCGCAAAAGTGCGTTTTAGTCAACATCTAAGAGGCATGTGTCATTAAAAAGTTTTATCGCTACTTTACTGTAGTAGTTCGCACGTGGCCAAACGAGCCATAATGATATTGTTACATCAATAAACCTATCTACTACATCTAAACATTTGACACTGCTTTTATACGCCAATAAAAATTTAATTTCGAATATGATTGACGAACCTGTTGGATCATTAGTTAAAGTTAGAACTTAACGTGCCTGTTGTTATGTAAGGTCAGTTCATTAATCACACCGCGAGTAAAGTGATTTATTGGTTATATACGTTTATCTACGATTATTCTATAATATCTGTGTAGATTTTCTGAAAAAGTTAGACTCCCGCGTATTTTATTGACTCTATGGTATTTACAACAATGTTTACAATTATAAAACCATAAAAACTGTAGGTAAGTATACACTCAAGAAATATTTTTTGTTTTCTACATCAAATCTATTTCGTATATAACATTTTAATATAAAATTTAATGGAAACGTCAATAATCGTTTAACCAAATCAAAATAATGTTCGTAAACAGCATTTGAATCAATTACAACTAGACGTACACAAACGCAATTTACCTTAATCAGTACGTGTATTGTGATTCTTTACTTTATGTTCCGGAAAAGATTAGATTCTTAAGAATACTTATTAACATTGAATAAACAATGGAGTAAGAAAAATCAGCGACAAACACGTGCATTATTAATTTCCGATAAAATTCACCTAAAAGTTTTATTAAATCCATAATTAGTATACGCAGATTCGGTCAATCTAATCGAAATCTAGATTTTATTTCTGGATTAAACTTAACAATAAAATATTGTTTTGATTTTCGAACTACGAGTAGTAAAACTACTATAATATAAAAGTTGCAAACTCAGAAAGAAACTATAACTCGACAGCGATGATCATGCGAATACATTGATCAATGGGTTGGAAATTTACGCGTCGTTCGCTTGGATTTTTCAGATCATGAATTTTTATTTTTCTACTATAAATTTCTTAAAATACGGTCGCTTTTTTTATTGCATAAGAATATTTATTTAAATTATATTCAAACGCGCACTTTACAAAATACTAATTGTAAAAAAAATCAAAGTATGCACTAATTAGCCACGGAAAAAAAAGTTTACTAAAATGCTTGACTCGTTAAGATGTGCGCGACGGAACTCACCAACAAAGAAAGAATTTCTTAAAGAAACCGCACTAAAATTAATTAAGCCAAAGAATCTGAAATGTCTTTTGTAAAATTTAAAAAAAAATTACTAAAATCAATGGGTTTGCATAGCACATTTCATGAGTAAAATCCAATTAAATGGATTAATTATGCAATAATAATTATAATTGATATATAATAAGTATTTAGAAATACATTTAATCGTCGCCATTTATTATATAAATGTTGATTGTTTAGAAAATACAGTTAATGCATTTCATGTTCTTAAAATGGAAATAAGCAATTATCATCTTTTCTCATTTTTTCTACTCTTGATTGCACCGACAAAAATATTAATAAGTTTTTTGTTTGAATATTGTACGCGTTGAAGGTTTCCTACCAAATTAAAGGTTATTTAATTAACTTGAAGAAAGTAAGATAATAACACCACTATATACCAACCTACGCTTGTGTCTGACTTGATACAATTTATTAAGAAGAGAACCCCAGTTGCTGAGCCTAGTACGATAAACACGTTACTTTATGGTCGACGCGAAATGACGTTTACTACAGCGGTCTCCACGGAATTTTTTGCATCAAATATTTATGCCTTATTTATAACTTAATACAGCAAAACAAGTTTTTAAAAGTATCAAAGTTTTACAACTGTTTAAAAAAAATTGAATGTTTTTGGTTCTTCTAATTACCTACACAATTTCCATTATTATACGATCATAAAATTATACATGCATCAAAATACAATTCGAATTAAATATAGTGAAATTAGCACGAACTTTTTCTAAAAATCAGAAAATTTAAATTTTTTTGGCCCCCGATACCTCTTGAAATAACCCGGACACCATCGCCGTAATTTTAAAAGCGCATGCTTCGAAGTGCAGCTTAAAAGCTCTATCGAGCGTCAGCCCGGATTTGTATTGATCCACGGTAGACAAGATGGCCTCCGTCTCACCAGAGCACATTGGCGAGAGTCATCCCTATTTTTGTCTCTCTCTCCTGTTTGTAACAGTATTGACTGTTTCAACAACCCCCGTCGCTAGCGACAACGATCTGACTTGAACTTCCTCTTGCGTAAACAGCGCAGCGTTTATGAAACTAGACCGAAATCATTACTTTCATAAGAACGTTATTTAGTTTAACTAAAACAAATACGTGCTTGAACTAAGTTATAAGAATTCTGGAAATAAAATAAATTGCAAAAGTACGTTTACTGATGCAGAATCTTTTAAATTAGTGAGATCCTTTCTAAAAAGCTTTAATTTTAAAATATATAGGGATTTGCACGGCATTACTACAATAAAATCCTTAAAAGATTGCATAATTAATTTTGCATGAAAAATTGTGACATCATAATAAATTTCTTTTCTAACAGATTTAAAAGGTGAGCGGTTTTAAAACAAAAAAAAAGATGTAATTAAGAATCAATTTTTTGCTTAATTAAAAATTCGATTTTGATGATCGGTTTTAGATAATCGTTGTGGGTGTCGCAATTTCAAAATCGAAGCATGCAAATGATGTTTATTGATTTGGTTAACGCACAGAGAGCTTTTTAAGCTTGCAGACGTGGAGGAGTCGGCATTTCTTTACCACTAATTTTTGGCACATAGAGATTAAATTTAGATTCCGACGGCAACAATTTCTTTTTCGACGCCATGTTACTACGTAACGCACAATTAGTATCAGGCACAGCATATTTAGATTATTCTATTAATAAAGAATATTTGCGTAAACTTGTTACGTAATATTTTAAAATACTTTTGTTTGAAGTTTCTATTTGTCAAAATAAATTATCACAAACAAATTTCGTACATGAAAGCAATTTAAACGGCGATACAACTGTTAGCTAAACATCAATAATAAAAATCCCATAAGTATTTTAATTTTTAATTTTGTACAACATTAACTAAAATTAAATTGACATCAGAAGATAGAAAAACTTACTCTTGGATTACAATATGTTTATGTGTTAGTACCTATATTTCATTTAAAAAATACTTTTTGTGCCCCATAACACTTTAATATTGTTTTTGAAAAAAAAAGAAACGATAAAAACTTGAACTTAAATTTTAGTCATTAAATACTATTTGAAATACCTAATTCAGTTAGTAAAATTCTTAATTAATTTTTCTATTTTTTTTATCATTTTTTCAAATCTAATGTTAATGCAGTAGGTAGGTTTGGTTATTTTCCAAAAAATACGGTTTTTTATCTTGTTGTTGTTGAATAATAGCAGTTGCGAGAAACAATGTAAAGTGCAAGCATTTGCCGAAAATCTACTTCAAATTCCTTCACAGCAAAAATTGAAAGTATCTAAAAATTCATATTTTTGCGTGAAAGCACGTGACAGAATTAAAATTAAGATAAAATTAATACCAATATTATAATATATCTACAAGTGTCTACTTAAGTTGGCAACATATGGGAAAGTTTTTATTATTAATTTTATAAAAAATTAAATAAAAAATTTTTTTTCTTTTTTCTACAATTACTTAATGGCAATTAGCAATGCAAATGCAACTGTATTGACAGAGAAGGTGGATATGTTGAAGCATATCGTTTACATATTTTTATTTTAATGATATATTAATTAAAATTGGCTTTAATACTTTCTAAACGGAACGTAAAACATATCATGTTTGTTATAAACAAAAATGATAAATTTTCGGTATCGATAATTTGTAAAAAATATTTTTAAGTAAATGCATTTTAGAACATAATTTTTATTATGAACAAGTTTTCATAATTACCCTTTTGTATATTGTGACAAGTAAAGATACTTTACTCCTGCACCAAACTCGTTCTTTTTGTCAAACTGAAAAAATTTAATATGTGATGATTGTATTTTAGATTTTAGAACAAGCAGAACTTTTTATAATGAATTATTTTTCGTAAAATTAATAATAAAAAAAGTGCCCCATATGTTGCCAACTTAAGTAGTTACACCGTATAATGTAAGGCATATTCTTGTTCAAAAATAAGGAAGTTACTGACCCTGAAATGCAATTAATAATTCTAATAAATAGATTTTACTCCTATCGAATTTCAACAACTACATATTTTTGTTTTAAAAATTGTCAATTTTCGGAATTCTATAACAGAACTAAGAATACAATACATACTAGAAAGGGTAGTTAGTTAGTAATACCTAAGTGAAAATTTGAAATTGTTATTAACTCATCTTTCTGAGAATAAATAGAATAGTAAGGTCAATTCAACTATCTGGCATCCTTTTCAAACTATCTTTATTCAGACTTTTTGCATTATTTCTGAACATAGAATCTGCTGGTAAAGTTTGACACATTAATTGTGGAACACCCTGTATATGTATATTAGGGACAGTACTATTTCTAATTTCTAGCTGTTATAAGTAATAAACATTTTTATTTACAAGAATAATTTACCCTTAAGTATCAATTTGTTGTAAAGCTAAAATGATGTAATATCTTTTAATGCAGTAATATTTAAAAAATATTCTAAATATTCTTTGTAGCTTCGAGTAAAATTATCGATGCGTATTTTTGTTAAGTTATTGAAAACACAAAGTAACAATTTTGTATAGTCCCTTATACTAGACAGTATTTAAATAAAAAACTGGGTTGGACAGGCCGTGGAATTAAATTGATTTAATTATTTTTACATTTTACACAAAAATACAGCAAAATAACGCGAGGTGGCATGGAATCTGCATTAAAACGTGATATAAATGTAACTTAAAATTAACATAAATGGATATACTTTAACTTCTAACCTAAACTTTGTAACAGCTGACTACTTTGTTAAAAAATTACCAAATGTCAAAAAAAAAATCCAAGTTTTTTATTTGCACTCTCATTATATAGCTCTAGATCCAATAATACTTAATTAATGAACGTAAAAAAAAATATTTGTCACTTAGAACACCAATCTTCAAAAGAAAAAGAAAATTTTAAAGTTATATAATTTTTTGATGTCACTGAATACAAAATCACAGGTTTATAATTACCACCGTTTTGAATTTACTGGAGTTGGAAAAATCTCTGTTTAATATGTCAAATAAACAAAAAACATTTTGCAGTTTCACAGAAGACTATGCAATTAGTGTAAAATGAATTTCTTGACAGAAACCACAATTTCAAAATTATAAGACAAAAAATCCAAAAATATGTGTAACACTAATTGAATAAACAGTAATTAAAATATTAAACAATGATGTAATAGCAAATTTAAGACAATTAAAAAAACTAAACTTTAATAGGTATACCTACTCTATGTATTTTGGGAAAAAAACCTTTTTTACCATAATTAGAAAACGCCACGTATGCTAAACTATGACGGAAACATTAGAAAAATACTGTATTTTTTATAAAAAGTATTAACGACGATGTGTGTAAGTACATACCATTAAATGTTTGATGATTTTTTATTATTGATTCTGTATAGTGATTCAAGACTATTAGATTTTCACCCTAGATGTCTCACCAAACTATTTGTCGCAGATATATGGTTTGTTGTTTTGTCTAATAGTTTTTAAAAACAATTTTTATTACCCATTCATACACAACAAAAATTTTGTAATTGGTATAACTAAAATTTAAGCAATTATAGATAAACCAAATTATTGTTGTTTAATGAATACTGACTTTAGATCTTTTAGTGAAATTCTTTTGAGGTACTAAACTCAAAATTAATTTACTAACATTTATAATAGTTTTTTTGCATTTTAAATCAATATAAACGTAAAATCTAATTAAAACTAAAAATTTTGAATAGCTCCACTTACTAAAGAATTTTTGGAGACAAACGTAAAAACAATTCTGAGGAATTGAGAACCTGATTTTTTAAGTTTGTTAAAACTCAATTTTGTTGATTTATAAAAATATTATAATAGTTTTGTAATAATTAATAGACATAAGTTTTCCTGCAAAAAATTTTTGTAATACCTTAAGTGTGATCTTATAGGTTCCTTTTTTTGGAATCAACTTTTTTTTAATTTTTAATTAAAATATATATTTATACATATGATTGTTTGTAATTGTAATTAAGTAACTTTATCATTTATTGATGAATTTTAATATTTTATTGACAATCAACTATTTGAGTCATTTGAGATAGTTTTGATAAAACCTGCACAATGCAACCTACTGAGTTGTTTTTGTTCACTCACCTCCACCAACCTTCTAGTATATGTAAGTATTAAAGGAATAAGTAATTAATCTAATCTAATTAAAAATGAGGTAAATGAGAAATTTAATTCACGTAGTTAAGAAATAATAATTTATGTTACAATTTAGGTATAGAACTGATCCGTTTGATTTTATATGTATCTTCCATTTGTAGTTAATAACGAAAACGTTGTAGAAAAATCTACACAAAAAATCCACAACCGGGATATATAACTAATTGTAACACAAACTAAAGTATTCATTAAGGTGCCAGTATGTCAGGAATTTTTGCTTCGTATTTATATTGTTTGTCTCTTCCTATAATGTCACATACGCATTTGTCGATTTTGCATTTGTCGTGTAACTGTTTTTTCTTTGATTGGTATAAAAAAACAGTCATTCTGTAATTGTTCTATTTAATGTTGATATTCTTGCATGTCATTGTGCCAAATCTACTTCAAAAATTGATACTAGGTAGATGTGAATCACTATTTAAATTTTTTATCATACATTATAAATATGGTAATAGTGATTCCAACTTTTTTGGTTAATAACTAAATTATAAAAAATTTTCACAACCAGTTGAATAGTGTTCAAGTTCTAAGGAGTAGCTACAGTTAATTTTTTAATTGGTTAGTACTTATTTTTAATAACGATATAAGTTACCAAATAGAATAATAGAGATGTTACTTTTTTATTTCTACTAAATCGATTGTAAATTCTACTTTTGAAATATCTGAAATGCTTGACTTTTTTAATTTGTATAATCATTTTATTGTGATTCAACGTACTTGTTATCAATTACGAAAAATTCCGTTTAGAAACTTTAGACCGTAGACGTACCTATATCTTTAAACATTTTTATTATTATTTAAAAATTATCTAAAAATTCAAATTAAAAAAAAATCAATTATGAATTGTAAATTGTAGACCATTGGTGGACTGACGTAATTTTGAGGTAACAAATACTGTACTCAAACGGTACTTGTCTATGGAAAACATTGGTTCAACTACTGAAGGTAACAGACTAAACTACTGAAGGACACAAACTAAACGAAAACAAAATTAATTTCAATTTTTCATTTAAGAAAAGTTAAGTTTCTTAATGTAATTTTTATTTTGGGATGAAATAATTATTCATTAACAAATTTTCACTGGATAAGAGAAACCCACTCTCCAAAAATAATTTTAGTTTTGTAGGAGAATATTTTTGATTTTTAAAGAAATTTTTCCAAAACATTTTGCCTAAAGTACCAACAATATTTCTTTAGAATAACTACAAAACACCTTGGTTTTAATAGGATTTAAGCTCCTTACACGTGTTTTCAATTTAATTTAATGATATTATTGAGTGCAAATTTAACTCCCATAGTTTTTTTTTGGGAGAGTTCTTACAAAAAGTATACAAAAGATCTTTCTGGCGTCAAATAACGGTAAACATTTTTACTTACTGCTTCTTTTTTTGTTTTTTTTTTAATATTGTTCTCTGTTCTAATCTGGAACTTAATTTTCTGTTCCTCAGGTGCGCACTTTTAAACGGCTCTTTTTAAACTTAAAAATTAAAAAACTTAAAATGAGGTTTAATTTTTTGATTGAACAAAATTGAATTGGATATAATTTTTTTGAAATCGTTGTTGTGATACAATAACTACGGAAACCCATTTAAATATTTTTTTCTTCAAGCGACAATAAAACGGCATATTATTGAACTACTGGCAAACGCTAAAAACGCTTTTTACTGCCTAAACATTAAAAGCAACAGTTCCTTTGTTATCACAACATTTAGAGGTTGGTACCTCGGTTATGTCATATTGTGAATGTAACAGTAAAGTACCAACTTGATTCGTCAAGAATAAAACGTCACTATAACACTTGAGAATCTCGAAAATTTGAAAATACCACGTGAAAACTAACAATAAACGCTTGAAGAAAAATAATATATTTCACGTAAAATAATCTACTATTATCCATTCTAATAGGTACTAATTTATAGTTATTGTCCAGTTCTAAAACAAACATAATTAAAATTTGCACAATCCTATCAAACAATATTATTTAAGTATTTAAAGAAATTAAAAAGAAGCAAATACAAAATAAACTATTTGTTGTCGACGCCTAATTCAAGCACTCGTACGTGACTCAACTGATCAAAAATATTTTTGAAATATAAAATTCAAATAATATGATAATAAGTTTTTTTTTAATTTTAATATAACAAGACCAACCATAACAGACGTCTAGGTTACTTTTAATCATTTTTTCTTCATTATTGTTTCCCATCTAAGAGGAGAATAATTTTTCCTATATCTTCTTTAATGTGTTATATTAATCATTATTGCCAACTACGTAATAAAAAACACATAGAACATATTATTAATTTTTTTGATAAAATACCAGAAACCATTTTCAATTTTGATTTTGTTAATTTTTAGTTTAAATTAAAGTATTTTTATACAAACTATAGATACTTAAACAAACAACTGTATGTATATCTAACAGCAAAAGGTTTTTAAACAATATTATTTGCTTGTTGATCAATTGCATTAATTTTGATGTAGTTTTATGTAAAGCATTTTAGACAAAATTATAATAAAAATTGAACATAAATTATGTGTAAGTGCATTCCACAAAATCAGAAAGTAGGTACGAATACACTACTACACATTACTAAGAAACATTAGAATAACATAAAGAGGTAATAATTTTTTTTAATTACCTCATTCATTAAATTAATATCTAAACTTTTTAGTTAAAATAAATGCAATCTGAATAAATTAGTATTAAATTTGATTACTAAATTAGAACAATAAATTATTGCACCTAAGATTCGTACCGCAGATAAATGCATTTGCCAAAAGAAATGGAACGCTAAGAATGTTTCGATGGTATCTACTGATCACGCAAAGTTATAATTAAAATAAATTTCTAAAAACTAATAACTTTTTTTCACGCACTGCGTGTCCATTTAATTTTTTTTTTGAATTCAAATAACCAAACAAATTATGAAAAATATTCATCGACTTACGTTTTCTCATATAACTAGTTCACGATTAGAAACTAACAGTAAATACTTTGATTGTATAGAACGAACTGATAAATATTTTGACTGAACTCACCACCAACCCCATAACTGTGTCAAATTTTATCCTTGAAGTTAAATTAAATTGCAGCAAAAAATTCGAGTAACTTTCGCTAGAAATTTCCAGTCGATCCTTTTGTAGGTACCGATTCCAATAACTTTTACTCTTTAACTATGCATAGTAATTGTGTTGAACGGTCATAAATCGATTAATTTTTCTTAAATGTTATATCTGCACCAATAGCAAACAACACACAGAAAACTTGTTTAATTTTTTTCTTTGTAAAAGGATAGGGTCAAGTGTTGTATCAAACTGCAATAAATTACAGTCAATAAGATAAAGAAGGAATTCTGCTTCAGGTTTCACAGCTGTATAGGTACATAAACATGAATTTTTAAACGCGTATATGTAGAAAAAAGAATGTTTCGTTTCTCTTTGAAAACCACGCTTGCAATATCCAACACATTAGTTGTCAAAGTGGTGCAGTAATATTACAAGTTTATGCATTCATGCCGCGCCTTGTGTTAAATTTACTACCATAACTACTTTAATCTTTTCCCAAGGTTGATATGCGTAAAATTCTATTTTGAAGTCAATCATATGATTCTGAATTTAAATTGCATCAATAGCTAATACATTCCTAAGTCTAATGCAAAAAGACAATCACTTTTGCGAAGCACTATGACAATTTATATTCAAAAGAAATATTTTTTATACTTTACATTTTATAAAATTCTTACAATTTTTAACAAATAAATGACAATGTTCATTTAATTAATTGAGCACCTCGAGCAACCACGAAACACATTTTGCACTGACAATGGCAACAATAACTGCAATTTACTAATAATTTAACTAAGTAAAACCTGCACTAAAAATTAATTAGGTATTGTTAATAAATTACATTATTATAACTAATGCTAAAGCAGTTTTTCCCGTTATACTGTAAAAAAAATAGATATAAATTATATATTAAGTTAAAAATTATTTGATTCATATAGATAAATGTGACACACAAAACCACAAACTGTTGTAAAGGTAACCAACACCATCCAAATCTTTTTTTATACTATTTGGTTACAACAAAGCATAACATTACGTTGTGGTTAATTTTTTGCATTATTTGTCTAGCGAATGCTAAGAAAAGGATGAAAATACTACTTTTATACGTTGAATTTTATTGGCTACAACTACAATAAAAAGGTTATTATAAAAGATTATTAAAACAATCAGTGTCATATCTTAATAATTACTTATTGGATCAAAAAATAACTTGGGCAAAAGTTGTATATCACTAAATCACAAACAACTTTTGTTTGAAGAAAAAATGTGTAAAATGAATATTTTCGTAAAAATTGCAAAAATAGAATTATTTATGTAGAATAAGAGGGCTCTTTAGGTTCGACAGTTTATGCCTCAGGTCTCCGGCATCTATGTTAATATAAGTGTCTGTCTGTCTGTTTGTCTGTTTGTTACTTATTGCCACCCAAACGGAGCATCCCCCAGGGCTGAAAGTTGACTTACATCAACAAAATTTTGCGGGGAGTAACTTAGACTAGGTCCCATCCTCACGACTTTACTATTTTCTACTCAGCAACAATAAAAAATTTTAAAGTTGTTATCCATCTAGGTGGAGGTGGGGTTGAAAATAACGGTCTTAAAATTACATGTACATGCTCAAACCTGTGAGGGCTTTATCGAAACTAAACGTAAATTAAAAAACCGTGTGGGTCACAAAGATCATCAAGAATTGATGATGTCACAAAGAATAAAAATGATTAAAAATTAATAAATTATTTAAGACACACAGTATAACTTCGTTCGTCTAGTTATACTGTGTGTGTGTGAATAAATTCGTTCGTTCGTATTATTATTTTTTTACTTATGCATATTAAAGTACCCTTTTAGTAGTAATTGTCATAGTGTGAAAATTCTATTTTCATCTCTAGTAGTGATAGTTACTTTCACTTTTTAAAATCTAGACCAAAATTGATTAAAATCTGTTTTACCAACTTAACGTATGTCCTTTCATTAATCTCTAACTCCGTAGGTATTTATTAAATAAGTATAATGCAATATTGTCAATCAATTTTATATTTTTATTTCTTAGTGTAAGAATTTTTTGCGTTTTAACATTAGATTATTACAATGTATATTAAATTAATTGATTTGGTATCATGCATTCTCTAATATTGTATGTGGTAATCTTTCTCGATATTGCTCAAATACAACCAATATTGCATTTCAATATTGAGGCGATGTTAAAATAAATGAACATAGTTTGTAACTTCCTTAAAAGTCAATTATTCTAAAATTTAGTAAGTAATTCTTCGAATTCATTTCTCAAAAAGCAATTCTTCAGAACTTTAAAATTTTCTTCAGTAAACTCGGACATACTATTTTTCAAAAGGTAGTTCTACGAAAGAGTAACAGCTACAAAATTTTGTAAACGCAAATGCTCATTTTTCATTTCAGGTATGTAGTCTGACAGAGACAATAACTATTTACTTATTGAATTAATTCCAATTATTATGGCCATCTTCTGGAAAAGTTTAAAACTCACATTACCTAGAATTAAATGGAAAATACATTTTAAGTTCAAACAACAAATAAAAATTCTATTCAATATTTAAACCCTTCAACAACCACGATACCATCCACGTCTTCATAAAAAAAATTTATATTTTTTTTTACATTTCACGTTACAAATATCTGAAGCCCTAAAAGAAAACATTTTTATATCTCTGAAAACAAACATTTACTTGTAAACTTTCATTTGGACGAAGATTTCGAGGCAAAATACAGGATGTCCTTAAAATGTGTGGACATCGCTTAACAACAGATTCCTGGGCTCAAAATAAGATGATTTAACCCAACTTACCTATATCCAAAAGTGCTTCATTTAGCCAGTATTCTGATTCAAAGTTCAAAAGAAATTGTTTTATTTTGCTTATAACAAAAAACGGTTTTGTCGATTTTGATGATATTTGGTATTGCACTTCTTACAGATGTAGGTCATCTTTTAAGGTGATGTTAGTTATTATCAGTGGACCATTAGTGTACGAAACACTGGCAAAAACCACTCAAAAACTTTTTAATGTTAAGACCAATAACTTTTCAAAAAATAGTTTCAGAAAGAGACATTCAATAGTAAACTTTTCTGTTATTTGTTAATTAATGAGATCTTTTAAGGTTTAGGCACAAAAAAATATAATCTGAGGGACCGCGCACTACATTTCTTAAAATAGATATTATGTAGCAGTCTGGTAGTCTAAAAAATAAATGATAATATATATTGGTTATCAATTGCGAAGTGATTCAAATTGCTGTTGGTGTTAGCTAGTGATCTTTAGCAGTGAATATTCTACGTTATTTACGCAGTAATGGCTCTAAACTACACTTATGCTAAGCAAACGGATATGTTGATGGTTTTAAGATATTGCGAAGGAAATTGTCGGAGAAGTGTTAGAGTGTACAAAGAAAAATTTCCAAATCGTAGCGTGCCCAATCGTCAAATTTTTGCAAACATTGAAAGACGCCTTCGCGAAACAGGAAACCTTGCATCGATCACAGCTGATCGTGGACGTGCTCGTACAATTCGCACATCCGGGTTAGAACAAATTCAGGAAATAGTAGAAAACAATCCAGAAGTAAGTGCTCGATGCGTAGCATTGCAAGCAGGCGTTTTAAAGAATGTTGCTCATAGAGTTCGTGAAGAACAATTGCTATATCCTTATCATGTACAAAACGTCCGGGAGCTTTTGCCAGCTGATACCATCGCGCGTCTTGAGTTTTGTAGGTTCATTCAAGAAAGAAGAGCTGAAGATGTCAATTTTTTCACGAGGAGAGGTATGACATATTTGCACAACAAACATGTGCATGCAGATGAAAATCCACATGTCATCAAGCAACGCCACTTTCAACATGAGTTTCGAATTAATGTATGGGTAGGGATAATCGGCAGTTTCATCATAGGCCCTGTCATTTTACCAAATCGTTTAAATGGAGAGAATTATTTACACTTCCTTGTAAATATCTTACCCGATTTATTAGAACACTTGCCGTTAAATCTTAGACGCGACATGTAGTTTCTACATGATGGAGCACCACCACATTTTACATTGAACGTTCGGAATTATCTTCATGTACAGTTTCTTAACAAATGGATAGGCAGAGGAGCTGATGCTGCTGCAAAATGGGCACTTCGTTCACCAGATTTAAATATTAGCGATTCTTTTGTGTGGGGAGCTCTAAAGAGTAAAGTGTATTCTCGTCTTATAAACACACAGGCCAGAGTACAAAACACTTCACAGTCCATTAAGAATTATGCAGAAATGTTACAACGAGTACAGTTCAATTTTTTGAGTCAAATCAACCTTTGCATTCAGGAAGGTGGTGGTCACATTGAGCATTTACTGTAGATCTAGTAAAGTACACTCATAAAATTTAAAACTTGGACACCACAATTTCTGTAAACAAAAGTTTGCACATTGTGAAGCGGGCTTAAGGGTATCATTTAGAATTCTAACAACAGGTAGTCTCAGCAGGGGTTATCTTATAGAAGGACTGTAGAATGAATCATTACACTAAGCACGTTTTAGAAAATAGGTAATTTACGTTGCTTACTTAATTTTTTCTTAAAGAATATATTTGAAGGTATCGCTAATTAAACACCATAGCTCGATTAATTATCGAATCAAAATTTTGTTTAGGAAATGTATACAAAATAAAATTAGAAATAATTTTGATTTAAAAAACGTCTACAAGCAATAACTTTTAAATTAAATCAAAAACTAAACATGGTTATTTGGGTTGACTGATTATTACTTATTTTTAAATAAATCTAACCTACTAATTATTGTAAGTTATTAAAAAAAAATCCCTAAACTCTCTATTCATAATATTTAGTCCTTACAAAATGTATATTTTATGACGTTTCATTTTTTCTGTAGTTAATATAAAAAGTGAAAATAAAAACTAAGGCAATTCTTATTGTCAACGTATATATTTAATTTTTTGAAAAGAATTTATTACATAATTATAATTAAGTTATAGTTTAAAATTAAATGAAAACGTTTTTTTAAAATAAAGATATTACTATATAAATAAATATAAGAAATCAATAATGGGTGTGACCTCCATTATTATTGATACATTCTTGGAGGCGTCTGCTTATTGACGCTATCAAGATATCAATATAGTTAATGAAGTATGAATAGGGGCGTTGTCCTTTAACAACAAAAATACATTATGAAAATGTTAATTCAACAGATCCCAAACTATTTTTGGAGAAAGTATAGTGAAATAAGAATACTTACTTGTTGGAAAATATAATCTTCGTCTGGATAAAACACTTCGACTGAAGGTTTTATAATAGTTTCCAAAATATCTAAATACGCAGCAGAATCAAGACGTCCATCAATAGCCCAACAAACTCCTGGACCCCGCGCGCTAACCCAACCCCACACATTCACAGAAAAATAACCACTTCGTTTTTTAGGACATATGTGATTATTTTTGTAACGAGTTCCTTCCATTCTAAAAACTTTTAGTGGTCCATCGTTGCGGCTATTGAACGTTTTTTCGTCGCTAAAAATCACTCGATTCCAAAATTCCAAAGGTTCGTTCACATATCGCCTTGCAAATTCCAGACGACGTCTCATATTTTCGTCACTGAGAACTTCTTTCGCAGCACCAATAAACTTCTTTATTCCCATCTTCTTTAATCTTTTTTGTGCAGTTATACGGCATCCGGGAAAATGTGTATCTGCTATAGCCCTGGAGTATGTAGCAAATGGTTGTTCTGTTACGTAATGAAACAACTCGAGATCTTGAGCACGTGTAGATACTTTAGGTCTACCACTTCCGATGGCTCTTTCCAAAGTGTGTTCAATATTCCATTTTACTCGGTAATGCCCTACGGTGCTTTTTGGTATATCTAACATACGTGAAATTTCACGCACGCTACGGCCCGCCGCTAATTCCGAAACAATCCGCGCTTTCAAATCTTTTTCTTGGAGTTGACCTTAATTTGAACCCGTTGTTTTTGTTGATGGACTATATTATGGAAAATAATAAATAAACATCTTGAAAATTTTTTAAGAAAGTTTGAAATCAATCAAAGATAAAAAGTAAAATTTTAATAAAAGTCGGAAATGATATTTAAAAGAGGGTTTAATTCTATTAAAGTAAATGGATTAAATGGTTATTTGAATAAATAATTTTCGGTTTTTTTGAAATTTTATAATTAGTGAACGGATTTAAATACAATATACGTGTTCTTTAAAATTTTATATTCGAATCATAGATTCGATTCTATATTATCAGAAGATTTTTAAGGATTTTCTTTCTGCAATTTTTAAGCAACTCGGTCTTTAAAGAAAAAAGTTCAAAGTATTATATTTCATGAAAGTGAGCAGATTACATGTTCGTTTAAATACAATATTCGAGTTTTTCGAAATTTTGTAATTCGAATCCTGGAATCAATTCTAAAGTTAAATTTACCAAAGGATGTTTAAAGATTTTTTCCTTAAGTTTTCAAGCAATTTAATAATCAAAAAAAAAAGTTCAAAGTATTTTATTTCATAAAAATACAATTTTCGGATTTTAATGTAATTTTGTAATTCCTATCCTGAGTAGATTTCCAAATTAAAGCTTTTAAAAAAAATTTTTTCTAAAAAAACACGCAAAGTATTTTATTGCATGAAAGAGTTCGTTTAAATACAATTTTGGGTTGTTAGTTAATTTTTTTGATTCGTATTCTGAGTAGATTTTAAAGTTCAAGCTTTCAGGGATTTTTTAAACTTTTTTAAAAATGCTTAAGCTATTCGATATTCAAAGAATAAAGTTTCAATATATTTTATTTCATGAAAGGGAACGAATTGCAGGTTTATTTAAATATAATATTCGGGTTCTTTGAAATTTTGTAATTCGAATCCTGGAGTCGATTCTAAAGTTCAAGATATTGTATTTCCTGAATTTGAACTTATTGATAGTTTGTTTAAACAAATTCAATATTAGCGTTTTATTGAAATTTTATAATTCGTATCTTCAAGAACCTAATGCGATTTTCAAAGAAAAAAGTAGATAATATTCCATGGTGTGAAAATGAACAGATTGCATAGATTTGTTTAAATACAATTTAGAACCAAAAAAATTTAGTGGTTTGTAATATTGGGACACGCTGCATTTTTTTGCATCTTCACAATTACCAACTTTTACAATTAAATTAACATTAGTTATTCAAAAAATTAAAGAAAGATTTTCATCTGAATAATGCAGTAAATTAAAAAGTTGTCAAAAATGTAAAAGCGTTAGATATAAAAATCAAATAATACAGTCATCAAATATTTTCGTTATCAACGTGCAAACGAAGACCAAATCAAAACTAAACAATAAAGTAAAAATAGTTTGTTACAACAAATATACTTTTTAACGTATTTAAAAGCTTTTAGAATTATATGTAATTTGATTATTTAAAAATATTTAACTTGAACTTTTTTAAATACCAAAATTGGGTAAGGTTTATAAATATTTTTTAATGTACCATACGAATAAATAAATACATAAGAAGAAAAAATTATTATAAGCTTATTCATTAAAAGTCTAATTTAGTAAATAGTATGCTTACAGAATTTATTTTTATTGTATATTATTTTAAATTGTACCAATTATGTACTCTTTTTTTTAATAGAATTAGTAAATTGCGATATAATTTTATTTTTCGGAACAAAACGAAACAATGTTTTTTGGAATTTGAAATTAAAAATGTTTTTAATTGAAAATTACTTCAACAATAGGTACTTATTAAATTGTATAGAATTAGACACGTTTTGTTTTTAGTTTGTTAAATTTCTATTTGGTAATCTTGTTATGCTTTTTAATTATGAAATAAAAATTGAATTATTTAATTGTAAATTTTTTATTTCCAAGTGTTTTATTTCTTAGTAAATGTTTAGGTACAAAACAGTATTTTACAAACTAGATTATTAGGATTTTAACAAAATTTTAAGTAAAATAATTAAATATTATTTTCGGATGATGATATATTCTCATTCTTCAATATAGTCTTATAATAAAATTATTTGTTCGTATACGTAGTTTCTACAATATGTAGTTTCTATTATTAAAATTATTATTTATTTTACAGTTTATTTAAATTCCGATTCATACTAAAAACAACACTCAAATATGCACATGAAACAAAAATGTCGGATAGGCGTTTCGATAGACGATCCACCATCAGTACTCACGGCATAGTATCAGTTTCCTTTATTTATTTAATCGTATGGTACATTTTCAGTTACAGTTTCCTTGATCATTTAATACACTTAACTGCAACATATAGGTCAAAATAAATAAATAAATAATAAAGCATTACTTACATTTTTTGGGCAAAACTTGATATGTTAGAAGCAGCTAGTACCTAATTAATGATGTTTAGGTATATTTTATGTAATATCAAACCACACAAACTATATTATTCATTTTCTGCCGAAATAGTTGCTATTTCAGTGTTGCTATTACAAGTTCAAATTAGAATAATTCAAGAAATTTTACATTTGAAACTGTCTGAAGTAATCACCAAACATGCATATGAACATTTTATCGTTATTTCTAGTCTAATTTAAAATTGTAATTTACAAATTTTTGATTTCATACCAACTTATATACTGTAAATACCACATTCTTATGGAAAAAAGTTCACGATGTTTAACAGCAACATAGTTTATAGTCTCTAAGTTATTATTGGTTATAATCGCGTTGAATTTTTAATTTTTCCTTCAACTAAATGTCTGTTTCTTTTGATTTATACGTATCTGATAAGATTTTTTGTAGCTCTTCTTCATATTATACCATTCAATTTTGTCTGAACTTTGAGATTGAAAATAAAACAAAAAATCCGCACAATCTAAAGACATTTTCATTTTTGCGGTTATTGCAATATCTATATCGCAATATTTGCAGTGAAGGCGTCTGTCGGTCTGAGTGTGTTTTACGGCAGCAACCGCTACGTCATTTTACATCCCTCGTAAATCAACACAGCTCTAATGTGTCCTGATGCATCCAGACATGGTACTGGTATCGTAAGATACCATAATCTAGGGAAATCTGTAGTCTACAGGAAATATGGTATTATAATAAAACGGAAGTTACATACTGTGTAGGTTCAGTCGTATTTCATATAACACTAATTCTTTTAAAAGTTAATTACAAACAATCGAGTACATAACATTGTTGCATGTAACCATATACACGCACACCAGAATTGTGAAAATAATCTACGTAAAAATACCTGAATGCATTTTTTTTAAAATAAACAGAGATTTATTTTACATTTTTAATTATATCCATAAATCAAATTTCTATTTTAAATAAATAAGAATCTATTCGATTTGCAATCACTGCGTCGTAAACTATAATAAATTACATATTATTAATGCACGAAGGATAACCCAACAATTCTAATTTAAATCAAAAGTTTTTTTTTTAATGTGACGAAAGTAATAATTGCTTTTCAAGAAGAAAAAACAGATAATTACGAAACTGATTTAATGAACAGTTTTTAAAGACACAATTAATTCGAACCTTATTTGAATTTAAATTGTTGTTTCTGAATCTTTATAAAAAGCTTCCATTTAACAGTGTTGGCTTAAGCTTTAAAAGACTGATCATTAAAAATGTATACTTAAAAATTCCACTCGAGTCTAAATTTATTTATTATTAAATAAGATATGAGATATATTATGTATTTTAGGAACTAACACGATTAAAGTTTGTTTTATTTTAGTACTTGAAGCCATCGAGCATGGAGTAAAGAAGACATCTATATAACTTATCTTACATCTGCCCATCCAGCCATCTTAGGTAAGTCTACATTTTGTTCCTTTTGGGGTCTCGTCTTAGTAATTGGAAAAGCAAGGCGGAGTTCTTGTTGACATATTTATTTGATACAGCCGGTTTTATCAGCCGCGGTTCTGGTTCCAGAGCTCGTATCCGTCAGGCAGCTTCATTAACTTGCTATCTAATGTTTTTGCTGGAAATATTTTTATTTCCTTTGGTATGCAAGACATTTTATAATACGCATTTGTGTTGTGATGTCCGAGCAGGTTTATAACTTATATGCATATAAGTTTCAATCTTAATCATTGTCCCAGCATAAATTACTTAATTTTTAAACTTCGAAATTTTATTGCTAAATATTTGGATTTGTTGATTTGCAAAAAATGCAGTTGCTTTAAGAATTCTGATAAATACCGCACCATTTATCTATGCATCTGCTTAAAAAAAGTAAATGGTGATGTATTTATTGTAAAATAGAAAGATAAAGTCTATAAATGTCTAAAAGTAAAAGGATATTTTGCGAGAAACGAAAGCGTACCTAAATGTAGGTATTGTTATGCTGAACACGCAGTATGCCTTATACCCTTATTTTACGACTAGGGTTTTCATTTCCGAAGGTTATATTTTTTTGATACTATATACCCTTTGCTTTGAATAGGACGCGATATGCAAGGACTTCGGATGTAGTTAAATGGAAGGCATTTTAGGTCACTAACATGGCTGACTTTTTTGCACACCTTTTATTTTACTACGATAAATTAATTCTCTTCTATGGAAATAATTTTCAAACCTACGCTTTTTTTTAATTTCCTTCTCATTCATTATTTATATTTCGTTCGCGACGGTTTCGTTAAAATTCTAGTCGAACGGCGTGCAATAAAATAAAATCTGAAAGAAATGTTTCATTTTTTTTCTATAAAAAATTATTACTCACTCTAAATTTTTGTTAAATTTTTTTTTATGGAATACTTAAAGTACTTTGTTATTTACAAATTAGTTAGGTGTACGTATAAATTGAAATCGAAGAATTGATTTCTAATGCATTCTATACACGATTACAGTGTCGTAATCTACATGCCATCTTTAGATTTAGGGTAGATACCTACCTAGAATTAGGTACATAAAAAATGGCTATGAATTTTTTATTCATAACTTTGAGCATGTTATTTAACTTATTCATATAATTTACGTTTCATTTACTTATTAATCGTTTAAATATTAGTACACATTGAAACCATTTGAAAACAATATCAATCAATAGGATCGTATAGGTATACTTAAAAGCTCATAATGTACTACATTCCGAAGAATAGTGTTGAAGTAAGATTTCTATGCGCATGCAGTGTTTTAATCCTACTTAAACAGACGAAAGCATGCTGTTTCACTTTTTTTATTTTGAATATTGCGTGTTTTCTTGGTTGTCCGTCATCGTTATCAACAAAAATCGTTTAATAATGGGACTCTCATTTAATTTACATTGCTGATTATAGAGATTATATTTATGTAACTCTTTTTACTTAATATTGACATACGTACATAAATTTAAAATTACTAATAACTAATACGTAGGTAATTCGCAAGGCAGGAATAAACTATTGGAGCTTTATTAATATTATTATCTTTATAAATATCTAACACAACAGGGCTTGCGTTTAATTTTCTAGAACAGATGATTTGTCACATGTTTTTCTAAATAAATACTAAAGACACATAAAAATTAGTTTCATTGTAGGTACATATTTCTAATTTTATTATTATATTTTACATTAATTATATTTATACTATTAATAAATTTTATTATAGTAATTGTCTAAATTATAGGAAAATTTGTCCGTTGAATTTTCTTACACCTAATATGTGAGTATTTCAGTACCTAACCTTTATATTAATCACTCAAAAACATTCAGTGAATTCTACTGTTCGAGTCAAACGTCTTTAATAAATGGACATTGTTTTTAAAAATACACATTTTCGATCAACATTTAGTTTTAAGGTTTTTTTGGGTTTCTCAGAAATCACCCGTTTTTTTGAATGACATTCCTTGTTCATTTAGAACGAATGAGAATCTTGATATATTCTATAATAATATTTTTGAAAACAAAAATTTAATTTAATAAAATATACTTGTATTTTTCTAGAATTTGGTCTCTCGAAAATAAAAAGTAAGTCACGTATTGCTCCTTTAAGTTGTTTAAATTGTCCGGTTTGACTTTATAAAATTAAGTTTTTACGTATCCCCACACATCAGAAGAAATTGATTACTAATCGGGACATCTGGATCTGTGTCAATTAAAAAACATTTAAGTAAAGTGGGCTTTCATTCTGTAAGTACTAAATGCATTGGTCTTATTAACGCATTTTCTAAGAACTAGGACGTAGATAAGATCACTAACAACCCGTACATGATGAAGTATTTGTCCTTCTGTTTTTCCTATTCCAGTTCCAGCTACTATCGCAAACGACGTCTAAAATATTTGTTGAATAACTGACGAACCCGCATTTCGATTTATAAGATCTTCTATTTTTTTTAACGGTCAACGTTTCTTTACCAAAAAAGTTTAATGACAGAAGCTAACGTTTTGTATATGAATTATTTTAAAATTTGGCCACTTTTTTTAACTGTAAAACCTGCTGTAAATTTTTATCAAAATACCGATATGAAATCGAAATGATTGTTGCCGTCAGGTGTCAGTTGCAGCCTCTGTACCGTCAAAAATATAAATGACTAATTGTTAGAAATAATTTCGCTAATTCTATAATATACTTGTTAATATCGTTAGTATATAAAAGCCGAGATGTAGAGAACAAAATGTCGGATTGAGTTGAAAAAACATACTAAATGATAGGCAAATCGATTTCGAAAGTTAAAAATATGGTTTCGCCACTTAAAATACACTCTAATTAGCTAATTAATTAATTTAAAAAACATTGGTAATTAAAAACCATTACAAATTAACAAAATTTGGTCAAAAATTTTTGGGGTTTATTCTAGTTATTTGTAGGAAATAATAAAAAAACACATCTTTAAAGTTTGAAATATAATTGTGTATGCATCATCTCGATTAAACGTTTATCCCAATACGCCTGTATATAACTAGCTCGCTCGTCTCATAATGTCAAACTTGTTCGTAATCATTTATTGCGTCTTAGAGACAATTATTCTTTTCTTAAAAAGTCTTAAATAATAATAATAAAAATATAAAATTCTAGCCCTGCGGCGTGGAATAAAATAAAATCTGACAAATGTCTCATATTTTCTTCTTTTTTCACATACTTTAAGTTTTTGTTAAATTTGTTTTTATGAAATACTTAAAATACCTTGACAGTTGCAGTATTAGATAAAGGTATAAATCGAAAACAAACAATTGATTTCAAATACATTATATACACGATTACACTGACGTAATCTAAATACCATCTTTAGATTTGGGGTAGATATCTATATTTAGGCACATAAAAAATGGCTATTGATTTTTTATTCATAACTTCGAGCGTGTTATTTTACTTATTCATATAATTTACGTTAACTTTATTTATTTATTAATAATTAAGACAATACTTAAATATCAATACCCATGTAAAAGCATTTGAAAACGTTATCAACCAATAAAATCGTATATAAAGCTCAATGTACATACTCCAGCGAAATAGTTATTTATTTTGTAAGTATGTGAAGTAAGGTTTCTGGTGTGTTTTAATCCAAACCGGAATTTAAAATTACAAACAGGTATCTGCTTGAATAGACGATGACATGAGGTTTCACTTTTTTATTTTAAATGTAGTTTGCTTAATATTGAAATGCATTCATATCATAAATTTAAAATATAAATGTATTTAAATGTAAGTATGATACATTTAAAATTACTAATAACTAATACGGAGATAATTTCTTAATAATGCTAGACACAAAAAAACTAAGGAACTATTTGGGTACGTGATCGCTAACACGAGTCGACACTAAGGGTCGCAAAACTTATAGTTAAAAAAAAGTAAGTTTTATATTGTAAATACATATTATTAATTTTTCTAATTTTATTGTTGCCTTTTATATTATTGGAAAATTTTGATTTTAGGTTTTTTATAGTAATTAGCAAAATTTTGGGAAAAATATATTGGAATTTCTTATGCCTAATTATTTAAAATTTAAAGTTTTGCTTTGTTTACTTTAATGCAAGTTAATTTTCGCACGTGTCACGTGTCGAAACTAAATGTCATATAGAAGTAACAGTATTGAACCCAAAAACTTAAGTAAATGGATTTTGTTTTTTTAAAAATACATCTTTTTTGCTTGTAATTTTTGGTTTTGATGCTCTTTTTTTTCTCAAAAATTGGGCGACTGTCATTTTTTTTAACGAAACTCCTTGTGCACATAGAGTGCTTCCTCCCCTCCTCTTATCTTTCGAGTGATTATACATAAACAAGTAAAATTTGGAAACTGAATATTAAAGGTTGTAAACTTCTCTACTAGTGATGATAGATGGCAAAATCGTCAAAGATGACGTCACAAGGCCATTGTGACCAAACATTTTAAATGGAATCCTATGGCAAGCGACACCTTCTTTCAAAAGGTATCAAAAGAACCTATTCAATGATACCAATTTTGTTTGTGTTTATGGCAGTTTTGGTAACTGGCTTTAAAATTATTGGTCACAATAGCCTTGTGACGTCATCTTTGACGATTTCGTAATCTATCATCACTAGTAAGAAATTTTACAACCTTTAATATTCAGTTTCCAAATTTCACTTGTTTATGTATAATCGCTCCAAAGATAAGAGCGGAGGAGGAGACTTTGAGAAGCACTGTATAATGAAAGTTCAAGTACTTCTTGAAACAAAAATGTCGAAATTTTGACAAGTTCCATAAAAAAAATTTAAAGAAACATTGAATTTGAAAAAACTACTTTTATTTGGTCTTTCAAAAATAAAAAAAAGCCTTCCTTCCTCGTCTTGACAACATCCTATAACTTTGCTTAAAACCCTTGAACTTTTGAATTATTTATATGGAAATTGATTACCTTAGAAAATACAGTTTGTTTAACCATTAATCACATTTCTGAATTTTATTTTTCCATTTTGGATCATCTTCATTTAATTAATTGACAAGATAGTTTTGTTCAAACACTCTGCTGCACTTATGAACCAACAAAATGTCTTGCAAAATCCCTAACGCACCAATGTTCCAAATTTTTGGTTTTATTATTCCACTGTCACGAGTGATGTTTGTGTTATTGTGTATTTTTGAGTAAATAACCGATAGACCTGTATGTGAATTGTCTTTCCAATATTTCGGTTACTACATGTTTTCCCTCATCAGGACCAAAGGTTGTTTTTTATTTAGATGAGTTATGGTAAATATTTATTTGAACACTACTTACAAACTAATAATTAACACCGTAGATATTTATAATATTATATTATGCATAAACAGTATTGAAATTTATAATTTGATTGTACAAATTACTTATTTGCGGTTCATTTTTCAAATTTTTTACTCGTTGATTTTTGTCTAACGGCTTAACAATTATTACTGTACTTCCCAAATTTTAAGGTCAATAGTACATTACGTAAGATTTTAGAAAGCAGCAATTTATTTTTTTCCTACAGCGAATTGGTGTTTTTCTTTTTTTCTCTTAGAATATTGTTCTATACGATCTAGATTTATTTTGTTTTGCGAACAAAATGTTTTATGTCGTTGCACACTTTATTAGTATCGGGGCAATATAGACTTCTGCGCGAAACACTTATTTTAGTGCATTTCTAATTTTATTGTTTTTTAATTCTAAGATTTAGAGACGTATACTAAATTTTCAGAAAGTTGATAAAATATAAACGTTAAAATTATACAAGTGCACCTGAGAGTGAGATTAGACTGCTTACATAAAAAAATACAGCGTGCTCACCACATATACCACAAATTTTGTTTGGAAACTGTTGAAGTTTAAACCTATTCATAGTGAGAAGTTTGGTGTAATAAAAAATACAATACCAAAAAATTTTTAAAATTAAATTTTTAACCTTTTAAGCACCTTTGGAATCACATAATCGTTTTTTAATGAAACACTCTGTGTTGTGTAAGTTCATCCCAAGCAAATTTCAATTATATTTCATACTGAAATAGGGTTTCCTGTAACCGTTTTGCGCAATTTTTTTAAATTATTAATTTTTAATAACTAATCCAACAGGCGTTCCTCTTACACTAGATGTCGTTGTGACACAACTGAGGATTTATACACTGTAGTAGTTTTTGAAAATTTATTCCTAATCATGCTACCATAATCAAATCTCTTAAATGTTTATTAATAGGTTATACATGACAAAAATAGTCAATCAAGTAGAATTATGTACGTTGTGTTGAGTGGTGTTATTTCCAAAAAATAAGGACAAAATCAAAATTGCCCTAAGAACCTAAAATTTTGCATACTGGCTTAAAATTGCATTTAGGGCGATTTTTTATCTGTATTGTACAAAACAAATTTGAAATTTTTTGAAAAAAATTAAATTTGACAAATAGGTACTGCGAATCACGTGCCTACAAATTTTTCCTTAATTCTCATTTCAATCGATGCAGAAACTGATGCCGAAATCAAATTTAAAAAAAAAACTATTTATAAAATAAATTCCCATATCGTCCCTTTACTACAACTAGGTAACTCGAATTTTGATGTTTTGAGTTATCCAGTTGTGCTTAGTCAACTTTTAGCCCTCTTTTACATGCTACAACTAGGTACGTTCTACGTCATTGTAAATGGCAGATAGTTAGGTGTTAAACATGGATAACTTCTAAAACGAACAATTTCGTTATGCTATAAGTGGATAACTTGAGATACCTATTTGTGCAACTGGGTAACTTGATATACCGACTACCTCTACCTTCCTGTAATTGAGATATCTAGTTGTGCAGTTAAAGAAACGTGCACAGGTTTTTTTAACGTAATCTGTGTTCTTTCTAGTTTTAAGTGATATTTTTAGCAAAAATAAGTGAAAATGACCACAAGGGGAAGGAAAATGGTGGAAATGGCACTTAAAAAAGTGAAGGTAAGCGATTGCCGATTTAATTCAAGTTTATTTATTGGGTAAAATGGAAAATTAGGTTATGGTTCAATTTTTATAACAATTTTTGTTCAAGTTAATGTAGATAATTATAGTAAGACATAAAAAGCATGCGAACTTCTTCTTCAGAACCTTACCACAAAAAATTGAAACTTACAGACTTATTTTGTTTTCAGTTCCTGCTATTAATAACCTAGACAACATGGTTGTGAACAAGGGTACCGCGGAGGGTAAGCGTGGTATTTGTATTCAGTTATTTATTTTATTAATCCATTTTTGTAGACCAAGAAAACTTTGGTGAGACGCAGATGTTGCCCAGGGCTGATACAAGTAACTCGAGTCAGGCCATAGAAGATAAAGAACCGTATTCCCCTGACTACTCAGAATATCTTCCAAGTACCTCGCCTACATCAGAGTCCTCTGGAGGTATTGAATTAGATGGTATGGAAGAAATGCCCACTAAAACCGACAAGCCACGAAAGAGAAAACAAAATACAAATAAGTGGAAAAGGAATGTGGCGAAAATGAAAAGACAGCATGGCGAAAGTTATAAGTCTGCCAGGGGAAAGTTTGTTCCTGGAGTGGCAATGAAAGATCCCTGTCCTGAAGTTTGCAGACGGCAATGCAGACAAAAATTTTCGAATGATGAAAGGTTGAAAATATTTCAAAGGTATTATCAGCTAGACACATATGAAAGAAAGAGAGATTTCATACATAGTCAAACCGAAAAACAAAATACAAAATGGGCTACTAGTGGAAATTCGAGGCGCCAAAATACCATAATTTTCTTTTTGCCAAAAAAAGATGGAAGGATTCAGACGTGCAAGACAATGTTTATCAACACGTTGGGGATTCGCAAAGGGGTGGTGGATATTGCAATGAAAAAAAGAACAGATGAATATACGGGTTTGGAAGATCAGAGAGGCAAACACGTAAAAAAAGTCACCCCTCCTGAAATACTGCAAAGTATCAGAGCTCACATAGAAAAGTTCCCGGTCATATCCTCGCATTATTGTCGCGCAAAAACTCAACGGAAATATTTGCACTCGGATCTGAACATAACGGTTATGTACTCATTATACAAAACAGAATGCTTGGAGAAGAACCAACCAGTTGCTAGTTTTGCAATGTACAGAAAAATATTTTCCGAAGAATATAATTTGGGGTTTTATCGTCCACGAAAAGATCAATGCCGAATATGTATGGCTTATAACACTCCCACAAATGATAAAAGCTTATTTGAGGCAGACTACCAAACACACATAAATGCAAAAAATAGAGCCCGCAGTGAGAAACTGGCAAACAAGCAAATAGCTGAAGAGTCTAATGGAATGGAACAATTGTAAGCTGTAATTTTGACTTACAGCAGGTACTGCTAGCACCCACTGACCCCACAAACAATGCGTTATTCTATAAACAACGTTTTAAGACCTTTAATTTCACAGTTTATAACGTAGTCTCCAAACAAGGCGATTGTTTTATGTGGACAGAAGTGGAAGGAAAACGAGGCAGTTGCAAAGTAGCCACTTGTCTGTACACTTACTTTAAATCGTTGCCCAGTTCTGTGCAAGAAATATCTTGCTTCAGTGATCGATGCGGGGACAAAATCTTAATAAATATGTAGCTGCAATGTGCTTAACCGCTGTACAGGAAATTCCACACTTAAAAAAGATAGATCTCAAATTTCTTGTGGTAGGCCATAGTGAAATGGAATGTGATTCTATGCATTCTGCCATTTCAACAGAATTTAAAAGAGTCGGTAAAGTAAATTGGCCTCAAGACTGGAAAACTATTGCCAGATGCGGAGACGAAATAGGAGATAAGCCGTATATTGTTAATGATGTCACACATGAACAGATATCTGATTGGAAAGCTCAAGCAGAACGAAACATGATGTTTCGGAAAGTTGATTCAGAACGTAAATTAGTACGCTGGCAGAAAATTTGTGTCATGAGTTTTTGAAATGTGAACCATTAATGATGAGATTCAAGGAAAATTTTGACGATGAATATAGACTTTTGAACTGCAGCAGAAAAACCGGAGTTGCAGTTTCAGGTCTAGGGAATTTAAATGCCCTATATGGGGGTAGGTTGCCAATCACAAAGGACAAATACGATGATATTATGGCATTATTTAAAATGAAACCACCTGCACTTGGCATTGAATACAAGCCCTATTATGAAGGTCTGCCGTTTCAGGGAATGAACAGGGAAGAACAACATGAAGACGCAGATTTAGACAGTGACCTGAGTGATTTTTCTGATTGAAGCTCACTTATCTTCATTTATTTTCATTAAAATAATTAAAAATAAAAATTATAATACGTATGAATAAAAACACTTTATTTAAACCCACATTGTTTTTAATGTAATCCCAAATTAAAAGTAGATATCTTTTTTCCCAATATTGTTAATAGCGCAATAACTGGATATCTTGAATTTTTTGAAAAAATAATGAAAGTGTTGCATATTTCCTGATGTTGATGGAAGATTATGCTGCAGGCCTTGAATGTTCAGGTATTTTGCTCACTAAAAAAGAAGATTGTCAATCCTCTTGTCATTTTTTTGGCCTGTCAATTTTTAAAGTCATTTTATCTCACAATGCATATTTTCGAGTTATCTAGTTGTAGTACTAAGGGGACGATATGAAGGTGACTTCACTGGTCCACATACTTTTCTACAAAAGTTTTATTCATCTACATTAGGAAACGCTATTTAAACAGCTTAAGTGCTTTTCAATTTTTACTTTTACTCCAAAATTAGAAATTCGCCTTTTAGGTTATATTTTAATAAAGTGAAATTAATTTTTTAGAAAAAACCTACTACGCAATATGTGTGTAAACTGTATACTTGTTGCATAAACAACTGTAACAAAACTCATCCAATTTCATTTTTTTAAATTTTGACATGTAAAGTGACATTTTTCATAATCAAAGTAGGTGACAAAATGGTCCACTTTTCGTAACTAGTTACTAGAAGTAAATTTTTTCTACACTTGTCAGATTATTTTGACATTCGTTTTGGAAATGGAAACTGTCGTAACATCTTTCAAACTCGATTAGAATTTGAATTTAAAACAGGTTTAATTCTTTTAATAAACTTTTTTTCTAAATTAGAAAAAATATTGTATGTCACACGAAACGAAACATGATTTTATGTAACTTCTGTGTGAGTGATCACATTCGTTTTTTTTTGTTTTTGCTTATAACATAAATAGCTATCAATTGATAAGTTAAAATTCATTGTTTTCAAATTTATAGCTAATTCAACAGTATTAGGGGATATTAGGCTTGTTTGATTTCGCATACATTACTTGGATAATAGCGTTGATTAAAGGAGCAAGTAACCTGCCCGTGGTAATGTCGAGAAATACAGATTTTTGTTTTATTTTAATCAATGTAAAAAACGTTTTTTATTACTAAGTTATATACCCCATGTTTATTTCTTCAAAGCAATGATCATGATTTTATTTTAATTTTGAATTATAGTATTTTTCAAGGTACAATGTTTATAATGAAACATTTGTTTTTGCTGTGATGTATTTTATTAGATTATTCGTTATAAAGAAGAAAGGACTTTTTATTATTAATATGCATAAAATGCATTTAATTTTGTGTTAATAGATTTCAAAATAAAAAGAACATATTCTTATGAGAACAGAATAACTGCTAATAACTTTACAAATGTATCGTTTATTTTAAAATCAGCGGTCTAAGTTAACGTTGACATTTTGTGACTGTGAACATGCCACCCTCAAATTTAAATTATACCATTCGGAAAAAAGTTTTAAGCAAAAATCTCGCAGAAGACTAATGTACAATTTATAATCCGTTTCCAGAAAATCGCGTTCCAAGTAAAGCAACTCCTAAGTTACTAGTACTAGAAAATGAATAGTATATTAAAAAACTATTTTTGGAAATCGCATATTGAGAAAGCATCTAAAATTAAAATAGGAACCAATATAGACTTATCGAGCAGGGTTTTTATACATAAAATAAACAGTGAGTGACATTTGACATTTCAATGCCGCCAATATAAAAAAATAAATTTTCCTCCCGTATACCTATGTATTCAAAACAATGGACATATAACTAGAAGACCACTGTTTATTGTAGAGGCAGAATGGAAATAGAGCGCAAATTGTGTGATTTATTGCACACTTGCTACCGGTCATGCACAAATTCCACTAAAATGAAAAATGCCAAAAAACGTCAATTTTGATATGTATTATTTTGTCTATACTTACGAGGATTTTGTCACCTCTGTCGAGCGTAAATAATTTCGATTCCTTCAGATTTTTATACCAAAAGGGAATGTTTGTTTGTTGATAATTCTCTACCAAATCTAGTGGTCGCTTTTATAAATTAAAGATCTTTTGGGAATAATGTTGCAAAATGCCAATAAAGTCAAGTCTTCTGATAAAGAAATATTAGTAAAAGAATCAATTATTTCATTCGCGTCGGAAATTATCTGCTGATAAATTATTATATAATGACGTGGTACAATTCAAAGCTGATGAAAGCCAATGTGTTCTCAAAGATTGGTAATAATGAAATTACTGTCTTCAAATGAAAGCAAAACTGTATGTTACCATGATTTAAAAAATATTACATCATAAAAAAACAAAAATGGCAAAAGTATCATGAAACCGGATATGATTATCCATTACAATCAAAACAAGACTGGAGTCTATAAATCTGACTAAATGTGATCGACATTTTAACTCTTTGTCATTTTGAACATTATTTTGATCTTGCTGATTTGAGAAAATGTATTGTAACCAGGTGAGGTCAGCATTGTTGACCCAGTTGCTTCCTGAGAGTTTAACTAGCACATAGTCAAAGAACAAACTTCTGTTAGTTTGTCTGTCACCTTTAAATATACTCCACATAGAATGTCCAAGAGTTTTTCATTATTTATTTTACATTAGACTCACTGCAGTAAGAACATCTTTTTGTGCATAGGATTACAGATAAATATTCACAGATTGTTGTTCCACCATTAGTTGAAAATTTTAAATAATGAACAAAAGTCATTTAGAAAGTCTGCTTCTCAAGTGTAGTTTTCCAACTTGTAGTTTTGTGTCAGTGTCAAAATGATGGAGAAATACAGGGTGTTTCTAAATATCATGTACAAACAAAAGGAGGTGATTCTTTGGCTTATTTTATGACTAAAATATCATATAAACATAGGTCCGCAAACGCTTCCTTAGCGGACTACAGGGTGTTAAAATTTTAATTTTTTTCAAGGTTTTTGTTTATGGCTTCTGCAGTTCTTGAGATAACGAATGTATCTGTGACATTGAAAATTGTCATGGAATTGTGGCACTAAAGTTTCATGTTTATCCCAAGAAATTTAAAACCCTCAATATATTTACAGTAAAGAAAAGGAACACTAACTGCAGCGTGTATTTAACAATAGAAAAACACCAAAAAACTGCACCAAAAACTTTACTCGGACACGTGTTTTAATAGCTAAGCTATTATCATCAGCGATACCTACACTAAAATTAAAAACAACGGGAAGCTTATATATATATATATACTATCTGATGCTTATCACGCATCGTTAAACTTAATTGATTCTTAGATAAGCTTAAATAATTCCGAAATTTCTAATGAACCGTTATCATCATAATTCATAAGCAAATTTCTGTTTTTAAAAATTTCTAAACTTTCATAAGAATTAAGTTCGTTTTATTATCTACCCTCTTAATTAATTCAATGTCGCCTACTCTATGGCCATTTTCAAGCATATGCATGGCAACACTGGACCTATCTGTGCGATGATATTTGACATGAGCTAAGTGCTCTTTAAAACGAGTTTTAATAGGTCTCTTAGTTTGCCCTATATACAGGGTGTTTCAGAATAAGATGCTGATCCTTAAGGATGTCAATCCTTACGCGATTTTAAGAAGAAAAGTTCAAATAAACATATATCCTAAACCTCTTAACTTTTGATCTACAAGGTGTTCAAGTTTTAAGAAAAAAAACGTTTTTTTATCATAACTTTAATATTCGTGTACTTAAATAACTATCTGTCAAAACTGTTTGGCATTATCTAATTGTTTCCTTGACAACAAAGTCCATAGCCTACTTTTTCAAAATGATGATAGGTACATAGCGATAATTGTGTCCATTTAATGATCTTTATTTTTTGATCGGAAACCGTTCGTCGGACGAAAAAAAAACAAGAAATCAAATTTACATTAAAATGAATGGAGATTTTAAAAATAATTTTTATTTAAAAAAAAAGCAGTGGCGTACATAATATTTCTCTAAAAATATCTAGTCCTCATCCTGTACGGACGCCACTAAATAAAAAAATTAAAAATTTCTAAATCAAAAAATAGCTGTTGTAGTTTAGAAGGCATATGCCAAATTTTATTAAAATATCTATAAAGATATTAAAGTTATGATAAAAAAACGTTTTTTTTTCTTAAAACTTGAACACCTTGTAGATCAAAAGTTAAGAGGTTTAGGACATATGTTTATTTGAACTTTTGTTCTTAAAATCGCGTAAGGATTGACACACCCTTAATGATCAGCATCTTATTCTGAAACACCCTGTATACTAGATTACAGTCTTTACAATTAATTTTATATATTCCCGATTTATCACACATTTCTATTGGGTCTTTCGGATTGCCTAAAAGATTTTGCAAGTTGTTACTACTAGAGGTTACTGTTTTATAATCAAATTTTTAAAATATTTTTGAAGACTTTTTGTGTATGTGGGGTCATTTGGTAGTTTGACATATTTCTTATCTATTTTGCTTCTTTCTCAACTGAACAGTATAATCTGAGACTACCGCGATTTATATTTTATTTTTTTCATTGCTACCTAGAATCAGATTATAAACTTACATTAAACATCAGTAAAAATTTAAATTCTCAAATAAAAAATTTCCGCCATAAAAATCTGGTACCTAGTCAGGAAACACAATTGTCGTAACCAAAGCAATTATTGACCAGAAGCTTTACAACTTCTAGGATAGTTGTGAAAAAATTGTGATTTAGATTTTTCTGAAGAAAATACTAAATTTGAAGTATTATTCAAATCTATTGACGTTTAAATAAGCATTGTGATGTTAAATAATTCTGAATTCAATATGGTTCATTAGGAATTAAACGCAACGAATCGCAAGCACATAAAATTAACAAATTTATGTTATTACAAACGCAAGAACAAGTTTCTGCTAAAACATAAAAATTATGTACTTACTTTATTCACTTAACAGTGTACATTTACGAGATTATTTCAATGACCAGCAAAAATTTATTATTACAGCAAAATTTAATTAAACTCTAAATTTTTAGACGTTTTCCTTTTATTACAATTCAAGTTTTTATTAAAACCGTTATAAGCATTAATTTCAAATGAATTCTTGTCAAAGCATTCGTTGTGATTATTATCAGTACAATTGAAAATCGTTTTTAATAGCTGATAAGCGCATTATACAACAAATATTTTGACAATTTTAATTTAAAGCCTATTCTGTTTCGGCATTAGTTTTCGGGACGTAAACAAGTATGATGAACACTAATTAAACTAATTTCACAGCAATTGAATAATGAATGTATGGTCATTAGAGAGTGGTGCTAATGTTCCATTATTTAACAGTCATAACGTTTCAGGCGCAGACATCGCATTGTTCAAATTTTGCTACTAATGGTTTTAAAATACTCTTTTACGAGGTAGGTAAAAAGAAAATAACTAGTCGTTTTCATATTTGTATTCTAACAATGTAATTATCTTTGTAGTAGCTTATAAGTCGATGGTATCATTTTTTAGTAGTATGGGTAAGAACAGAGAACAATAAAAGTTGCATCTTGATGTTAATGAAATTAAGACCTTAGAGATAAATTAAAATTTTAAAATGCATTATTCAGTAAGTTAAACAGGAAAGTAAACTAACCCGGTAAATTGTAATGAAGACAATAATTATTGCACATATAATAAGTTGTAGTCGAGAAAATAAATGAAGAAATTTTATTTTTGCAACATTTTAATAAAACAGTTTTGCTTCCATTCGAAAATTGTCAACAAATTTACATAATAAAATTCCGTTTCAAAAATTGTGTTTGTGTCAATTTTGTCATAACTGATTTTCAATAAACCAAATTTCTACTATTAATAAACTTGAGATAAAAAGATGTTTGTAGGTGCAATGCTTGTCAAATTTATTATTGTTCTTCTTTATAAGAAATATGTTCTCAATGTTACATATATGACTGTTGCAAGTAATTGTCCTTTGTTGTTTTAGTAAATAAATAATATCAAGAATTTATTATTGTCTACCTACCCATGACATACATTGCAATTAATAAAGAATTTTTGATTGCGTAAAGATTGCTTCACAATCAGCATTATTTTCAGGCTAAACTGAGTTTGTATTTTTAATTTTGTAAAGGAAATTAAAACCAAAAATTATTGTTGAAGTCGAATCAAAATTTTGTTTAGGAAATGTTTACAAAATAAAATTAGAAATAATTTTGATTTAAAAAACGTCTACAAGCAATAACTTTTAAATTAAATCAAAAACTAAACATGGTTATTTGGGTTGACTGATTATTACTTATTTTTAAATAAATCTAACCTACTAATTATTGTAAGTTATTAAAAAAAATCATTAAACTCTCTATTCATAATATTTAGTCCTTACAAAATGTATATTTTATGACGTTTCATTTTTTTCTGTAGTTAATATAAAAAGTGAAAATAAAAACTAAGGCAATTCTTATTGTCAACGTATATATTTAGTTTTTGACAAGAATTTATTACATAATTATAATTAAGATACCAAGTTATAGTTTAAAATTAAATGAAAACTTTTTTTTTAAATAAAGGTATTACTATATAAATAAATATAAGAAATCAATAATGGGTGTGACCTCCATTATTATTGATACATTCTTGGAGGCGTCTGCTCATTGACGCTATCAAGGTATCAATATAATTAATATTAATCGTTTCCCATGCGGTATCAATGGCTGCAATTAGTGCATTACGGTTTACTGGTATAAAATTTGGCCCTTGTTGTCTTCGGATAACAGCAAGTATTCGAGCCCAAACATTTTCGATAATGTTAAAATCTGGGCTTTTTGCTGGCCAGGGTAACAGCTCCAAGTTATTTGCTTGTATCCAGTTGCGCACAACCTGCGAAGTATAGGGTCATCATATCCCGATAGTTAATTATCGAATGTTCCAAGAAAATATGTGTAAATAGTAAATGGAATCTACTAACGTAACGTTAAGTCGTTAATTATAGTTACATAACTCTCCTTTCATAAGATATAGTTCATATTAATATGCTTATTGTAAAGCTTCGTACACACCTGAACAACAAACCGAGGAACAAACAGAACAACGAACCGAACGGCAATCGGAACAATAATTTGGACGGTGCTACGTACGAATTTTAGAACAGATTCGCAAGTCCTGATTGTTCCACGAACGGTTTGCGGCGTTCCCGCAACTTGTCGTTTTTTCTCCGACATCAAAGAAAATGCGCGTAAATGCGTTTGCAGGTTTGGACGAATCTAAACAAAACGGCACTTTTTATATTAACTACAGAAAAAAATGAAACGTCATAAAATATACATTTTGTAAGGACTAAATATTATGAATAGAGAGTTTAATGATATTTTTTTAATAACTTACAATAATTAGTAGGTTAGATTTATTTAAAAATAAGTAATAATCAGTCAACCCAAATAACCATGTTTAGTTTTTTGATTTAATTTAAAAGTTATTGCTTGTAGACGTTTTTAAATCAAAATTATTTCTAATTTTATTTTGTAAACATTTCCTAAACAAAATTTTGATTCGATAATTAATCGAGCTATGGTGTTTAATTAGCGATACCTTCAAATATATTCTTTAAAGAAAAAAATTAAGTAAGCAACGTAAATTACCTATTTTCTAAAACGTGCTTAGTGTAATGATTCATTCTACAGTCCTTCTATAAGATAACCCCTGCTGAGACTACCTGCTGTTGGAATTGTAAATGATACCCTTAAGCCCGCTTCACAATGTGCAAAATTTTGTTTACAGAAATTGTGGTGTCCAAGTTTTAAATTTCATGAGTGTACACTTTAATATATTGATGAAGACGTGTGACTTATGATGCATTTGCGGTATTTATGCTTAGTTACATACAAACGTTAGTAGATTGTTATAATCATTCCATAATATGTAAAAATAGTTAATTCGTTGTATTGTTTATCAAGAATACATTATTTGAAATGTAGAAATAAGGTTCGACAAAATTTTTTCTGAAACCGGTTCTGACTATGGTTGAATCTAACCAAAGTTTTTCGGGTTGCGTTTAATTAAGTAGTAACAAAATAATAACAATTAATCTAAACAGTGTGCATTAACAGTAAACTGAGTTTGTAAAGTGGAATATATAAATTAAACTGTAGTAACAGATTTGATAGTTTCTACAGTAGTGCGTTTTCTAAGAACACTATAAGTGACCTTGTCGCGCTTGCCTACAACTATCGACAACAGGGTTGGCCTTTAGCTGACTTAGAAACGCTAACATGAACGAATTCATTTAGAATAACAAAAACAAACCCACACAACAATCATATTTAAATATTTTAAGTACTCATAAATACCATTGCCGTCTTCAAGGCGGCATCGGCAATGTAAATACCCATCCAAAGAACAAGCAATTGTCATATCTGCAATCGACGTAGCAAAAATAAATACATTATTATGTTGTTGGAGTTAGAACTATTGTACAACCAAAGAACGTTCTTTATGCCTCCAAAATTTCAAATAATTCAGTATGCATCTACCTATATTCCAAGACTCTAGTAGACAATTTAATAAGACTCTACTCAACTTAGTAAACTTATCTCAATTCATTTCCACCTTCATACCAAGCCTCACCTCTACTATAACAAACAGCTCTACCACACTCCACAATAAATCTCAAAATTCTGAAGAACCTGCTGATTAACATATGAACAACCCGCTGCCCCCGACCAATAAGAACCATCAAGCACGCAATTAAAAAGAATGTTGTCATTCACTCAAGAACTCGAGAAATATGAATTTAAACAAAGTTTCATGACACCAACAAAACAACCAAAGAAAAAAAGGAATAGTAAAACCATTGAAAATATTCCCATTTTACTGGTACCCATCAAAGAAAAAACACATTATCTCCCTTTAATATTGAATTTTATAGAAATATGTGACATTCTGACTAACACAATAAACTCTAAAAATCACAAAATAATAGCTAAATAATACTGTAACGAACCACTGAAACTACAAACTATACTAGATTTTGTGTATAAAAATACCCAGAATAAACCACTGAAGAGTACCACTAAATAGTAAATCTTCGAAAAAATTTTAACAATGAGAAATTAACTTTGTTGAATAAAGGCTTGAAATATAACCTCAAATTTAACAAAACACCCATAGATCAGATTATTGTAGAAATTGAAAGTTCGATCAAACCTTTAGATTATAACTCTAAAAAATTCATTAGGAATGCCTGTAAAATTCAAAATTCAGATAATATTCAGCAGTTACCAAAATTTAACGCGAGAGAAATAAACATTGTTAAAAATCTTTAAAAGAAAAATTGTTGTTATCTCAAAGCAGATAAAGGCAATAAAGTAGTTATTTTGGACAAAAAGGATTATTTTGATTCAGTTCAGGTAATTCTTAATGAAGGCCCTTATTCATTAATATCTAAAAATCCTCTTCCCAAAATGATTGCTGATACCTGTAGAGTCTTATTAGAATGTGAAAATATTATACCAAAACAACTTAGGTTTAGACTAGCGGTATCTGACCCGGTTCTTCCTAGAATGTATTGTTTACCTAAGATACATAAACCCGGAAAAACAATGCGGCTCATTATTTCAGGTATTAATGCTCCTACTTATCTGATATCTAAATGGTTGTCAAATAAATTCAACAGTTTTGAATATCAACAATAACATTTCAGTGTTCAAAATTTATACAATTTTATTGAAAAAATTAAAAACATTGAGCTGACTGAGAACAAAGTTTTAGTTTCATTCGATGTCTGTTCATTGTTTCCAAGCGTTCCAATAGATGTCACTTTAGATTATTTGAAATATATGTTACACCAAAACCATTAGACAATTGTTTTCAGGAATCAATTGTCACAAACATAATTACATAACATAAACATAAGTTAAACATTAGAAACATTACAACGTTAAAAAAAATATTTTCAAAATTTGAAACAGTAATCACTAGTAGTAACAACTTGCAAAATCTTTTAGGTAATCCGAAAGACCCAATAGAAATGTGTAATAAATCGGGAATATATAAAATAACTTATTAAGACTGAACTAAGTATATATAGGGCAAACCAAGAGATCTATCAAAACTTGTTTTAAAGACCATAGAGTAGATAATAAAAACAAACTTAATTCTTGTGAAACTTTGGAAATTTTTAAAAACAGAAATTTGCGTATGAATTATGATGATAACGGTCCGTTAGGATTTTTGGAATTATTCAAGCTTATCTAAGAATCAATTAAGTGTAACGATGCGTGACACACAGATAATATATATAAGCTTCCTATTGTTTTTAATTTTAGTATCGGTTTGCTGATGATGAGTAGCTTAGCTATTGAAACACAGTTTTTTTTGTGTTTTTACTTTGTCACTGAAGAGTAACATAACCAGACTTAAGAAAGAAATATTTATATAGTTAGCTTATCAGCCGCCAAAGATACCGACAACAAATCTTCTTCGCAGCAATAATGGATACATTTATTCTTCAGTGGAATTTGGACGGATATTATACCCATTCTAAACAACTAAAATTATTAATCAATGAAATTTTGCTATTAACTATTTGCCTACAAGAAACACCTTTTAAAAATCAAAAGGTAACACTAAATATTAGTTGATCATGCTAGTAGCGGAGTAGCCATATTTGTTAAAAATAACATAGAAGCTAAAAAAATAAATAAATAAAGGAAGCATTCTACTGATAACTATTAACAACTTAAGTATCACTCTACTGAATATAGAGGAATTCACTAGATTTAATGCTTTTAATGGAACTATGTCAGCGATAGATCGCTCTCTTTGTTCTCTCTCAATAATGGCAGATTTGCAGTGGTCAACAATGAAACATCTGTATAATAATGACCATTTCCCTATTGCCATTAAAGTTCCAAAAAGGTCATTCCTTCAACCTCAGTTTTAGCAATCTTGGAAAATAATGCAAACTGGAACTTATTCTGAGATGAAATAAATAATAAGATAAAAAATTTCAACATAAATGGAATGGAACTATTACAAATGTCAATAGCATTATTACAGACTCCGCTATACTATCAACAGGGAAAACTAAGTTTTGTAAGAGACCTCCGGTTCCGTGGTAGAATCCAGATTTATTATAGTAAACAAGCACAGGACATGTTAGTATGTATCGAAAGAGGACAACAAAAGACATCGATTGATGATTAAAAACATTGAATGTCCCATTTGAATTAAGCAAGTTTTTGAGGTTAAAAGTTGTACGAGAATTTTCATCACCCTGTACATGCAATTCAAGTTTCCAATCATATGTGAGTTACTGTAACATATCGACAATTGTCCAAACAAATTAAGAACTAAAATATTGATATCATCTTGAGGTATGAAGGATAATAATTCAACATGATTTTAATTTTTTTTTTTCCAAAAAGTCGATATAACTAAAAACTAGTCATTTTTTGGGTATGATATATTAATTAAACTACACCTTAAATTTTACGTAGAAGCTGAAAATGAATTAAAAAATAACATGTTCCACTTGAAATAAGAAAGTTGACAGCTACTTCCGGAAGTGCTGTATGAACGAAAATATTTTGTCTGAGTTCAGTGATGTCAAAAACAAGCGCAGCACTATTTTCAGAAAATGAATAGAATCAGTTCTCCATATACTTTTAATGCCGGACCCTGTATACTAAAAGCAAAAATGTTTGCATAGCTAGTCAAATCATTCAGAATAATCTAAATCAAATAGAAGATTGGTCGCTAAATTCAGGATTCCCATGTTTTCGAGAAGAAACAAAATGAATGTTATTTAGTAAAAGAAAACACACTTCTAACACTACTTTAACATTAGATAATCGATCGCTAAAAATGGTAGAAGATATAAATTTCCTGGGTCTTGTTTTTGATTGAAACTTAAAATGGAATAACCACATTCAAAAACTATTACAATCTAGCCAAACAAAAATCAATTTACTAAAAATTATTTCAAATAAAACATTGTAGTATCTACACAGGTGAAACAATAGCCATCCTGGAAGCAAAAAATAGATGAAAATGCATTTCTAGTAAATAGCGACTCTGTAAATGGCTGAAATACGGGGTTAATTTTTGTTGAAATAAAAAAAATCTCTCAAAATTGTATAGATGGTATTAAGATGTTATGTAATTAGGTAAATAGATGGTATTTCTCTATTGACAGTAAAATAATTATTTGTAGATAGCAATCTTATTAAATTAAAATTAAGCTTATATTATATATACAAGGTGATGCTTTTAAAAATGGGTCATAGGTTAATGGTTTTGATATCAAAATGAAGCTAAAATTAGTCCGTATAGCTGTTGCTATTAGGAGTCAGCTGAATTTGACGTTGTTTTCAGAAATTTGTCAATAAAAATAAAAGTATGTTTTGGTAATGAAAGAAAAATAGTGTTGGGTTGCCTAAACAATCAACATTCCTACGTTTTGACAATAAAGCTGAAAGGAAAGTCATTAATAAGCAAATAAAAAGTTTTATTTCCAAGGAACAGCTTCGAATAATATTAGAACTAAATTAAATAGGAAGGTTACAATAATAAAAAAATAAAATTACTAATTTTTATTGATGAATTTTAAAAAAGACCGTGTAATTCAGATGATTTCTGATAGCGAGCGCTATTCGCAATAATTTTAGCTGCGTTTTGATACCAAAACCACTGTTGTCACTTGAAAGGTCGAGCAGGAATTCATAAAATATTAGTTCAAAATTCTAAATTCCTATGACCCGCTTTTAAAAGCACCACCCTGTATGTATTAGTGTTACCTACTTATGTTTCTAAGTACTCTGTTTGCTAGAAGCGTATTATTTATAGTATTTACCCTGTCGTGACTATAATTTGTAATAAAATAATAGTACTTACACATATTTAATAAACAGTTATTGGTAAAAATATTTATTGAATTAATTTTAGTTTGTGTGTGCAAAGTTATTAGTAACTAAATAAATAATAACAAAAGAGAGTATCTGTGTAGATATGGCCATATTTTTTTAATAAAAACATCTCTTGTGGAATACAATTTGCAATAGGTATTAAATAATAACAAACAATTCATCGACTTGACAAACGTTACACTGAGAAAAAAAGAATGTCGGCAGGTACTTAAATAAGAATACAACAATCTTAAATAATGGGAATTTTGGGATGACGGTAAAACATGTTGCCTGCGCTTTATTAGTAATGTAAACAAAATAAGGAGCTCGTAGGATTATCATAACGTTAATAATTAGCATTTAGTTAATGCTGAATTTTAATGACGTCATAATTTTCAAAGTGAAAATAATGTGCCCGTGAAATTATGATACAATAAAAACAACATTGCCAAAATGAAGAAACAAACACGTAGTAGTGCTAGACACCCAATTTGATACGTAGCAAACAAGAGTGATATAATCTAATAGCAGAAGTACAACAGGGTACTGACAGCATTACCTCAGTCTAAATCAACAAACTGCTGTAGAGTTAAATATACTACTGAAAGACCCAACAACAGTAGACTAATGCCATTACAACATTGTAGTAATGTTATCAGCACATTGTATCACTGACATAGTAACATAGATTTAAAGTTATGGGAACATTGAATAAAAGACCTCGCTGTAGTACTTTAATGCAGTTTCAGCGTGGAATCACTTTTAAACTATTAGTCGTAGAATGTAACGCCACCATGAGAGTCATGTGAACTGCAACTTACCGAAAATCGCCTTATTTTCCGATGGGACACCATAAAATGTACCACGAGTAGAAATCGTTGAATGTAGAGCTTAACACTTTCGCCTTGGCACATCCAAATGGTATAACATGTATAAAACAGTAAACGGTTTTAGCGCAAAAAGTAACATACATAATGATTTTTGTTATTGGACATTTTGCTCAACAAAGGAAGTTTAAATAAACACCACACTCTAAATAAAACAAATTCTATTGATCTAATAACTACAATATAAGGTGTAAAAAATAAAAGTATTATAAAAAGTATGTACAAATGCTAAAAAATATGCATTTTACAGTTCATTAGTTCACTGAACTTTTCTTATGATTAAATTGTAATGGTACTTATATAATATTCAGTCTAGTGGTAGCCTGATTGTTACGTATGATTGCGAATTAGATAAAACGGTCAACAAATTTGGCACGACAGAAAAAAGAGATTTTAAATTTATAAAAAGGTAGTATTAGTGTTAAGTACATTGTAAGCGAAATAATGAAAATCAAAGTCTAGTGTCTCAAACATAGAGCAGTGTAAGAAAATTTCATCACCTTCAGATATGTATATCTCCAAAATCTCTCCAAAGAGGGGAGTGTATGTTTCAGTACATAAATCAATTGTAACAATAGATGAAACAGATAATTTGGAACCTATTATTTTTACCCAAGTAACTGAACAGAAATTTTCACGAGGTAACTTAAATTGTTTCCTAATTTGAAACACACATGATGAGTGTACATTCTTCCTATGTCCACATTCAAAATAAGGACATGGCTTATGTGTCAGAAGCATGTGGTTCAGGACAAGCTGATTCTTTACAGCAATTGTTTTGCAGATATTTACTCTGCTAGAAGATGCTCTAGCAGCCATTTTTAAAGTACGGTGCCTTGCCTCAAATCGCATAGTCCACACCTGAGTCAACGGGCCAAACTTCAAAAGCATCTTTGGGTAATGAACAAGAAAATGGAATTTTGGAGTTAGATGCTGTTTTGTCAGTTTTGTGTACAAGTCATTGAAGTCTGCAATAAGATGTTTCAATATTATACATGTATCTTCGCGAACTCGTGGACTTAAAAGTCTATCTAATATTTTTCGTAAGTGTAAGAACAAACACCAAACCTCGGACTCTCAGGAATGTAGTACCCAACAATAAGCCCAAAGTATCTCACAAGACTCATCATTTCTGCGGCAGAAGTTTTAATGGTTAATCGATTTCCATCAACAACGATACAGTTAGAAGGATTCGAATCATCACCATAATTAAATGACCGTAATCTAGTTTGCATTATGTTTAATGGGACAAGCTTAGAATCTTGTACAATAAATCTGACAACAAAATTCATTACGTAACGACAAACACCTTCTAAAAATCATGGAGTAAATCTACAGAAACATTTTTAAATAGATCAAAATGATCCAACTGCAGAAAAACACATTGTTGTTTAATACCCGTGTTTGAAACATTATTTGATGTAACATCAATATTGTAAGTTTCCATACACCTTAAAAAGATTACACTCTTCAAATAGCATTGATTGTACCTGTGACTTATTTGCATTACATATGCGACAACAGTGGTTGGCGGTAAAACTTTCTACAAAGCCCAGTATACCGTTAAGACCGAGATTGTCGCCAGTAATACATGCTACTAAAAATTTAATGGTACCTGTGTATCCAGGAGTAGAAACATATATACCAGAACTCTGCAAATGATTAAGGTCATCTATAATTCGTTTAAAATGATATTGTTTCCAAATTTAATTCGATCAGAAGAATGAAACAGTGCCAAAAGGAAAATATTTTTAAGTTTTGAAACGTAATGGTTTGGAAGAAATGGCAGAGACATATAAACACCACCTAGTTTATGTACAGTTGCATGCGAACCAAGCGGATTCCCGACTTCAAAGTCGTCAAAGAAAATTACTATTGGTAGTTTAAGACTATCGCTTTCACCTTCAGTACACTCCATCTCCTTCCACACATTTCCTTGAGTGATATGGCTCGACCAACTAGTACACTGTTGTATGTCAGACAAATGTTGAAGGACGTCTTTCATAACATCATCAAATGACAAAAATTGTTTTAAAACTTTATCAATTTGTATGACTTGCATTGTACAATTCACGGGGTGAGACTAGTGCCAAACAAATTTTTTTTTGATTCCATACGGTACCCTATAGTAACTTCCACAGGAGGAATATATGTTTCCATTCTTTCATATGTTTGAAACCTTTTGTATTCGGTTTGTAAAGATAAATTACAATTTTCAAAATCTAATAGAATACTTTGAAGACATTCTTTGTTTTTTTCTGATGCAGTTGCGCTTTTGTCTAAAAAAGCATCCAAAATAATCTCACTGGATTTCTTTAGAAAAAGAGATAATTGCTCTGAAACAGACTGGACCACTGAGCGAGGCAACGAAAATTGACCATAAAGAGAAGAATAAAAATTCGCTAGAAGAGGCTCTAACATTTCTTTAACAGGCTTGATGGTTTGCGTGTTTTCTTTGGAGATTAAATTACTATCTGAAGAGAGAATACTGCTGGAAGGTTCAGCTGCTGAAGTACTCACGAATGCAGATGCTTCCTTGTGATTCAAGTCCAAATGCTTTCGCAAGGAAGCGCCCACTGTAAAATACCTAAAGCAATTTAATTCCCCACAATGAAACTTAGTCATATCTGCTAAGCGAGGACAACCTGATTTCATATGGGTTACAAGGGTAGACGATGACTGGAAAAGGCGTTTACAACCAAAGCAAGTAAACATTTTTTAAAATTTGATATAAAGATTCGCTAGAAGATTCTTTACTGCCTGAGAGAGTTTGTCATGTGGGGTTTTAACTCATAAAAACTCTTTGTATAACTAACCATATATCTGTTCCCTCTTCAGGATAACAAGCACCGGTTGAATGAAAAATTTTAAAGGCAACGTCAACAGCCTCTAAGCCGGAAGATAATTTATAAATCGTTTCATTAACAACTACCAGAGCGTTGCTTATTTGAAATTCACTAGAGGAGCCTACGATAATAACTAACGGTTGGAAGGTCCTTCCCAGTTCATTATACTTATTTTTGCGGCTTTCAATTGTAGGAAGAATGTCTGCATCCGTAGGAAGAAGCGTAATAAATGAGTCTCGTGCCTCTGATCTAGAAGGCTTCCAAGGTTTTCCGCCTTGTTTCTTTAGTGATGGTGGTCCAAGAATAAATGGTATGAGTAATAGATTCCAGATACCGTCTAGCGTATGATCTGAAAAGTGAGTAACGTAAAGTTACTTTAATGTTACTCACTTACATGTATAAATACCTGCAGCAGCAGCAATATATTGATCTAGGGCCTGTTTCAGATCGGAAACTTTACACGAGGCCCTCTTCTCCACTGCCAACTTCAACAATTGTTCTCGCATCAAAACAACTCGTGAATATAGCTTGTGTTCAGAGTCCGTCTGTTTAAATGAGTGAAAATCGCTCAAAAGCTAAAATGAAAAGGAATAAAGTGAAAATTGTTACTCCATTTTAGTGATTTACGTAAACGTAACAAAGAAGTAAAACTTACCAATTTATAGCCTTCTGGTTGCTTTAAAATAGGAAATTTATTAAAATATTCCGCTATGGTAGGAATAACTCCTTCGTCCAATTGTCGCAACCTACTTGCAGCTGTACTCTGCCAGTACAGCTGCACAAGACTCAAGGTTCAATTCCGGTCTCCAGCCACGCTAGATGTTCCTTTATTGTATCAGAATCTGCAAAGCAACATTTTTATGCGTAGATGTTACTGAATAAAAATTACATATGCGTTACAGACTATTATTACGATAGAACAATGGACATAAGTTCTATCAGAATCAATGTACAGGATTTCTCATTATATTTTGACACCCACTTATTTTCATTAATTTTTGGAATACAGAAAAAGTTTCAAATAAAAGTTGTATTATTTTATCTGTACCGATCAAAAATGTAGCAACAGACTAAATTTTTTGCATGTTCAATACTTTAAATGAGACACCTACTACTACTTCAAACTATAAAATTATACAGAGTGTATCTTGTATTGAAAAAATGAATGAAAATAAGTGGGGGTCAAAATATAATGGGAAACGCTATACATACAATTATACCGGGTTCTTCTTTTCACTTACACATCCAATGCCCTATGTGTAATTACAAAAAAAAAGTACATTGTACATGTAACTTGATAAAAAAAATAATTAAATAATTAAAAAATCAAGTATTCAAGGGTCAATTTTATAATCAATTTATGTCAACTTATTTTTTACTATTGAGATTTTATATTTATATTTTTAGTTCTCTAATGTCACAATCCCAACATTTTCTCCTGTGTAAACGGGATATTTTTGTATTTAATGAACTGTCAAACAAAATGTCAAACGAATTTTGAAGATTCTGAACGATTTCAAGCTTTTCAGAACTTCTGATCGAACTAAAAATGTTGTTTTAATTCGTTCTTGTGACAATTGGGAATTTTTTCACTCGTGGTCATTTTTTCACTCGTGCTAAAAAACGCCCAATTTACACAAGAACTCATTAAAAAAACTACTATTACATAATAATACAAGCTCTATACTGACATAAATTGATTGTAAAATTGACCCTTGAATACTTGAGATTTTTTAAAATTTCAATTATTTTTTATCAGGTTACCTAGGATATGAACAATCCTTTGACTTTTTTCCTTTTATAATTACACATAGAACATAGAATGTGTATTGAAAAAGAAGAACCCGGTAGGTATATCTATAAAACGATTTTTTTGTTTAAAAAAAAATCAAACAAAAGCAAATAAAACTCACCTTCTACATTAACTTGTGCCTGGGTGCTGCTATTTTTACTTTTAGATAATAAAGAAGGTGAAGACGTTCTAGATCTGGACGTTCCTGCCAACTGCCCAATTTTTCTCAAATGTCTTCTTCTATTAATATACGCCTCATACAGGAAACCACATGCGTTGGCCCTGTGTAATCCAGACACCGAAGGCGTGAAGTATATAGCAGGAGGTTCGTGGGGAAAAATTATATTTATCTCTTGGGCCAATCTCGTAAATGTCACTTTCTGAATTGCTGCACTTGGATTAACCTCTAAAAATGATCTAATCAGCAATCTTGCTACAGACTGTCTTTCCGATATTCGAAGGTGTCCACCTGCTTGTTTACCACATGCAAGAAGGCCCCTTCCATCTAAGGATGAGTTTAGAATGTTGAAGACCTTAAACAATAAATGATAATTATAACTGCAACTAGACTTTAAAACGTATTGAATACAAGTCGCAAATCCACATTAGATTCGTGACACTAATGTGTTATAATTTTCAATAAGCAAGAGAATGAAACAAATAATCAAACATTATAAGGTTGGTACTGAAATATGTATTTGGGAGGTATTTAATTTTTTTGCTAATGGGTGATGTTTATATCTCAAAACGGAAAATAAAGGTACTGACCGAATTTTTGAAAAGTACAGCTCACTGTCAATACTAGATTCGCTACCACGGGATCCGGTTGCACAGATTTCGTTTACAACTTCCCGTTCCACTTGTGGCTGATGGAAAGCCGAAGTTTCCTCTATGATGCCTATTTCTTGGAGTTCGCTGCTTCCGACGAATGAGTTTACAAAACTAGTCGAAATATCGACCGCTTCAAAACTGTGATGCTGAAATAGTACTTAGTTGTTTAAAATATTTTTATTTAAATTTAGTGATGTCGCGAACGAGTATAAAACACCAGTGAAACGAGTGTAACCATCTCGGTTTTCACAAAAGCAATTAAAAGCAACATTTTTAGTTCACTGAGGTTCTGAAACGCTTAAATTTGATTGAAATCAATTTAGTTTGACGTTTTGATAGACTTATTGAAATTGTGACATTATTAAGAACTAAAAATACATATTAAAAACTACAACAACCACAATTTATTCTCTCTCTGTTTTTAAGTGGCAGTAAAACCACTGTATATTTGTAAAACCTCAATATTTTTTATAAAGTGACGTGTTTCAATAACTAAGCATTATCCAATACTCGAATGTTTTTAGTTTATTCTGCAGTTTTTGGTGTTTTTCTTTATGTTTTAGAATTACGCAGCAGTTTACGTATCCAACATATTGTACCGGACACTATTTCTTGATAAAAACAAAAGATTAATGTCAAAATGTAAATGTTGTTAATGTTCACAGTCTTTTGAAATCGTTTGAAATTGAACAAATAAATGAGTCACAATCGTCTTTCAAATTCTAAATTCTCCAATCAATATTTTGGTTTCAAAATTTTCCTTTTTCAAAACTAAATGATAAGTAAGTGTAAATAAAACCCTACTGTTGCTGAACGGTCCTCATCCTCGTTCCTATCCTTCTCTGCCGCTTCTTCAATTTTGACCCATAAATCAAAATTAGCCCTAAATAAAGCGCGCAGACCTATAGGCTGTATAAGCATTTCCAAATCGGCTTCCTTCAAAAACGCATATTAGCATTTGTTATGCGGTTTTCTGAAAAAATAAAATTTCACTTTTTGTACATAACTAGAGCAGAAAGTGATTCAACTGCAAAGCAAGGGCCAAATAAAAATAAAACCAATAGTGATGATTCAAATAAATTTGTTTCTTTCAAATTTGCGCGTTGATTATCAGTCAACCGCTAAATAAACGATCTACTTTAATTTTGATTAATATACGTTATATTTATACATAAAAATTGTGTTTAATTACATAAAAAAAACTTTTATTTGTACATAAGAGATATTTAAAAGAAGACCGAAAAAATTGAAAGTTCACTTTTTTAAAATATACCCACTTTTTTCATGAATAAATACCAAATTTCATCAGATTAGTCGAAAAAAGTAAAAAAAAAAAACAATATTAAAATTTCTATTTTGATACAGATTGTAAGGGAATTATTTTTATTCATAATCATTATTGTATTCTGTGAATTGCAAACTTTCTAAAAGTTTGAAAGTTTGCGGTTATTAACTTCAATGTTTTTCCCATGGTGGAAAGTAAACAGCTGTTCACTTTCCACCCAAGAGAAAAGAGAGAGAAAGACATAAACAGACAAAAGTCTCAATGTTGCTAGGGTTACACAAATCGCTTCCTTTCTATTGGTCGAAGCATGTTACAAACGTTTTCAGTTTACATTATTTCATTTCAAAAATGTGATTGTGAATAAAATAGTATACATATCTCGGTAGAAATTTCATTTCATCTTCGTGCTCTATCTGACCTCCAGTTTTCGCCTGTCTGTCGGATAATGAGCCCTCGGATGAAATGAAACATTTTCCACCTCGCATGTAATACTATAATGTGTTTGGATGTGATCGTCGATTTTTTATGGTATTTTTATAGAGGCTCTCATTTATAGTTCTAAACAGGTGGGATGGTACCTATACCTTACGCTACACAGTGTTTTTACTTGCATACCTAGATAAATCATAGTGCCAAATATAATAATAATAATGTACATACCTCTGAAAGTATCTACAAGTTCTTCTAAACCCCAGCTTGTAAGGAGATGCACAACACCTTCATCCGCCATTAGGAACACAAGAACACAAACACTTTTACCACGTTTAATATTTAAACCGCTAATGAAATCAATCCCAAATTTACATCTAAAATGCTGCGTGAACATGCTATAAAACTGCATGTCAACGTTTGTAATGTACAATCAACATTATTCGTCCGCCAACATTATCTCAGACGTAGTTAACAAAATTGAAATGTTAGCAACTCTTTCAGTGTTTTAGTAACGAGGATAACATTATGTCACCCAGTCATCTATTAAAACTGCAACCATTGCTTTTTGATGTAGATTTCTTAAACCAAGATAATTTCTCACGGTTATGCATGGTACAATATCGTAACTGCTTTATTTTTGTTAGCGTTCGAAATCGTGTGACCAGCACAATTAACAGCAGTTTAATATTATAAAAACATGAAAATTGAATTATACCTATGATCTTAAAGCCTTCCTAAATCCAATATTTAAGAGAATCGGTTAATTATTTAGCATGCCAAAGTAGATGATGAAACAGAACAACGATTAAAGTTTAACAAATGTAATTTAAAAGTAGTAAATTTAATTGCAAAAAGAAAATTTTTATTTGCTATGCTTTGGGAAAAATGTCGATATGCTTTTAATATTTTAACTTATATTTGAAAAAGCAATCTTAAAAACTTTCGAAACGTTACTTGAAATTTGTGTTTAAGTATGTATTACTAACCATTGCAAAATGAAAATTTTCTTTTGAAATTAAATTTACTACTTTTAAATTACATTTGTTAAACTTTAGACATTTAATCCGACAACATCGTTCATAACTCTTAAAATTATTTAAAATATTGTTCTAATTCGGATGTCGTTTCTCGTCGTTAATACAGTTTCAGACATAATAATGTCATTGTGCAGGATGACATTGGGTGTAATGTACTAGTGATCGTACTGCAATACGGACAGAGTAATATTATAATAAGGCTACCTAAGATTCAACTACAATTTTAAGTTGAATTATCACTATTAAAACTAATAGGTCATTTATAATGTTCATCGTCTTTACGCATTACGTGAAATGTTCTAACAATCTTGGCTAAATTTTATTCCAAGTTTCTTGGAACATTAATACTACACAATGAAACGTACTTAAGAAGTCAATAATATTAACCACATTGAATGCACTTTAACATTACCTAACGAAAAATTATTTTTCTCAGTGTAGAAACCGGTAATTTGAGTGTAATGTCACTATTTGAAAGAGCGTGTAAAATTATGAATATATCTTTATGAATAACTTGAATTTCTGCACAAACAAACTATAGATAACCTCGAAACTATGTACAGTTTTCCAGGTTAAAAGTAAACACTATAAATAAAAGTGTTCCAAATTATGCGCCTTCATAAAAGTATTAGAGTGTACTCATAGGTACATGCTACATCTGATACACACAAAACGAATCTACTAGCTCCAATTAATGTACATCCAAAACAAACATTTTTGTATAAATTGTCTTATAATTTGGACCTGTTTCATGTGGTAAAAATGATAAAAACTTGTTTTATGGAAAAATTGTTTCTTAGTTTCTTTATCTGATGACTCTCTATTTTTTCGTAATATTGAAGTTATACAATGCAAACGTTGTGTTACCAAAAAGAATAATAATAAATAATCCACAGAATGAACAATTAAGTCCGCGATTTTAAAATATTTCTAACCTTCATTATTTAATTGATTTTACTTGACTAGCTGAACTGCTCTTGTAGTTTTAGGACATTTTGTATAAATCGTAATTAGTAATTGTACTAACAACTTGAAATCTATTTAATTATTTGTTAATATCAATTGTGCTTCTACTATATTGCGTCCGTAATATTTTCGTTTTTTTTTGTTGATTTTACCAAAGTTTTGCGACTTACCCTTTGCTGCAAATACTTTGTATTATAATTCACTTTATGAACTACTATATTTAATTAAAAATTAACTGTTACACATACACACACCTTTGCACAGTGAAACTCAACTTAAAATTAAATCAACGACCTTACGGTACATAGATAAGAAACAAGTCTACGTACCCGAAATTCTAGATAATGACACGCACAACAACGATAACGTGACCTACATGAAAGTTTGCAAAATAATTTAATTAAATTAATGACGTCAAGTCACATGTATATAAGCAGCTCTATGGATATTTTATGCTACAGACAAATATTGATGTACTTATTGGAGATAATTAAAAATTACACGACCACAATCTATAAACTTAAATTTTAAATAGAATCAAAACCTTACAAATTAAAAATGGTATGTATATGAGTGGCGCACCACTTCGAGAAGAAGAAGAAGTTTAGAATTGCAAAATAGTTTTGAAATATACGTGCCTCCCAATATAGCAGATAGATTCCTTGTAACTGACAATTTTAATTTTTATAATTTAAATTTAAAAAAAAATGATCTACATGCCGTAATGAAAATTATTTAAGATACTGCATTTAATGGAACGTAATTATGGACACTAGTACATAATACGTGAAAATAACATTTCAAAAGCACTTCCTGCATTAAAAATTTATATTTCCATTTATTCCGCATGATTCGTTCTTACACTGTATAATTCTTCCTTACTTAAACGATGTTTACCTCCGCAAGCTATGCAAAAGAATAATAACACTTGGGAAAGACACAATAGAACACATATCTAGGGGTACGACAAAGCTCAGAAAGTTGGAAGTTGAAAGCATAAAAAAAGAAAAGCAGAAAGATATAAATCAATCAAAACAGAAGAATGAGACAAGTATTTTAGTAACCTACTAAACCAGAATAGAAAACACTTTAAAAAATACCAGGACTCACCTATCCGATGAACTACCGCGGAAATGAGAAAGGTCTGCACACAGCTAAATAATGGAAACATTCCTGGTCTTGATGGGAACATCCTCGATAAACTCATTAGGTATGGTATTGAAGAATTTACTGCAGTTTTCCAAAAATGCGCAAATGAAAAAAAAGTTCTAAAAGATTGGAGTACTTTAATAATGTCTACAATAAATAAAAAGAAAAAGTTAAGCAAAATGTAATAACTATCGTAGAATAAACTTACAAGTTTGATTAACAGAATATATAAAAAGGTGCTTAAGAATAAAATAGAACTGCAATTTGCGGATTTTGAAACAGAGAAACAGGCAGGTTTCTGAGCAGGAAGATCTACAATACATCATTTAGTGTACGAAATATGTGCGAAGGTGGACAAAGTAGAGACTTTATTTTAAAAAATGACAAAACATCAAACAATCCATCAAATACTACTACTTAGGTATAACAATTAGGAAAACGGAAACTTGGACGCAGCAATCCAAGAACGATAACAATACTGGACAGCATAATATAGGACAAACATATATCAAGAATAAACAAACACCGAGTATGCAACACCATTATAAAAAGTATAGTCCTATAGGGTAGTCAAGTGTGGCAGTTAAAACAAAAAACAGAAAAAAAACCTCGAAGCTACAGGAATGGATTATTGGCGTCGAGCAGCAAGCCGATCAAGAAAAAAAAAATTAAAAATGGAGTTAAAACACACTATCGTTGATGATATAAAAACGCAACAACTACAAAAGACCAAGACTTAGTTGAGAGAAGGAGTAAACGGAGAAATGTAAGAGAGAGAACTAGAAGAAGATTGATGGAATGACCGAGAACAGTAGAGACTAGGGATCTGAAGGCGTCTGAGAACGTTTTGAATCGATTTATATATACTACCTAATTATGCAAGTAGAATTATCATCTCTCTTACCATTTTTTGTCTTCTTAATATGCAGGATCATATTTTCCTTGCTGTAATTGAGTTAAACATTCTTCAAGGTCTCTTGAAGGTGGAAATTCATCGCGGAGATGAATTTGAGTCACAGTATCTCAGTCAATAGACTTTTATTTCGTCGTTATGTTTTTAGATATGGTTTTATCATTTCTCGTTCTTCTTTCATAGTATTTTTGTTTACAATATCGCTTGTAGAAGATTAATTGGGATCAACCGGAGTAGATGGTTGGTCTAACATATTGTCATCCAGGGTTAGATCCACTTGTAAGTTAAAGACAATAGGTGAACTACTATTAGCTTGAATTGTAGATGTCGTAGCAGGTCTGTCAGTTGTATCCGAAAAAAAGAAATTATCATCTATGAAGGTGCTACAATTAAATATTCCCGTTTTTTCAGAGCTTTTGCAGATAGTACTGATTGAAAAGGACTCACTAAAAGCAAGATTAACGAACTCAGGAATCTGGTATATCGCTACAGCTTTTCCTGGATTGCCTGTTAGACAATTGTTTATTGCTTATTTGTACCTAAAAATTAAAATAGGTAAGTAGTACTTAGTGACTAATAATAGCACCTTGACGAATCATAAACTGTCATATCAAAAATTTGCATTTGGTGGCTGCAATCGACGGCAACGTTAGAATTAATATGTGACTTTTTATTGCAGATTCACATCCGTTGAATGATTTTGCATAATAATTAAAGCTTTCTTATTGACGTATAGTTGAACATGAGTGTTTTAGAAAATCAAAGAAAATTTCTTTAGTCTTCTATTCCTTAAGCACCAACAGAAGCTCCTTTAAGAATATGGAAATATAAATACGCAAAGAATTGTTTTCCATGAAACACTGATAAAAAAAGGACTATTGGAAGTATGCCTCTTGCTGATGAAGTTTTGTGACTGTCATGCATCTTATTCCATCGAAATTTGATATTATGTTAGGTGCAAAATTATATGCTTCATTATTTTTATGACATTCTGGTGGTGTAACTATTTTATTGACTTTAATAAACTAGTTCTCTTGTGTGCTATGTTGTTTAACCTTGGCACATCTTTGAGGTTTTTTGAAGGTAAGAAACTAAGAGCTCCTCCTAGTTTGTAGTTAATGTTTTTCTATTCCCAATATTAAAAATTTGAAACTGCTTTTTGGAAAGTGTTTGTATTTTTACCAAAATAATCAATAAAGACTTCAAAATATTTGTGTTTTTGTTTCCACCTTTGTTCATAAAATGTCGCCTGACGATACATACAAACTGTACCTATAGGATGCCATTTTATTGTTTGATATCCACCGAATATGCGTATTTCGTCAATCTAATACTTCACACAACAAAACCTATAGAATAGGAAAAGAGAATAATTCAAATGTAACTCTTCGACTGCCTAGATTGACAGCGTCAGAAGCTACATAGACGGTATAGAAGTTTAACCAAGTAGATCAGACGAAACAAAGCTTCAAACACACATGATTGTCTATCGTAGAAGCTGTGGCCCCTGTACGAAAAAGTGGTAAGCAACTAGCTTGTGTGAGTTCAGACCATATTGACCATATTGATATGATGACTTTAATGTTCATTTATATTCATTATTTCGATAGTTTCCGCTTGAGTATTCTCATTTGATAAGGCGATTCAACTCAGGCAACTTACACCCAGAGTGATGGTGACATGGCTCACCAAAGAATTATTCATTTTATTTTTTGTATAGTTGTTTTATTGTTTCTTATTCGTGGTTTCAAAAGCATAGTTTAAATGTTTTTTTGTTTTAGTGAATTGTAAATTATTAATTAAATTATTGTAGAGGTATGGCGATAAACAAAAATTCTTTGAAATTGTTTTGAAACCGGAAAACAAACATTTAACCTTTGCTATACTTCAGAGCCAAACTTATCCGTGCTTTGTTTTTGTTTGCCAACCCGACGTAATGTGATTTTCTGTCTTAAAAAAGTGTGATTTCAAAAAAACCGAATTTCTATCTTTAATGTAAAGTTTTTAGAGGTTTGTAGACAAGCAAACTAAAATCATTACCACTTTGTACAAAAAAATTTCTTAGAACAATTTTAATGTGAATTAATTAAAAATTGACATATATGAATGTAAAAAACTTTGCTTCCGTGACACTCTACAAATAATCATTACTAAACCAGCTGAATCATGAAGCTCTCTCGCTCGCTTTGCATAAACTTTCTGATAGTTTTACGAAGTTTCACACGTGATTTAAGATATTGTTTCTGAAATGTATAATTTTATTTTTTTGGATATTTAAATAGAAAATTGTATTTTTAAAGTATTTTTGTTTAATCAAATAGTGAATGGTATGTACACTCATGAAATTTAAAACTTGGACACCACAATTTCTGTAAACAAAAGTTTGCACATTGTGAAGCGGGCTTAAAGGTATCATTTACAATTCTAACAGCAGGTAGTCTCAGCAGGGGTTATCTTATAGAAGGACTGTAGAATGAATCATTACACTAAGCACGTTTTAGAAAATAGGTAATTTACGTTGCTTACTTAATTTTTTCTTTAAAGAATATATTTGAAGGTATCGCTAATTAAACACCATAGCTCGATTAATTATCGAATCAAAATTTTGTTTAGGAAATGTTTACAAAATAAAATTAGAAATAATTTTGATTTAAAAAACGTCTACAAGCAATAACTTTTAAATTAAATCAAAAACTAAACATGATTATTTGGGTTGACTGATTATTACTTATTTTTAAATAAATCTAACCTACTAATTATTGTAAGTTATTAAAAAAAATCATTAAACTCTCTATTTATAATATTTAGTCCTTACAAAATGTATATTTTATGACGTTTCATTTTTTCTGTAGTTAATATAAAAGTGAAAATAAAAACTAAGGCAATTCTTATTGTCAACGTATATATTTAGTTTTTTGACAAGAATTTATTACATAATTATAATTAAAATACCAAGTTATAGTTTAAAATTAAATGAAAACTTTTTTTCTAAGTAAAGGTATTACTATATAAATAAATATAAGAAATCAATAATGGGTGTGACCTCCATTATTATTGATACATTCTTGGAGGCGTCTGCTCATTGACGCTATCAAGGTATCAATATAATTAATATTAATCGTTTCCCATGCGGTATCAATGGCTGCAATTAGTGCATTACGGTTTACTGGTATAAAATTTGGCCCTTGTTGTCTTCGGATAACAGCAAGTATTCGAGCCCAAACATTTTCGATAATGTTAAAATCTGGGCTTTTTGCTGGCCAGGGTAACAGCTCCAAGTTATGTACCTACATGCTATTATCGAGATTGAAGTCACTAGGGGAAAAGTATGCGTACATTAATTTTCTTTAACCACAGAACGGTTTTTATTTAAATTTCTTCGAAAAAAAGGTAGTTATTTTTCTCGTACTTTCTTTTATATACGTAGGTAATTTAACTCAATCTGGTTGACAAACTTACTCGAGCTTAACATCTATTGTTAAATTTTCAATGAAAATAAATACTCGAAAAACAAACAAAAAAAATAACCCTCCAAATCTATGCTCGAGTGGTATTGCTGTCGATTAAATTAGTTTTTCCACGACATACTTAGAAGAATGACGTTTCTTCTTTACAAATGATGAGGAAAATCGTGTTTCCCTCACTAGTGACGATAAGAATGTTGTGTTGCGAGAATATCTCTTTAAAAAAAATTAGGAATGTGTCATTAGAGCTGTGAGTTTAGCACTCAGTTAAACAATTTAATTTAATATTCAAACACGGTTGTTTAATTTAGTATATTATATTTCGACTTTTGAACATTACTACCCTACATTTATTGGTTAGAATTATACGGCTGACACCGTTGCGCTATGATAGGTTGAGACCACACCGAGACATTATAATAAATACTGTGCCTAGACCGTAGACTATTGGAACCCACCTATTGTGGACTTGTTTTTACATACGAAATTCTGTAACAATAAGTTACGTTTACAATAAATAGTTTTTCTTTGATTAGGTTGGTTCTTTAGAGAATATCGTCGAAAAAATGTTGTGTCTAACACATGAGGTAAGTTTCACTCAAATACCCCACTTGCTACTCTCGTGAGGCAACTCGAGCTTGAGTTTCCTCACTTGTTGGACAAATAACTATTTTTAGTTTATCGATTTTTAAATCATTTTTATATTGATGTTTAATTCTATTTGTTATTATGCCTTTATACTCTTTTTACACGAGCTTTTGTACTTTCTACTTAAGTTTATTGCCCTCTTCAATTTTTTTTATTTAATAAACAGTAGTTCATTATTTGCTTCCATTTCATTTATCATGCGAGTTATCGTCGGTGATTCTTCTGAATTTTGCATGTTGCTTTATAAGACGCTTTTGTTGTTATTATAACACAACTTTTATAACATAAATTTTATATTTTGAACTTGAATACATACAAAAAAAAGTACAGTGTTCAGATTCAAACCCGGACGTTTTCGATTAAATCTCGACGCTTTAACTAACTCGACCACGAAGATGCTACAAACAAAATTGATGCAACATTCACCAATACCAAAACCCCAAATTTAAATAAAACAATTAAATACTTCAATACTAAATACTGCAAACATAGGACAATAACATTGTAAATTGGCGTAACATATCAGATAACATAATTAATTATGATAACCTTTATTTTACCTTAAGTAAGGAAATTTTACTAACTTACTATCAAAACAATATCTTCAATAACTAAAAGTAGGAGTTGTTTTGCTTTCTGGCACTTGTAGTATAATACCCCATTTTTGCAACTGTTATATGAAAGCACCATAACCTAAATAATAAATCGTATTACACTACCGGTATAATAATGTGACACATTATCTACTAGTGAAATGTTATATTTATTTATTTACATGCTTACTTATACACTGCACAGCTTTATACAGATCATTTAGGACACTTACATTACAGTTACATCACTATAAAATTATTGAAATTGAACTGTAAAGTAAGTGGAAAGTTAAAGAAAGAAGTTTTATAATAACATAATAAAAATAATTTTTACAGAACATTAACTGTAGTATTAAATTTCAAAAACCAACAAAGAAAATATCTCAAACATTGACGAAATGATTGTCAACAAAATTTTTAATTGATTAGTTAATTTGAAATATATTCCAGTAGGGTAAAATTCTTACCACCACACGCAAAATATACAAAACAGAATTAATTTACTGTTTTCTATTTTAATTTTGGGTTATCTTATTTTTGCTACAGATGTAAATTTTTTGCCATTCTCTTAAAAGTACTGAAAACTTTAATAAATTTTGATGGAATTTTTCTACAATTTTGAATCGATAAACTTGTATACTTTATTAAATGCAATTCAAAACTATAGATGCTTAGATTTGAAATAAGAAAGAAAATGTGCCTTGGTGAGTTGATTTTAAATTGAAAAATCGAAAGAAAATCGTATTTTTAAAAAATTAAAAATGCATATTTAAAAAATGAAACGTTGTACTGAAATGCAACTTAAAATGAAAGAACTGAACGTGCTTGAAATCGAGCTTACTTTTTATACTTTTTCTTTAAATTGGATTATGGATTTCGTTACTAGTTAGATAAATATTTATTGAGGTATGTTCTACATATTCATAAATATATTTAATTTTATGTTGAGGAATATTATCAAAATCTATCATTTTATTACTCATTTTTGCATAACTTATAAAATTATTATAGGTCTATTGCCATTTTTCCTTAATTTTACGATTTTATCTTATGCTTAAAAGTATATTATCTTTCACAAATCTTTAATTAATTAGTGACATTTTGGTATCAGCACCAGTTACAGTACTATTATAGGTACATTCTATTATATAATTCAAAAAGTAACTTTTTCGTGTGCCATCATTATTGTATGCAATGTCAATCAACTCTCACGGATGTTGATGCCCATTATTTAAATTTCCGAACAGCATTGTGTTAATTAAAAACAAAACCTGTTCGTACATTCCTTCTTGGACATATCTATCTCCTATTCTATTTTAAGTATTTTCTTCTTGTCGTTGATCCTTTTCGGCAGGCGACACAATGTACAAGCATGTACAGTTTGAGAATTCTGTTACCATTCTGTGACCGAACTGCCTTATCAAATCTGATATTTTTTGTCGTTTTCATAATTTTTCCATACCTTTGTGTTGATAAATATTTGTCGCATTAGTTTTGTTGGGATTCGCTTAAATTATGTTCGGTGATTTTCTTTTAAATTATAATTTTAGTTTAACATCGCAACCACTGCATTCAGATAGGTGTTGTTTGTTTAAATATTTTCTTCTAGTGGTTGTTTTCGAAGTGATTAGTTTAATTTTCATCAATCTATTTGTTACTCCGTTTTTTATGTATACATTTTCTATTTATATTAACTACTAGCTGATTCGGCAAACTTTGTTTTGCTCAAAAGAAATTTTTTATTAAATTAATTTCGAGCATTCACGATTCCACCCAAAATTTGTTTAAATATCAGGTGTTTTTTCGACTTTTCTTTTAGCCTAAGCCTTTGCGTAGCAATTTTTGTCCATTCGTTTTTAAGTTTTAAGCATCCGAAAAATCCACTATCCATTTTTATATAAGTGAATTCTGAAAAGTACTTTTTTATTATTAATTATACCTTAGAGATGATTTAAGGGTTAGTTTTTGCTTGGTTTAAAACCAAAATGACACTCATTGTCGGCGGTATATAAAGGCATCAATCCATTTCATGTTACTTAATGTCATCTTGGTTTGACCCAATTTATACATTATAACATCCATCATTTCTTTTCTTACTTGAATTATTGTAGAGTATTTCTTTTCTTTACTTTTATCTTTAGCCAATTTTTTCGAAGAGTAATAATTTTATCCCGCTAGTTGTTTTTATGTTTTTTGTTACCTATGTTTTCCACGCGTTCTTTTGTATTTTTGTCTATTTCTCCAATTTTTAATGCTTTTTCAAATTACTGTGTTTACCAAATCAGTTTTTTTTAATTGTTCAACTAGACTTCATACATTTATGAAGTTTTGCTAGATATTTTCTTTTTATTAATTGACGGAGTTTCTTCAAGGATATGCTGTAGAGTAGACTCTTTAAACTCTATCGGCAAAGGTTATATATTACAAAAAAGTTGTAATTTTGTAATTTAAACTAATTGGATTGATCTTCGTTGAGGAGGGGCACCAAAAAACCATTAAGACTGCTTCAGGCCTCTGTTTATTAAAAAGAAGAATACATTTAACGGTAAGTTTATACATAAACATCATATCTTTAATATATTAATCTAAATTATAGGTGATTGACTCGACTACTTACTTAAAACAAATTAATGGTCCGCCACTTGAATAAGTGTAAAAAACACATCGATATTAAACAAACACAAAATAAATTAACAATTAAATGTAATAAATATCTCTAATAAAACACACACTCTATAAGTAGAAACGAACAAACATGAATGACTAGGTAACAATAGATAATGGGGATTTCTTCTTCTATTTTATTTTAGTGATTAAATTTCTATAAATATTGCTTAAATTTTGTGTGTCCGTGTTATAATTAATGTTATTATTGTGTTTGATGATGTATATCATTTCAGCTATTAGACGTTTTTTATAATTCTTTTCTACATTTAAAATCGTAGGATTATCAAATTAAAATTATGACTCGTCTCAATATGGTGTACGGCTAACGCAGAGTCTGGTTTTTTGTTTTTGCAATCGTACTTATGATTTTTAAATCCTATTACGTGTTTTTTGTTTGGTTTGGCCAACATAGCATTTATTACAGTCAAGACAAGTCTATTTTATACACTACATTGTGTTTGTCAAGAATGTTTGTCTTGTCTTTTAATTGTGTGCAAAAAAAAATTGCAAAACAAAAACCAGACTCTAGCGTTAGCCGTACACCATATTGAGATGAGTCATAATTTTAATTTTGATAATCCTACGATTTTAAATGTAGAAAGGAATTATAAAAAACCTCTGATAGCTGAAATAATATACATCATCAAACACAATAATAACATTAATTATAACACGGACACACAAAATTTAAGCAATATTTATAGAAATTTAATCACTAAACTAAAATAGAAGAAGGAATTCCCATTATCATATTGTTATCTAGTCATTCATGTTTGTTCGTTTCTACGTATAGAGTGTATGTTTTATTAGAGATATTTATTTACATTTAATTGTTAATTTATTTTGTGTTTGTTTAATATCGATGTGTTTTTTACACTTATTCAAGTGGGGACCATTTATTTGTGTTAAGTAAGTAGTCGAGTCAATCACCTATAATTTAGATTAATATATTAAGGATATGATGTTTATGTATATAACTTTACCGTTAAATGTATTCTTTCTTTTTAATAAACAGAGGCCTGAAAAGTGCACATTCGGCTGCTCAAGACGTTGCCTGAAAAAACGTCTTAATGGTTTTTTTTGGTCCCCTCCTCAACGAAGAACAATCCAATTAGTGGTAATTTATAGGAGGAAATATTTACCTTTCATCATTGTAATTTAAACTTTTTTGGTGGTGGAGAATCTGTACGTGCATCGACAACTTACTCGATAGATCCATATATTCCAGCAATTATTGGCTGGGACAGTCATTACAATTTTGACGGTACTATATGTGGTTTAAGAGGTTATTGATACGGAAAACATTTAATAGTGATTGACACACCAAATGCAAGATAAAGTTTTTTATATTTCAATTTGTTGTAAATTGACTGTTTTGGTGGTATATCAATTTTACCACAAAAAAAGTTCTCATTTCCAAGACGGTTCTAATATGAATTAAACGGTCTTTTCGTAAAAATTCCTTCAAATGCTGAATCAAAAGGACAGTTTGTCTTGAAGAGAAAGAAGAGGAAACTGTTGATATAATCGAATATTATTAGAAAAAGAAAGAATATAATGAAATCTAGTACATTGATTTGTAATAATTTTTATAAACTTGATATTAATTTTTTACTAAATAATATTAATACACAAACATTTTGATCTCATTTATTTGTTGTTGTTCTATTACTTCTATTTGTTTCACATATAACACAATCTTTCTTTCGTTGAATGAATTAAGCAATGTTGTATGATGTGAAATAATTACATCCTGCTGAACTCATTGTTTTATTTTTCAATGAATATACATATATATTTATGTAAAAATAAAAACATTGAAAGTTCAGCAGGATGTAACTATTTCACAGAATCTTTCTTATTAAAATTGAAATATTTTTTGAATTTATTGCAGTTGCTGCACTTTCTTACATTTTAATCTTTTGATTAATCAGCAGCTTTCCATTTCCAACGAACGTATTTCTTTACGTGTTGCACACTGTACAAAAATTAAACATACCAGAAATCGCCTAGCTCAAAATATTCTTCAAATATAATTTTTTAAAATTATGAGTGTGCAGAAAATGTTGATTCACTATATGAATAAATGAAAACAAAACCCAAACGTTATTTTAAGTTCAAAATACTATTCTGAAAATTATGAATGTATATAGTATACTATATACTATAGTATAAATCACATGACACTACTTGTGATTTATCAAAATATTTCACACAATTCGTTTTATTATGCAAAAAGAAATATGAGTTTTAATTATTAATATGTAACCAAAGTCGATACTGCATCATATATACATCTAGATATTCTGAAAGCCTTTTCGGAATACCAAATTTTAAAATGCCTTTGAAAACGCACAAAGTAATTGTTAGGTAATAAAGTATCTTGTCAAAAAAGTTATAATTACAAAAACATACATTTCTAGTATGTTAGACACAATTAAAATTGTTTACAAATAAACGTATAATTAATATTGATGTAATTCCTATTAATATTTTACATTTTGTATCGTATTGCTCATCATAAAGTCATGATGTATTAAAATGTTATCGTTATTAATGTGTACTAGAAAAATTCGTATTTCGATTTTATCTGTCTTTACGTTTATATTATTCTAAATCGTTACAAACGTTGCAACTTACGTCAGATTGATAGCTTTTAAATATTTATGGGTAGTGATTTAGAGACATAAAACAGTACAATTGAATACATTTAGATAATTTTTTGTGATACAAAACAATGATTAGAAATCGATTTTCACAAACTAAGGTCACCTATGATTGTACGTGCTTTAACAAATATGAAAAGTTTTTAATTTAAAAAATTTACTCACTCAAACGACGTTTAGAATATGCTTTCTTATTTAAGTAAGCAATGTTGTTATTGGTGTAGATCTTGTATCATGTGAATTGAATTCCAAAATTTATTTAATTAAATACGAATTTTTATTATATATTTTCAAAAAAATAAATGAGTTTTTTAATGAAAGAAACTGTGGGTTATTTTTATTGTTTGTCTTAGAATCCTCTTGTGACATTGTAAAAATAATTACTTAGGTGAAACTTGACTAAGAGAATTAATAGAAATATTTTTTTTAATATTTAGCTAAGAAAATTTAGTATACGTCAGTACTAACATAAGAAGTACGAAAAATATTACTACATTTTCTGACGTGCATAAAATTTAGTTAAATACATTTTTCAACTATCACAACTCATTGTTTAATACAAATTTAAAATATTTTTTTTAAAATGTTACATAAATACTATAATTTTTTATCTTACACAATTAATATGTTTGTCGGTTTGATGAAATGCACAGGGTGTCCCACCTACTTAGCTCACCAGATTTGAATGTCCAAATTGGACCATTAGCTTAAGCATAAGAAGTCGAGTGATATATCATTTGAAAGGGCACAAAAGTGTCTTTCTAATGATACTTTATTTGTTGAATTTTACAAAAACAGTTAATGCGTAAACGGCCAAAAAGACATTAAGCAAATGAGTCACATTTTCAACATTTGTTAAAGTAACGTTTTAATAAATCAATTTAACGGCTTGTTTACTTTTTTTTACAAAGCAACGTTAAAAATAACAAACATTGGAACGTACTAATGATTGCAGTTGTGTTCACTCAGAATAATTAAAGCTTATTTGTATTTTTCAATAATACCCAAATTATCGGCTTAATGTCTTCAAAGTTGTTTTTGCATTAACTGTTTTAGTAAAATTTAACAAATAAGGTATCAATATAAACACAATTTTGTGCCCTTTCAAATGATATATCACTCGATTTTTCTTTCCATTTAAAATTTTAGGGTTTTTACTCACCCCCGCTAGGGAGTTAAAGGCGCAGGTTGATAAATATGTTTAAAAATCTGTCCCTCTCAAAAGCAAAATTGACGTGTCCAAGCTTTTTTGCGTCCAATTACTTAAAAAAGTGAAAAGCTAGGTGTAAACTTTATGTCGGACCACTGGACCACTGTGTATATGTGATATTTCAAATTTATTGTTATTGTATAGGTGTGATATTTCTTACAAGAAATAGTAATCTCGAAGCCTATTAGTACCATTAAAAAATTGTATTTTCCTGTTTTTTTGGGTAGGAAAGTTACATCCTCGCCAGTTTGCTTCCATCGTTTTGCCCCCGCCGTTTCGTCTCCGATTATACAATAGTTATATTTTTGCATTAAGTAAGAACAGGAATAATAACAATTAATAACACAATAGACAAATAGTTACCAACAAAGTTTCACATGTTTATCACACTTTTTAAATATTTCTAAAGGAAGCTATTACAGTGACATCTCTTGAAAATGAATCTACTTTTATTATCTCATTACAAAAGAATTGTATAATGCAATTTCAACAAGAATTAAAAATATTGTAGAAAGTTGTGTTAGGATTTTGAATTTTAAAATATTTAAAATAATGGCTTGCAATTTTTTTAAATTATTTTTATGATTTTACATCGAGGGCAATACGACAGGGAGTGAAAAGGTATAGAATCAAAACATGCCCAGGAAAAACGGCAAGTAGTAAATCATGGGGGTTAACCCCGTAGTATAAACCCCATGATTTAGTACGTCGTATAACCTTCCTTTTTTCCAGTTTTGGTATTTATTATTTTATACAATTACGAAAAACAGTTTTAAATTTTCTACCAAAATATTAGTTTGAAAAAAAGGTAAATTAATATTTTGCACAAAAGAGTTCAGTAATGCATGTTCTATTAGAAAACAAGAGATGTCGTTGTAGCAAGTTGTTTTAAAATACAAATTTTCTTTGGTTTGAAAAAAGGCACACCTATGTTGTTAGTTGTGTTGCTTAATAAGTAAATGGTGCCTATGCCTAGCGAATATTTTACAGAATTCCCCAACCTAAAACAACAAAATATACTGCATAACAAAAATTTTAAATTAGTTATAGAAAGTCACAGAAAGTAGATAAAATACGGCATTATCATATTGAACAAAGGTTATCTGCTGGGAGAAGTTTTGCAGTAGATACTTGGTGCGATTAACCACTTTCAATAACAAATTGCTTAACTTCCTCACACTGTGGGAAAGAAGATTTTCTAAATACTCTATGTGTTTTATCCAAACGTTGGCATCGGCAATTTCGCCCAGGAGGATAAAGATGATGATATCAAACTCTCCAAGTCTTTACGAAATAATCCAGTCAGTTCCAGTATGGCAGAAATTTTAGGCAAAGCCAAATTACATTTTACTCTGAGAACAACTGCGCTCAGGCGATCTCAAAAGCGCCTAAAGTTAGAGAAGAGAGTACATTTAAGTCATATTAATAATTATTTTTATCCCAGTTGCTTTGTTTCAAATTAATAGTTGTATGAAAGCATAATAACTTCCAGAAAATAACAGCTTCCAAGTGGTGTCGTTCGGTACAAGTAAGAAAGTTTGGGGTTTGCAAAGCAGTGTTTTAGAAAAAAGTTGGTAATTGTTTCTTTTCTTTCCAAGCATGATGGTCAAATCAAACTACCACTCTAATACCTGTCAAATCGGAGTTAAATTCAAATACTATCAAAAGTTCTAATACTCAGGAAAAGATCCACCAGGGCTGCAAGTATTCAGGCTGTTTCATTAAGCTTGGAACGCGGCCATATCTCAAAAACTATTGCTATGTAGAAATTTGAGAAAAAATTTTTATTACTAAAACGGGTATGAGAAAATCCTGGAATTTATTTTCGAGTTCCTAATTTCACCGCAAGGGGACGCAATTGACAGATCGAGGCATAAAATTTAAGATTTCTCCGAAAATTTTCATATAAAGCTATGATTTTAATAACATCATTAGAAAGCCTAAATAATTTCGCATAAGTTTTGTGTGAGGGTCATTAGCGTACCGGCCTTAATAAGACAAGGAGAAGCCCTACAATGTCTAATAATTTAAATGACTGTATTTTGTAAATGACTTATCTGATTACTGCAAACTTAGACTTGTTTGTAAGAGAAATGTCAGTGTTTTCAAATATCGTATCCATCGGCACTTGACAGTTTCAAATAAAATTGCTAGAGGGCGCAGTTCTCAATAATAACAGTTTTTTTTTAATTTTTTCATAAAAATTCAAATCATACAGTATAATTTTAATGTCATAATCGGAAAGTTGATTAAATTTGCTAGAGAAAACGCGAAAACCGCAGTTTGATATCTTCGCCCATTTCAGAGTTATTGTCAAAAGATTACATTTTTACCACTTTAATTTGAAAAAATGGGGTTTTCCTAGTTTTGTAGCTTGGTAGCTAAGATTAGTAACAATTAGTTTTGATATTATGTTATATTTTACGTCTCCCTTCACACTTTATCTTGGCTTAGGACTAGTCCAAATTATGTAAAAGATGACATTTGGAGCGTGTTTAAACAAAACAACAAATAACAGGCTTTTATAAATGTTCAAAATGACTTCCATTTTGCAAAATACAATTATCATGTCGTCCTGTGTGGTCGGCCCCACAAATAAAAATCTGACGCAATCTGGGTGGCCAAGAAAACAAACTACCCCTTCCAATCCAGCGATCCGTGTAATTAACATTTTCAAAATCACGGACCTTTTGCGAAAAGTGTGCAGGGCATCCGTCATGTTGATACCACATGGACAACCTTAAGTCAGTGGGAACATCTTCCAAGAGGATAAGCAAGTCATTTTCTAAAAACTTCAAATATCATTTACCATTAAGCTGGTTGTCAAAAATAAACGGTCCAATAATTCTGTTCCTTAAATTACCACACCAAACGTTTACACTCCACCTGTATTGGTGATCCACTTTGCGCTTTCAATGCGGATTGGCTTGCGACCAATAATGCATGTTGTGCAAATTTACCTTACCACAACTAGAAAAAATGGCTTTATCAATCCATAAAACCAAGGACAGGAATTGAGGATTTTCTTTGCACATCTCTCTTAAGCAATAGCAATAGTCGAGCCGCCTGTCATAATCAGCTTCTGACAGAGCCTGGTACAAAACCATATGGTATGGATGTAGTTTAAAGTATTTTCAAATTTGAAACACCGAAACGTGACTTATTCCTACTTCTAAAAACACTTCCCTTGTGCTTACATTTTTGGATTCGTTTCCACGCATGCAAGAACGTTAATCATATTATCTTCATTTATTGACGGACGTCTTCTAAAAGGGAATGGAATAGGTCGTATACTTCCCGTTTGCCTTAAACGTACTGTTAGTTGTCGAAATACCTTTGTTATAGTATCTTCGTTCAGGATATCTGATAGCATATTCACGTGCTGCGATAGGACCATTTTTAAAAGACTGAAAATAGACGGTAGGCATATCGTAAACTTCGGCATTAGTGTAAGCCATTATTGATGGATTAGCACAAGTTTGGAAAATAAGGAATACGAAATTCAAAAAGAATCAAAGACGAAGTTTTTTTAGCATCAAAATTAAAACCGTTGACAGATACCTATTCCAATTTGTTAATCTCCATGGAAACCTACAGATTTTGTTTTATGACTACTTATTTTAAATTACTTTTTAAAACAGCATCGGCATATATGCCTTATTAGAAGTTATTTGTAGGGTGTTTTTAATTTAAATGTAGTTTTGTGGCACTGAAATGAGTGACAAACCTACATAACCATAAAATTAAACCAACAATTCTCTGGAACTAGGAAAATAATTATTTTATCAAATTAAAGTGTGAAAAATGAAATCTTTTGACAAGACTAAGATATCGAACTGCGGTTTTCTCTAGCAAATTTAATCTATTTTTCGATTATGAAATCAAAATTATACTGTATAATTTGAATTTTTGTGGCAAAATTAAAGAAAACTGTTATTATTGCAAACTGCGCCCTCTAGTAATTTGATTTGAAACTGCCAAGTGCCGATGGATACGATATTTGAAATCACAAACAATTACAAACAAGCCTGCGTTTGCTATAATCAGATAAGTCATTTAGAAATACAGTCATTTAAATTATTAGACATTCAGGAGCTTCTCCTTGTCTTATTAAGGTCGGTACGCCACGGAGCCCCAGAGAGAACTTTTGCAAAATGATTCATGCTTTCTAATAATGTTATTGAAATCATAACTTCATGTAAAACTTTTCGGAGAAATCTTGAATTTTATGCCTGGTTTTGTCAATTGCGCCCCTTTGCGGTGAAATTCGGAACTTAAAAATAATTTTCAGGATTTTCTCATAACCGTTTCAGTAATAAAATTTTTTTTTCTAAATTTTTATATCCAATAGTTTTCGAGATATGGCCGCGTACCAAGCTTAATGAAACAGCCCAAAGGTGAGATGAGGTGATCTATAGTTAAGCTAAAAGTTATGATCCAATAAAAGAAAAATATGCCATTGCCGAAAAAAAGAACAATCAACACTGTAACATCGTAACATGTGTAGAAGATAAAATCGAGTCCATATTTGGCTGGTTTGTACATTAATGGTTTACAGAGTAGGGGTTAAAAAAATGCATCAACATTCTATTCGTCGTATTTGAAAAGAGGTAAATGCTAACACTTTTGTTTCTTGAATCCTAAGCGTCATGTACGGAAACTAAAACAGTTGGAATGGTTGTTTTCACTAACGGAGACATCACAAAAACTTTTTTAACATCAGTCTAGCTCCTTTCAGATTCCGTTAGACAACAGTTATGTCTGACACGGAAATTAAAACGGTGATGTCGAGATAAGTTTGCAAACTATAAGTCTCGAAACCTCTTTTCGTCGTTTGTCATTAACTAGGTATTGCGATCATAAAAGGTAGTTGATGCAAGTAAGGTCAGATTGTTAAGCCCTTTAAAACTGCAGTTTAAAGCAGGTTTGTTGAGAAGAACTGAGGGCTCCAAAACTCTCCTCCGTATGTTGACCCTTCCTTTCTTTCTGAACACTATTATCTTGAACCAAAATTAACTTTTGGGGGAGTTTTATTAATTCATAAATACATTTACCTTATGAAATTATTTTTTGTCAAACCAATATTTGGCGGGTTTATAGACAACGCCATGCTAGCATTCTTTGCACTTTTTGTTGCAGTTTTCATCAAATAACTTTTTACCCTATCTTCTCCTTCTAAGACGGCCAACGTCAACACAATACTTAATCTCTTACCCTGGTTCTGCATTTTACTTCATCCAACTTTTGATTTGATTTTCCCTGTTGTCAAATTCCTATACAGAACTGCCGTGAATGTAATGCATCAATACACCATCTTATAATCAATGACTGCCTAACCTGTTTCTCCTATAAATGTCAAATATTCTTGTTTCATGCAAACTTCTTATTTTAAATTACATAACAACTATTAAATGCTTTTTAATTTACTGACAAATACCCAACGCTCTTCTTCTTGGTATTGAGATCTTCTATTAACACACATTACCCCAACTCTCCCTCCCTATCAATTTGTATCATATCAGCAAGTTTTGTCTCATATATTGTAATTAAGTGATACTATTAAAATAATAATTGATTAATAAGATGATTGCGACATGTATCGTAACATGTTCGAAAATTGGTCTTCACTGAATCCACTTTGTCGACAGATTTGTAAGCAGCTATAAAACTCGATTCTTGGGTTATTGTTGCCAACTAAGTGTTGGCCTAAATAACAGTCTGAAATTGCCTGTTGTAAATTTTTAAAAGGTTTGTAAAGAGAATTTGAATGTATGTTTACAATTATAATATATGCGGCTCTCGACTTATTATCCAACGGTGAGTAAATCATCTAGGACTGATAAGATGGTTGCGACATCTAGAGTACCCCTCGTTAGTATAATTAGTTATTATATTAACATTTATCCGTAATTCTAAATCCCATCAAGATTCGCTCTATTGCTCTTCTAAACTATAATAATTTAACTCTGAGTATCTAATTTAATTCAATTATTTTTTTTGATATTTTGCAAATTATGTGTTTCTATAAATTACATACAAACATTTTATTGGGTTACTCCCTGCCTTTTAATTTTTTTTATGTCAAATTGTTTTCCAATATTCCGTGAGCAGAGGATTAATAAGATTTTATTTTCACTAGTTTTTTGTCTTTCTTGATGCAGGTTGGCAGACTGACAATGGTTATTTACCTTACAAGTTCAGGACGATCGTAGGGAGTGCGGCCTTAGTGCTCATGAGGAAAATTTGTTTTCGAAAAAGTTAGGTATATTATTTTTTGTAACGAATAACTGTAGTAATAATTCACAGATGCTTAGTTTTTTGTGTTTGCAAGAAATTAGAGTTGGTAGCACTGTCCCGCCGATTGCTTGACAATTTGCTTTGCGTTGTCAACTAATACCAACCTAACAAATATTTCTCTATTCCCTCGGAAACTAAAAACACCGCAGTACCGGCTATTTAACACCATTTTTGTATATTTAAAGTTTTTGTTTAATTTTAAATTTTAAATGCTGTGTAAGCTACTCCCTGACTTACTTTTGAGTTAATTTAATTACAGAAAATTGCAAGTTGTAAAATGTTTCTTGATTTTGTTATGAATCATGAATACTTAACTAACCCTTCTTAGTGGAAGTGGAGTCAACAAAAACAACTCAGTATGTTGAAATTGCCCAGCATTGTGTGAGCTTTATCAAAGCTATCTAAATGACCATTTTTTGAGAAAAACCCACCTGTGAATCATTAAGTTATACTATTGGCGCTCCATGTAAGTTGATTAAGTTACCAATCTACTTTATAGAAATGGGAATGAAAAGTTGAAGAAAAATGTCTATCGCATTTGGAGAAATCCTAAAAATAATACTAATGTCTGCTTCTTTTGTTTAGTATACATTTTAAACTTCAAGAATACCAAGACATTGTCTCAAAACAATATCAATAAGGACGATTCCTGTCCCACACAGAGATATTTTGCATGTTCTTTCAGCATCTCTGAAGGAAAATTTTCATTTTGACCGCGATTCAATCTCAGTAACCATTCTTCAGAAACAAATAAAGATATGTTTGTGCGGGATCAATTAAATAAATCCTATTTTATAAACCAGTAAAAATTAGATGATGCTGTCCAGAAACTTGGTCTAAGATATTATGGGCAAAAACCGTAAGAGCATGCATCTCTCATTTCTTTCACTTGAGTAAATTTCAAAAATGTCTAAACTTTGAAAATAGGAAGCGTGGGAAATGTATAAACTGCTCCTGTTTTTGTGTTTTTAGGATAGCCAAGTCAATTTTTAATTTTTTGATTAATACAATTTGGAATGAGATCTACAGCATCTACCACCTAACGACACCTCCCATAAGTCTCTTTATTACTTAAACAGTGGCTCTCAATATGAAATATTGTTTTTCGTACTTTTGTAAACAAGTTTTCCTTATTTGAAAATCAATCTCTGATCTCCTTTCAATAACCATGAGTTCTTACTCCGTTATACCAATACTAAAATATCTTTAGTAACCAAGTGTGCTATCTAAGGTTCTTGTCTCGTACTCATCTACGTATGTACATGAAACCCATTACCGTGGATATCACGTTCAATTCCAAGTACTTCTTTTATCAAGATAATCCGATCATTGGTTCTATGTCTAAAAACATTAAATTGTTGTATTCTCAATTATAAATTAATTTTCTGATTTTGTTTAGCCTTCTTCTTGTACTGTTATTCTCATTACAAAAGAAAATTTCTTCTTGTAGATCCTACATCTGTTTTTAGTTGTTGACATCAATTCATTGTAGCGAGATTACAAATCAAAAACATTTCAAGCATTAACAAAAATTAAATGATTAATTACAAATCCATAAATAAATTTACTACCGACAAATATTCTGTTTTAATTTTAAAAAATTATAGCAAATGTCAAAGATTGTGTATAAAGAATATTTTTAATTAAAGTTACTATAATCTAGAAATGAATTACATTTTGTACGGGTTATATAATTTTCCTTTATCAAAAATATTCTTATTTATTCAGAATGCAAATATGTATATTATAATCGATACGTTAACTTAGAATTTTTATGAGCTTGGGTACCAAAATGTCATAACATTTTAAAAAACTACCAAAATATGTAAAAATCAGTTTTAATTTTAACAAAAACTATTACTTATTTTTTAATTAAAATTTATTGTCAATAAAATAAATTAAATTTTTGCAATTCTGTGGACAACAGAATCAACAATTCTAATTTTTAAAAATTACTTTGATGATTTTGATAAGAAAAACAAAATATATACTATATTTTTCTACCTACAATTCTTGACATTTTAATGACCAATCATTTTCTCTATAGAAATAATCAGTTAACTTTTGTCAAAAAGAAAAATACTTAATTTGTTTGTTAAAACAAAGAGTTACATTTACAGAAGTTTCTGTACAATTTACCTTACTTAAAGCAAGGATAAAAATACCCAAAAACAATATAGAAATATAACAGTAAAAAGCTTTATAAAAGTATAGGTAGTACTTACATTATTTACAGAATATACAATATTATACAATTTTCTAAATTTATGTTATAGGGTATTACATTTACTATTACTGTACATTACAAATCAAATCCTATACATGTAGGTATACATACATACGATTTATATTGTTATCATTTCTCATAAATAAAATTACACATAAATCTCAATAAAAACCAATTTATTTCTTTAATGTAGTTTTATTATTGAAAATAATCAATTTAGTGACTTATCAATGATATCAATTATAGTTTTGTTTAACTTATGTTTATCTTAGGCAATAAACCCTTAACTAGGTTACCTCTGAAATTGAGAAGACGAATGTTTATATGCAATTGATATTTTTCTTAATTCATGAAGTCACGAACAACGACTGCAAAACACGTAATTGTCTGCACGAATGCAACAATATTCTAAAAATCACTATTCAAACATAATTTATAATTGTAATGTGGGTGTTTTTAATGAACTATCGAATCCTGACTATCAATATATGCAGATATTCGCAATATCTACTTACTGCACAATACATGACAATTAATATTTATTAAGGTTTCTTTTTCATTTTACAATTATATGGTCGAGCAATAAATTTATAACATTTCTTTAAATTGAATTAAAATACCATTAAGAATTTATATAATATCTTTATGATTAATAGCACTTCCTCGCTTTTAAAAAATCATTTTTGTTAGACATGAAATGCTTAATGTAATCTGCAAATTACAGTTAGTCCTTAATTATCCTGATGGAATCCATAAATCTAAGTGACTTTTCTATGTACGTTAATTATTTAATTTACAATAAACTGATTTATGCAGCAAGAAAGGAAATGATTAATAATAGTTTTTTTAAATTAAGTTTAACAGTTTTCCTTCCAAACCGAGATGAGAAATTCTGTTTTACTATCATGCAATCGATACGGTAGTCTAAGTTGGCCGTGTAATGTTTAGGTGGCGTACTAAGCAAGCGTTGCAATTGATCTAAATAACAGTTGTTTTTCTAAAAAAATACAATTTAAATTTTTCTTTATGTACCTATATACGTGTATTACAGTAAACGAATTTAAATATTATCTTTACTAAAGGTTTTGTTTTAGTTAAAGGTTTTTTGTTTATAAGAAATTTTTTCTAATTTACAATTTATTGTTATGCAGCATTTTGCATGTTATAAATTTGTTTTAACAAAAAATGTACACGAAAGGCGACCTAAAACCGCGTACATTTCTTTGAAGCCATTCAGATGCAAAGTAGGTTCACTTCTCTTAATTAAATTGGTGCAAGTTCGGGCTTCATTTCTCCCTTATATTCCAAACAACCATTTTAAAGTTTATATTCAACCCGAACGTCATTTAAATGTTAAATTAACAATAAATCCGATAACAACAAAATTATATTATACACTTAAAGACGGAGGATATGCAAATGAAGATGTTAAGTAATTATTTATAAATTTAAAAAGAAACGTGTTTTTACTTGACTGACAATAAATAATCGTAATGTAAGCATTAATTACAAATCGTGAATTATATTAATTGTTTATGATGATAGGTAACAATTTTATGTAATTGAGTAAAACTATGAAATACAATGTACGTGGTAGTTATCGCATAAACGGATTACATTAAACTTTACAAGCAATTTTACCTAATCAATTTTATTTGCACAAATTAGTTTTATTATCTACATATGTTATTGTGTTTTTGAACATTTAATTAACTACATTTTAAAGAACAATAATTATTATAATGCGTCTTATTTTGATTTTTAGAACGTAGGTATTTTTCAATTTTTTTATAATACTTATTGTAACAACATGTTAGCTATTTTTGATCAAAATTAAGGTAATGTTAATGTAACATCGCAATGAATTTAATTAAATTAAACTCGAAGGAAAAAACCGAATCCATTGTACTTGTTTATATTATATATTTATATTTTTTACATAAAATTCAGCCCATATATATAAATATTTTATTAATTTACCAGTTTCACTTCTAAAAAAACCTATGGAAACATTCTTCATCTACATTTAGAAAAATAGATAATTAAGGACTGAGAGCGAAAAAACATTAACATTGAAAAACTTGCATAACTTTTATACCATATAATTTTTTTACAAAATTTTGATATAGTAGGCTTTGAAATAGTTGTCAGAATATGTCGTCAAATTTTTATTTTTATTTGAGTAAAATTGTGTTCACAATGGCAAAAGTAGTGGAAGTACATAGATTAATCATTAAAAATTTGTTGAGAATCCACAATGGTCAGTCGTTCGCATTGCAAAGGAGGCAAAGTTTGCAGGCAAGTGGCAGCAAAAGTCATCAAGCGGTACAAGGAAGACTTTACCATAACACGGAAACCAGGAAGTGGAAGACTAGAGGGTTTTCATTTACCAAAAAAGGTGCAAAAGGCAATATCTGCGATGGTTAAGAATCCACTGATATCGAACCGGAAATTAGCTGCAAAAGGCGACTTGTCAGAAAAGACAATTTGAAAAATAAAAAAAAGAGTGGATTTAAGTCCTACAAAGTTCAAACAACTCCAGATCGTAATGCGGAGAAAAACATTGAAGCGAAGAAACGAGCCAGAAAGTTGAGAGCAAATTTTTTCTAAAAACGTCAATGTTGCGTGATGGACGATGAGACTTACGTCCTCGTCGATTTTCTCAACTACCTGGTCAGGAGTTTTATGCTTCCTGTGGACGAGGAAATGTTCCTAAGAAGTTCTAAAATAAAGTCCAAGTTTCAAAAAAATATCTCGTTTGGCAGGCGATTTGTAGCTGCGGTGAAAGAAGCCAATCTTTCATAACAAATGGAACAATTAGCTCCGATATTTACACGAAAGAGTGTCTCCAAAAAAGATTGCCGCCATTTCTGAGTAAACATAAGGTATCCACATTTTTTGGCCGGATTTAGCTTCGTGCCATTACAGTAAGCAGACAAAACAATGGTACGAAGAGAATCATGTCGATTTTATACCCAGGGAGGCTAACCCACCAAATTGCCCTGAGCTTCGCCCAATCGAGCGGTACTGGGCTTTGGTGAAAAGAAGCTTGAAGCAGACAAAAAAGGCTACAAAATCGATTAAAAGTTTTAGAAAAATGTGGACCGTAGCGACCAAGAAAGTGTCGAGCACCACCATAAAAGCCATGATGGAGACCATTCCCGACAAGCTCCAAATTTTTTATGACGATAAGTCTGATTGATTTTGTGTTTTTTCTTAATTTTTATATAATAAATAACCTATCCAAAACTAAATTTTTTTTGAAAATTTATTTAGCGGTTTAAAAGTTATGCAAGTTTTTCAATGTTAATGTTTTTTCGCCCTCAGTCCTTAAAAATAAGGATTATTGAAGTAAATCTTAAAGATGCAGAAATTGACAAAATTGATTAATAATCACAAGTTGTATTTGGTTTTTTCCTTCCGATAAAAGTTATCAAGTAATTTTACCACACGATGATAATCGCTGGACTCTTTTATTGGAAAGGAGGTGTGTGCAAACAAACTACTAAAAATTCAGTATATGGCAACGTTTTGACTTTTTTATTGGTGGGTGCTTCTTTAGGCCAGTACTAAAAGAGATGCGTTTGTTGTAATAGTAATGAGTCTTCATACACTGCCCTGAGGAAGAACCCATCAGTAAAAAGATCCCATACTTTTTGTAGTTTGCTCACAATCATCGATTCTAATAAAAGGGTCCAGCGATTATTATCCTGCGGCAAAATTATTAGTTAATGGTAAAAAATAATAGTAATTTTTTCCATCTCGAATTAATAGGTAAGTATACAAATTATACAATACCAAATTTCTTTAAAAAAACAAAGTATGAAATAATTTAGATGACAAATTAATAACTATTTCTTTCTTCTAGAATTTATAGTAAACAAAATATTTAAAAATGACCGAAGTAAAATTCAGTTTACAAGCTTGTACAAAATAGAGTCAAGTGGGGTACATAAAATCATATGTTCTGCAACATGTTTTACATAGGTAAGACAACTTAAGTTTTCAAAACTAGACTGAAAGAGCACCTCAGACACTTAATCATAAAAAAATACCTATTAAATATTTGAAACCAGCCGTAGTTTTTAAAATTAATAATAATTAAATAAATACCTGAACATTGGCCAAAATAAAATTGTATTTACCTATTTAATTAGAATTGCGAGGTTTTTTTAGTTATTACTAACTTATTCATGTCAACTAAATTATTAAAAATAACATACATAATATAGTAAAAAACGATGGACTTTACTATTTACCTACAAACATCTCCGTCACAATAACAATAAACTAATACAAATTAAATAAATAGAATTGTATTTTAGCCGAACTTCTGGTATTTATTTAATTATAAAGAAATAAATATTTATCAAATATAATTTAATAAAATCCACTTTTGCTAAACATATGAGCAATTGTATGTTTGTCATTATCGGATACACACAGTTCTTATCAATAAATATACGCGATAATATGTTAGATATGCTGGAAATTTTTACATATAAACTGTACCAATCAAGATCTAATTATTAATTATAAAACTATTTTTAAAGAATCATTACGTATTATAATTATTTTAAATTTTACAATTTTAAATTAATTTTTCTTCAAAAATGTTTTTCTCCGGAAACCATTCATAGTAAATTTTTGACACCACCTTCGAAATTAAGCATTGCTCCTTTCTCAATAATTTTGATTTACCGTTTATGCAACCTTTCATACATCTGCACTTTAAATATTTTTTATTTCAAACAAATTCTTTATTCGCATCATTTTCCTTTCTTGTAAAGTATTTATATTCTTATGCTGCTGAATAAGCACATGTTAAATTTTATTATATTTAACTTTACTAGTCTTATCTTCAGAGACCAGCAAATCAAATACAGAACAATAAACACAATTAATTATTTATTCAAAATTGAACAAAAATTTAATGTAGGTAATTACAAAATTTGTGTAAAATTAAAACAAAAGTGACGTGTAAAGTCAAATCCTTTAAATTATGTTAAAATATTCTACCCTTTATCATGGTTTCTAAGCATAATACTGATACTTTCCAGATTGAGGGTTGATCATGAATACAAATTGCTTCAATCTTATAATCTTCACGTAATTTTTTAGTGAAATTTTACAAAAAAAATGTTCTTAATTAAAAAATAAACTGTACCGTTAAGTTAATAACAAATCGGTTTTGTACAAAAATAATGTTTTAAATAAATGCTAGCTTATTTGTTAATTCTGAACATTTTGTTGATATTTGCGTTTGAATGACCTCAACAAAAAATAGAGAGTTATCATACAAAGGTGAGTCAGTTCCGCGGAAACTCTTTTTGTTCCTAAATTTTAAAATCCAATTTTGAAATTGAGCAAATTTTCTTATAATTAATCGTATTATCTATCTATCTGCAAAAAAGTTTAAGCTCATAAAAACAAAGCTAGGTATTTTAATTTACGTAACTTTAGGTTGTCCTCTTTTAATTTAATTCACTTAACTCCTCAGTAACTACATTAATAATAATAATTACAAATTTATTAGCTTAAAGCTATACTTTAAAAAGTAGAACTTTCAAATATTTTGTCAAACCATGGTAATTGTAATCTGGTTCATTTTTTTTATTTTTTGATCAAATTTAAATAGTTTAACACATTTCTTATTTTTGTATATTTATTACAACCCAAAATAATTCTTGTGGAAGTATATTGCAACACTTGTCATTTATTGTTTATGTATACAGGGTAATTTTTTAAGGCGGGATAGCTTGATTACTCCTATGTTTTTAAAGATATCAAAATTATCCAAACGGCGTTGTAAATGGTACATCTGGGCGCAGTTTTAAAAACATTTTTGTTATATACAGGGTGTAGTATACAAGGTGGTTATTAGCTAAATTTACATATTTAGATAAATAACAATCTAAGCTTTTCAAATATGTTTTATTTTTAACATTTAGTTAAGCCGTTTAAAAGTTATGATATTTTTCTTCATAAAATAGGTTTAGCAGAAACTTCTTTAAGAAGCCATAAAAATTGCCTTTTAATATATCAAATTGAGATTTGGTACTTTATTAGACAATACTTCAAAGTAAGTTGTTATCATAAAACACACATTAATGTAAAAATTACGCTGCTGTGACTTTTTAACTTCGTTACATTTCAAACCTCCATAACTTTAAAAATTTAAATTGTTCTCCTTGTATATTATTATTAAATCATATTCACCATTTCATTTTACAAGCTTTTTATAATACATATGCTATACCAAAATTGATACTTTAAAAACATAGGAGTAATCAAGCTATTCCGTCTTAAAAACTCATCCTGTATAAAACAGAAAACAAAAAAAAACAAAACATAGTACCTACACCAATTTTTTGTAATTTTTTTGTGACCAAAGCGATCATTAAACCTCCACTTGCGTTTTCTAATTTCAGTAAAAATTTAAATAATAAACTCCACCAATACTTTATATTCAAACAGTTTCTACTGTATATGATAGAAAATTACCAGAATTAATACTATTTAAATTAAATTAATTAAATAAAACATATTGTTTGATACAATTGCAAAAACATTCTAATGTTTTTCTATATTAGACAAATCTAGCCACTTAGAAAGTAATGGAATTTATCAACTTGTTTGTTCTTGTGATAAGTGTTACATTGGAAAAACATATAAGGTACCGCGTAAATATATTCAAAATACATTTCGGTTTAAATCAACCTTATCTGTAATTACCATTCTTCAAAACAATAACAATTTTAATAATTCTAAACTTTTATCCATTCATTTAACTAAAATATTAAAATCATCCTTTTCCAAATATTTTTTGCAAAAAACGGTTTTTCTTTCAGAGTGCAACAAATTTCATATAAATTTCATCCATTAACAAACGTTACACATTAATTTAATTTAAAGTTTTCATGTCGGTAATATTTCATTATTGTACCTACAGTACCTAGCAATAATAATTAATTGAATAATTAAAAAACTGATAATTCTTCTAATATTAGTTGTAAACAATAAATCAATTTTACATTGGTAAATTAAGAACCGCGCCACTTTAAACAACAGCTTACAATGCAGTAAAAATTAAGTAAATTACTAGTTCGTATTGGTTACCAAAATATAACTAAAATAAACTTTAACGTCTGGCCAATTGTAATTGTTCATTTTTGGGCTTGAGTATTTAATAACAGGTATTATTAAAACTAATGCAAAAATTAAAATATTATAAAATGAATGTTTAAATAAACAATTAGTATTGGCCGTACGTTTAAATTAAATTTATTTATACATATATAAAAATAAAAATACGTAATTAAATAGAATTTTTAAATAGGTACATTGTACTAATCTTTAACGTTAATTTATGGGTACTATAAAATTATTTTGAAAATATTTACCTAAAATTAAACACTTTAAAGGTGGCAAAACAAACAGATATCTACAACTTGGTCTTTACTTTTCATAATTTAGAGATTTGTTTTGTCGTTATCGTGTCCTTTTACAAACTTTCAATATTAATCATCTCACAAATTGTGGTTTTGTCTATTAATGTCTTGTCTATTGTATTTCTGATTTTTTGGTTCATTAAATAGTAGGTTAGTATGCAAAAATTCTTCGTGAAGTACCCTAAAAAAATGTGATTAGATTTTGAAATAAATTAAGGTCGGTAACTTTAGTTTTCGTTGTATCAATCCGTTTTTATTTAATTTAATAAACGTTAAGTTTATCAGAAAAGCCATAATGCGATTCGATAAACTCCAAAAAGGAAATAGCGATTGGAAACATTACGTGCCGTGCTTACAGAATGTTTTCATCGATTACAACATTTTTGTTTTCTTCGTTGCGAAAATGTACATTATAAACAATTACTACGCTGAAAATTTCTATATTACACATTTGGATGCTTTTATTCAGGCAGGTTAAATGGTTTAGAGCCTCTGAAAGAGCGTCAGTGAATTAACCTACCAAAGGGGCCAATTTCGTTTAATGAATGTAATACAACACCCATACCTAACGTTTCTCTGCTGGCTCTATACTAATTACATCAGCAGTATAACGGTTTGTTGAACGAAATTGGATACAAAGCGTAAGATCGTAATTATCCGTATATCTATTTATGCATACTGCTTCGTAGCATCTAAAGAGAAAATAAAATTAATAGGTATGCAATATACAGGATTCGTTAAATTTAGAATAGATATTATTCATAAAACTAATAACCTTAATTATAAAATTACAAAGTATCTGAAGATAATTTCATAACTTCGGGCTGTTTGCTATAGAAAGATAGTAAAAATAATATTCTTAAGAGAGATGCCTTCGGTTGGCTTTTATACTTGCAATTTGTTCCCCCTTTTGACCTTCCAAGCTCCAACTCAGGCATCCAAGACCACCCAAGATGCTTACGTCACAATTTCAAGCATTTGATCTTCTTAATTACTGCGCAGACCAATTGCTTTCTTCTTCTCTGAAAATTATAACCTCGCACAAATTCAATTCAGTTTACGATTCATCTGAGCTTCTCATTTCCACTGGATACAGCATTCCTTAATCGAAATAATTTGATAAGAATTACGAAAAATACTTAAAGCGTTTATTTTGCGTATCTGAAACAAAAAAATTATGAATAGTAATAAATTCACAAAAAAGTAAATAAACAAATTGTTTAAATGGAAACAAAAGTAACGATATTGTATACATCATTGTTTTTATTTCCAATTCGGTTAATTGTAAAACCATAAACACAGAGGCATATGACATTAAACATTGTATATTAATACACCATTGTTTAAAAAGAAAAAACTCGATAATAATAGTCTTATTATATTGGAATGTCGGGCATTGTCTGAACTAAAATGAATTCTTCCATTTACCGTTGTTTCCAAGAAATCATAAATTGTATTAACCACAGCATCTTTTTGGATCTACACCATTTGTTTATTCGACCACGACCTCAAAAATAATTCTCAAAAAATTCCTACATATCGGAAATCATTATGATTCAGAATCAATCATTTTCAATAAATAATTTTTTGCGTTTCACAAACAACAGGTTAATTTAAATTATACATTGCTGAATATGAAACGTGATAAAGTGACTTCAATTTGTTAAGAATATAAACACCTATAATACCTTTACTACTAAATCGATCATAAAGCCGTAGCTATAATGTTTTATGACTGAACCAAGTGTAGCAAGCTACAAGTGGTTTAGAATTGATTTTAACTAGCGTATCTTTTTTTAATGCCTTTTAACGGTGCTAAATGTTAATATAAAGATGTCGTTTTAAATAAGTCATACACTACAATCTATAAAAATATTTATTGATTTATTTTGGAAGCAAATTTATAGGTGTATGAATTTCAATTTATAGATTATTAAACAGACAATAGTAACATGAAAAAGAATCATAGGAATAATAAATTAATTTGATTGTCTTATTGATGCTCTTTGTTTTTGTTACTACTTAAGGATATTTATTAGTCGCAGACAGTGAACTTCACATTTCAATTGAATTACCAACAATTAATAAACAAATAAAATTTAACTTGTGAACACTAATAAACGTAAATCAAATAAATTAAGTTTGTCGTGATTGTAAAAATTAAATCCAATAAATACATTTTTTTAACTTAAATTTTCTAGACAGTAATAAAAGATCAATGGAATGTGTGATTTTCAACCACAAGATTTAGAAAAGAATTTGTAATTGGACCGTAAATATTAAATAACCATGATTGATTAATCGTTTTTAAATGGTGTTAAAAATTTTTGTTTATTTATTCAAATAAAATTGTCTTGATGAAAGTTGTCTCTTGATATTGTTTACACTCAGTATATGAATAATCAAAACCAAGAAAATTAGTTAAGATACCTATTAGTTGAGTTTTTGATGTTTATTGATACATTTTTTTGTTGTTGGTAATAAAAAACGTAATGTAAACAAAAATAAAAATTATACTTTCTGACTGGTTATAATATTATACCTACCTACTAAAACTAAAAACGAAGTAAATAAAATCTTTGTTAATTTGTTTGTTTACTAAACAATCTAACTAATTTTTGAACATTTTCAGACAAAAAATGTGACTATCTAGGTATTAAAAAATGCGTAGCAAGAAAATTATGATGTTTTGAAACTTTGAATGAATCTTAACCAATCTGAAGAGGAAAGGCTTTTCTAAAACCGATACTCCAGTCGATTTGTAAATTATTTTTTTGTAATTTTTAATAAAAATGCATTACTGTTGTATTTTGCAACCATATAAAGTCATTTTACATTTTTATGATGCCTATAGACAACTTAATAATAAATGCTTTAATAAAGCGCAAGTTTCGAAATTAATTAATCAAATTTTCCTATACGTGTAGTTTTTACATGTATTTAATTAATTAAAACTCAAAAATACATTAGAAAGGGATGAGGTAAGAGCAGTATCAATATTATATGAAATTACCTAGTTAGGTAATTACAATTAGCAACTTAATGTTTACTCCATGATAAAGAAAACGGCATATTAGAAATAAAAAGAATTTTCGTAAAACATACCCAAAAATAACGTGTAGGGTCAAATTCTTCATATTATGTTAAAATATTCTACCTGTTTACCATGGTTTATTTATAAGCATCATACTGATACATTCTAAGATTAGGTAAGACTGTTGATGAATGCAAATTATTTGAATGTTATAATGCTCACATTAAAAATGTACTTTGTTACTCAAAGTTTCACAAAGACTTAAGAAATGAACTAAGTTAAGATTATATCGAATTTTGTGTAAAAATAATATTACAAGGGTTAATTTTAAGAAAGTGTAGTTCTAGTCAAGTGAAATCAATTTTTAAAAAAATTTTCAAGTGAAAATTTCAAAATAAGGAATTTGAAATCTGTCGGTCATAAAATTTTCTGATCTAAAACATATGTCTATACATATATAAAACTACTGGTCTTTAGTTTACTTCGTTATATTTCAATGAAAATTTAAATAAATACAAAATTCAATTCATGGATATTTGAAGCTATATTGTAGATAAAAATATTTTTAAATTTGAAGAACCATAAACTCTGCAAAATTTGTGTTTATCTAAACCTTAACTTCTATAAAGGAAATTGTTTGATATCCTTGTTTTCTAAAATTGGAACTACTGATAAAACTGGTAAAGTAAATAAAACTTAATTTTCTTATGCGTTAGGTAATGCATTTGTATTTATTTTTTCTTCTTGTTAACTGATAATTTCTTTAAGAAAATAAAAGCGGTTGTTGTTAAAACTTTAAGGACTTATTTAATAAATTAAATTAAAATTCTTCTTGTTAACTGATTATTTCTTTAAGAAAATAAAAGCGGTTGTTGTTAAAACTTTAAGGACTTATTTAATAAATTAAAGTGGAATGGCTGCAATTGTTTCATTTAATAAGAAAGCAAATATTTTTATGATCTTTCATAAGTTAATTTCTTTATATTTTCATTTATACAGTGAGTGGTTTAATACCTTCTAGTGCATTTTTTAAATATTGATTGAGTAGAGTTTTAATATCAAAGAAATCGTGATTTTGAGAATATTTATTAGGTAAGCCACAACTACATTGACTATCGAATAAGTTTGCTAAACAACAATTAAAAGAAAAATAAATCAAGAATTTTGACCATGACCAACTGAATTGAAAAGAAATATTATTTACCTAAAGTTTGTATAAGACAATAAAATTTTGCATTTTTGTTTTTTCTTTGGTTCACCATCAATTAACCAATAATTAGTCACCACTTCTGTTTACTTTACTACAGTAACATAAAATGCAGTTGAAAATTTAACCAACACAATTTGTGTTAATGATCCAAGACCAAATTAAAGAAAATTTTGGTTATTCCAATCACAAAAGTAACACAGTATTTGATATGAACCACGCCATGTTAAAATGAATGGTTGCATTGAGTGCCTATATGAAAACAAGATAGCTAAAAGCCACTTTGATTTTTAAATAATTAAATAGCATGTATTGTATTACTTAAAAACGACATTTTCCTAACAAGGTAAATATGTCGTTACAGTTAACTGTTGGCATTTTCCATAGTTTATACTATTCACACGTGTCCATGTTTTACACGAGATGTCGTAAGACACACATTTTACTTATGTTCATTGCTCCACGAAAGATCAACCGCCGTCTTGTACAGTTGTATACCGCACTTAAGTATTCAACTCTGATGAGCTCATAATAAGAGTGAAATGCTGCATCAGGTGTTCTTTCGTTGCTTCTGGCTTTATCGACACTCGTGTGTTTTAAACATTAAAGTTATCGCTTAGATAGCGCTTTGCACTTTAACACAGACAAGTCGTTACAGTTAACTGTTGGCATTTTTCTTAGTAAATATATACTTCTATTTACGTAAGATGATTCGTATAAATCAAAACGCAAAAAGACAATTTAAATTTTTAAAGTTATTTTTACTAATTTCATAAAAAGTGATGACCCAACTAACTTCTTTCCTGAATACAAGTTTATTGTATATTTATTCGTATGGTAGTACATCATTTTTAATGATTATATTGATATAAGTGAATTTGAACTTGAAATATCAAATTCAAATTTTATTCAAACTTAGGGCGTTAACGACCCTAACTGTACATGATTTCAAAAACATCGATTATACAGGGTGTGAGAAAAAAATGTCAAATTTTGCAATCCAAAATAATGAAAATAGAACACCTTGTATATTTTTTGCCAGGTCGATGAAAATCCTCTGTTAGCCGTAAAACTCGTTTTTACCGAAAATTATCGTCAAAAAATTAAGTAGGCGTTGAAATGCGAACGTTTTTATTCTTGTCACGGTTATGTTAGTAATTGTCCAATCTATAACAATTTTATTGTATCTTTGTATTGTTAGTAATAATGAGTGAGTTTTCGGCAGCAGAAATAGTTCGAAAGATTTATTCCACCGAAAAATCGAATTTATTTGCAGCTCATAATTATTAAGCAGATAATCCGGATCTACAACGACATTCCCGAACTGAGATTAAAAAAAACTACAATTGGCAACTATGAGAAAAATAATAGAATGCATGTATGTACTGAAGACAGTATGCAATCTGACATAGTAATCGTTATCAGCAGTTGAAAATCCCACCAATGGAATACGACAAATAACAGACAACGTTGGAGCTTTGAACACCCCTGTAAATAAGGTGTTACGAAAAACAAATTCCATCCATATCGCGAAAACACCATACCTGAGAAAAAATTTGAAATTCTGACACGTTTCGAGTATTTAAAATAATCTGCCCAGCGATTTGTAGTAAATTTTGATGATTTATTTTATAATTTCGAGTTGTCTATTAAAATGTTTTGATGAAATGTGTATTTTTGATTAATTTCACGGCTAACGGTTGGGTTTTGATAAAACATCAATAGCAAAGTTGTAGAGAATTTAATTCAGCATTAATCAGGGGAAGATATACAGGGTGTTCCATTTGATTTTATCAAGTTATTCATCATTTTCGGTTACAAAATTTGACTTTCTTTTTTCATGCCCTGTATAATCAACGTCAACTTTTAAATCATGGACAATTAAGGTCGATACCGTCTTAAGTGTGAATAAAATTGAAATTAAATATTTCGAGCAATAACCTAAAAAATGTTAAATATCTGAAGGCGGATATTGACACAATTAAATGTTTAAAAATTGATATCTCAAAAAGTATCATTTGTTGAGTAAGATTCGTATACATAAACTCCCCATAGTTTTTCACGTAAATTTAGAATCAACAAAATATTTTAACTGTCATAAGAAAACCATGTTTATTGTAATCATTTTATTTTGTCATCAACATTTCCATCAAAATACATGTAGTGGTCTACTTTTCTTCTTTGGTTTTCTTTTCTTATGGGAGTTAAAAAATCATGACTTCTATTTTTATTTTATTAACTGCTATCAGAAAAACTCAACAGAAACAAAACCAAAAACTTTCCTTTTTTTTTTTAAAAATGATTTTCTTCTTTTTTCAAAAAATCTTCTTTTTTTTATTTTTTTATCCATAAAAAAAAATATTAAAAATAAACTACATTCTCTTTTTAAAAAATATTTATTTAATTTTTTTTTTTTTTTTTTTTTTTTTTTTTATTAAAAATTTAAAATAATAAAAAAAACAAAAAAAGAAAAAAAAAAAAAAAAAAAAATTAAATAAATTAAAAAAAAAAATTTTTCTTTTTAAATTAAAAAAAAACTCTTTTACTCTTTTTCTTCTTTTTTTTTTTTTTTTTTCTTTTTTTTTTTTTTAAAATTAAATAAAAAAATATAAAAATTTCCTCTCTCCCTCCCTTCAAATTTATAAAAAAAAACAAAAAAAAAAAAAAAAAAAAAAAAATAAAAAAATAAGCCCACCCCAAAACCACCCCATTAATAAATTTCCCTAAAAATTACACCCCCAACACCTTTCTTTTTCTTCCTTAACAAAAAAAAAAATATAAAAAAACAAAAAACAAAAATATATAAAATATAAAAAAAAAAAAACTATTCATACTCAACTTAAATTAATACTTCTTTAAGATGCGATAAAGAATGGACATTGCAAGCATAATAAATATCACAGAATGCGTCCATTTAAGGGCGAATTTGAAATTCCGAAAAACGTCATAGTGGCGAATTGAGGAACAAATGAGTGCGTCAATGAGTAAAATTAGTATTTATACTATTTTTTCTATTATATCGTATTATACAACGCTACCAATGAGATATCAAAATTTTGAAACTATCAAGCATGAAAATTGACTAGTATTACTATCGGTTTCAAAAAGCAAATAAAATAAAAAAAAATTATAACATTCTAAACTCAGGTATCTTGCTTTTTGAAACCGATGTCAGTATTTTACTATTAGAAAATACATATTCTTAACGCAAAATAAAAAATCAATTGACAAAACACTCACAGAAAAATATCCACAAATTCTCATAGATCACGATGGTTGGATGATGGTATGAGCCCCAAACTTCAGAATCGAAACAACTTAATAGACGGGATTTATTCGCCGATTAGTGATTATCTATGAAAAAAAAAATTAATTTTAAATGTAGCTGTGTTATTGGCAGGTTGAAATCGAATCAAGTATAAATATTTCTGATAACAATAGTAAAATTAAATGTAAATGATAATTACTCCAAAAAAAAAATGTACTCAATTATTTTGTCATTTTAAGAAACTGATAAATGTTGCACTAAATATTTAGAAAAAAGCTGACATAGTAGGATGAACAAAAACTGATTATAAAATTATGCGGTACGTTACAAGACAATGTTTTTAAAGTTTTCAATTTTTACTTATTTTCATTACTGGGTATTTGTTTTTAATATTTTATAATGTCAATTTAAGAAGTTTTCAATAAAAACAATATTGTTTTCGAAGTCCACTATGTTTATTGCATGATTTTATAATAGTATGATATTATTTGTTACATTTTAATGATCAATACATTTTGATCTAATTTTTATGCTTTCTGACTCAAGCATTCAGTGTAATTATCTCACGCATTTTAGACTGCATAATATCTTTTTATTTAAAAAAAATGCTGAAACATTTCAAAAAAAAAGATGGAGGTTTTTCGAAAACGAAACCACACAAAAGTTGTATTGAAAATCAGTAAACGCTATCTTTGTTCAACGTAATTTATTTCTTAAAATTTTTTTAAATAAAAAAAAAAAAAAAAATAAAAATAAAAAAAAAAAAAAAATTAAAATTTAAATAAAAATTAAATAAATTAAAAAAAAAAAAAAAAAAAAGTTTATCAATAATGAAATGTACTAGTGTTTTGTTAAAAAAATTGCTACCTATGATATTTCTTCAAAAGATACAAGCAGTTTTGCAAAGTCATATTTGAAATTGAAGATTGTTTTGTGTTGAATGTTTCCAAGTTGACAAGTGGTATTTTCTAAACTTTATTTTTCAACGTCCCTTACAAGATGAAGTCTGCTATAGTAAAGTCCGCTGATTTAGGTGCCCACAGTACCGATCACACTATCGATTTATTCTTATCCAATTTTCTTGATAATTTTGCTTTAAATATTGTTGTACATCTTGTTTCATGGGTGGAGTTCTTTTATGCTAGAAACGCATATTTGTTAGTAGCTGTAATAACAAATTTTCAAGAAACTCAAAAACTTGTTGTTGTATTATAACTAAGGCTATATTGTTAAATGTTATCGCCGCTGAGCAAGTATCGCAAACCAAAGCAAGTATTTAATGCTGACGAAACTGCTTTAGAAGAGAATACCAAACAAAACATTCATTTCTAAAAGCAAAAAGCTTTCCCCTGGATTTAAGGTAGCAAAGATACAGTTACAGTGCTGCTATGTTCTAATGAATCTAGAGATCATTACAACTGATGCTTTACAAGTTGTTAAAGCCTCGTGCTTTAAAAAATCTAAATAAGAACGAACTGCCAATAAGCGTGCTAATAAGAAAACGTGAGTTACATGCGCTATTTTGTGTGATTGGTTCCGGAATTGTTTTGTCTCTGAAGTGATTAAAAAAAAGAATTTAGACTTTAAAGCAGTTCTAGTTCTTGATAATGCATCTAGTCATCCTTGCGAAATTAAAACTATCAAATATAATAAGTGACATTTACCTCCCTACCTGAAAGCTTTCCTTCAACTTATGGTCCAAGGAATAGTCCAAGCTTTTAAGCACTATTACATTAGACGAATCTTCAAAATCATATTGGATAATATGGAATGTGCTCTTGGTATGGTATGATATGGAATGCTGGAAGAAATTTGACATAGTAAAATGCACCGTGAACATAAAAGAATCATTGGAAGAGCTGTGGGTTGTTGTGACTGCGGAAAATGACGAAGAATCTGTGCAAATTCAAACTTTAATTGTAAACATTGCCGAAATTGCAAATGGAATAGAACGGCATGGGTTCGAACAGATAGAATAAAGTGACCTTCAGGAGTTGCTTGAATCGCAAGACGAAAATTTGACCGAAATCGACTTGGAGGAAATGATCCATCTATGAAACAAAGTCTTATTTTTAAAAGGTAAATTGCTAATGCTACTGCTGAATTGAAGGACCTTTTAAAATCTATCAAGTAAGAAAAAAATTACAAAATTCTTGAAACCATTGTCTAAGACTGAAGGTAATAATTAATCAATATGGCCAAAAACTTGTATCTATTTCTGTTATGAAAGGTTTAAGAATTGAGAAATTAAACCTATATGAGCAAAAGTATATAAAATTTTGTGGTATAATCTGCTTTAGGTATTCAGATATACAACTAAAGCAAATAATAGGATAATTAGCTGTACTTGAGAATTTAAAAAATATAGCAACTCACATAGCTTTGTTTAATTATTTTTTAACATCGTAGGAAAGTAAACACTCCATGAAGATTAAAATAACATGCCCATGGTTTGGGTAGTAGGTACAGATAATTAAGAAACAAATTTTAAGTCTAACTTGACAAAATTTCTAATTGAAACAAAAATATAGTAAATACACATTTTATTTGCATCATAGTTACAATATTATTTTAGAATATTGATAAAAAGTTTTATAATATTTTCTAAAATAAGATACAATGATTTATAGAATATACTTAAGGTATACCCAAGCCAATAAAATGAATTTTTTTGCAACACGTTACCAACACCGATTCCAACTCTGATGCAAATAAAAAGGAAAAAAAATTCTTGAAAATTTTTAAAATAATAAACAATCAAATTAACTCACCAATTTTGTTTAATAATTTTGCAACTCAAACAAAAAAGAAAATCTAAAATCAATCATAAATATAGCAGCCTTGTCATAGGGAAAATAAATACTTCTTGCGATGTTGTTGGAATTGTTTGTCTTATAAGTAGATAATCTGTAAAAATTAATTTAATTAGAAAACTCAAAATGTTCTTATTTACATTTAAAAAAATTAATTTCTGTTTAGTTGCTTTTGAAATTGAATGTTAGTTGAAAGTGATTCAAATACTACTGAAGGAATCTAATAAATCCCCATACAAATTACTTATGTAAATAAGTATACAGGGTGTTAATACTAAGTGGTTACACCCGAAAATGGCAGTTATATCTCATTTAAATAAACAACTTTTTTTTTCCTTTTTTTTTTTTTTTCCCTTTTTTTTTTTTTTTTTTTTTTTTTTTTTTTTTTTTAAATTTTTTTTTTTTCTTTTTTTTTAAAGGACTATTAATAAAAAATAAAAATTCTGAATTAGCTTTCGATTCTCTAGGAACATTTGTATTTACAACTATTTCTTTTTTTTCAAATAACAAAATGGCGACCGTCAAAATTTCAAACCAAAATATTTTGATAACCACTCAATTTTTAAATAAAAATCAAAAATTGGAATTAAATAAGTTGTTTATTTTAATGAATCTAACTGCATTTTCGGGTTAACACTTAGTATTAACACCCTAGTACCTTTATGCATTAAGTTTTAAAATTTAAATAAATACCGTTAAGGTCAATGCATCAGTATTTCAAAAAAAAAACAATTAAGATAAAGACCTTATACAAAAACAAATTTAAGTTAATTAAAATAAACACAATTTTATAATTAAGGGAAATTTAAATAAATTATTGTTTTACATTTTAAATAGACTTTGAGGTGCCTATTTTATTTAAAAAAATACTAATTATGAGATCTTGATTAGTGTTTAAATGCATCAAACGTACTCATTATAATCTGAAATTTATGATAACAAGATTGGAAATAATTTTTGGGAAGCGCAATTAAGTTTCTTTGTCAATATTACCTACATTAAAGAATTAAAAACGGTAATTTTATTTTAATCTCGTTAAAAAGTGCTCGGCACTTAACGGCCATTTTTAAAACGAGTTTAGCGTTAATGTACTATTAACAGAATGTTGGTTGTTTATGTTATTGTTCAAAATATTTATATTAAAACTGAACTGGTTAATATTGAATGTTAACGTATTTATATAAAAAATATAAATGTGTTTACTTACTGTGTTTATTTTGGTATTCGCCGAAGACATACATACAAGATGAAACGCTGTTGTTTACTAGAATGGCGTCAGAGACTGGTTAGTGCTTTGAGGCGGGCTAGAGTACATTTTTAGGGTCCCCAAATGTATTTCTGAAGCCATGTTGCAATTTTAAATGCTGGCCTACAATTAAATGGTGTTAGAATTCGTGAGCTTAATTAGTGTATCGCTTCTTGGATGTGTTAATTATAAACAAAAAAAATATGCAGGTACCTTTTTTTATAGTCTTAATTATTGTAATTTGCATCAAAGCGTCATTACAAGGAGGGCGCGGGTTGATTTTACTTTTATCGTATATCTTGGTGATTAAGTATAAAAACATAAATTTTCCGTCTAGCAATATTTCATGTTTATAGTGTTTCGTAATTAAATCAAAACATATTTAATGTATAAATTTTAGAGATATTTATAGGTTATCAATTCAACCCCGTGTGATTATGTATTGTAATTGCTTGTATTATTATGTTGTTTACTGTTATTTCTTGGTAAAGAGATTATTATTGGTTTATAGTGTAATAACAGTAATTTATTGCTTTTATCAATTTCACTGCTTTTACATAAAATGGAAGGTTTTGTTTTTACTCAAAAATCTAATTACGCCTATACAGTAAAAATACTTAGTTCTTATTCGAGGCTTAGAATGATGTCGTGCAGACAACACATCCGTAATTATTAAGCTCCCCAAGTTTTAAAAGATGTAAAGTTCGTGAGAATATTATAAACGCAATTCTTCGACTGCACATATTAAACAGAAGCTTGCCATGAATTTATAATGAAATTCTGCAAATGTATGTTTGGAATGAATTGTATAATTAAACCTACAAAAAAATTGCGGACTTAATTGCCACAGTTTGTGGTGTTTTATCTTTTCTTTTCGACTGCAACCTTGAAATAATAATTTAAATAATAAAATTAGTTTTTACGACGATTTTATGATCAACTTGTCATGTTCGCTACCGACTGCATCTTTACTAAAAAAAATCTTCTTTATTGTACTCAGTTTTTCGCATTCCATCTAGATAAAGAAAGTTATTATTCTTATATTTAAGTAATTTCCATTAAATTATAAGTTTAATTAAGTTTTATCTTAAGTATAGCACAACATAATCAACAAGGGAGTTATTTTTAACGTGAGCTGTTAAAACAGATTGCGAATGCAATTCGCTTCAGCACAAAATGCATTGACCTGAAAACGGCTTGGGTTATACACCAAAACAAGTAAAGCAACAAAATGTAGACATTTTATTTAAATTTTAATTTAAAACCTTGTCTTTTCCCCATTCCGTATCCATAATAAAACGGGCAGCCATTTCTGTCTCGGCCAACTGAATGCAATCGTTGTAAATTAGCATTAGCGTCTACTAACTTCATGCTATTTGTGTCAAACTAAACCCACGTTTTCTTTAACACGGATTTAAAATTGCATATTTAATGTACAAGACCTATTTTAATATTAAGATACGTACACAACACTAATTGCACAACCATTAATTGAGATGAGAGCACGTCGCTATTTAAGCAACTGAGAAAAATCTGAAGCTTTCTCTACAAAATTATATGTGCCACCTATATACATAAAACCACAGAAACTTTCTAATTTTTGCTCCTGTGTATTTGTGTAAAACTCTTTCCTGGGAACTGTAAAATTCTTCTATGCATTTAAATGCTTTATTTTGCTTATGCATTACCCATTTAGTTCCACAAAAAATGCGAATATTTTACATTTAAGTAGTTCTAAAATAATAGGCTTTGTTATAAAGGGAAAACCAACAAAAAATTGGGACGACCTACTTTTCAATTGAACATCTTATTTTTGTTGATTTTGAAAGCATCAATCTGAACAATTAAAATATTGATGAAACTTCGTAGCCATCTCGAATCCAATTGGAAAACTTATTTTATTTCTTCAACATATGCTAACCCCGTAGTATATCGTCTTTCTAGAATATTAGAAAAGTTTTAGTTCTGTGATCTTTATGTCTTCAATGAGAAAGTTTTAGTTGCGTTCTTTCAATTACTTTGATTGAGAGAAGAAAGACGCGGACGTACCTAGGTCATTAAAAATTTTATACTAAACAATCTCGCCATTACTTACTTGATATAATGTAGATTAACAAAAAATTCGGTATTGCATCAAGCTTTTGTTTCTTAACTTAATTATTCTGAAACAGTACATTCCTTCACGTATCTCTCTTTAGATGGAATTATCTTTTAAAAGCATCTAAGTACAAACAAGAATAAAAATATATGATATGTGAACAATGGCTCGTTGCATTGCGATTTAGTTATGCCATTTTCTAGTTGTTCACCTTCTCATTGTTACATGACAATTTGATTTTATAACCATTGTAACCAACTTCAAAAAAAATTTTTTTTGTTAAGTTTTGTTTTGTTCACCGATGCTACCTACTTTGTTTCGCAATCGCAATCTTCAAGTTTTATTTTTTGCAAACAAAAACTATTTGATCCAGGTCTGGTGGAATCTATTGTTGATTCTTATAAATACTTGCATAATTTAATGGTTTTCATTATAATTAGTGTGTACAAGTGAAGTCGTTTAGTTTGCTTGCAAAATAATTGCACATCCTGATAAATCCTACGATATTACTGAAATATTTAAATATTTTACATGCTAAATTATAAGAAAACCTGTACTGTTGCATCATTAAATACAATTTTTATTATGTAAATTAACATTTAACTTTGACTTGTTGAAATAATTTCCATAAATAAGCATGAAAACTGCACCTTGTATACCACCACAAGCATTTTGAACAGATTGTTGATTGTGTTGTGTTACCAATCCGGTTTATTAGTGTGTTGCACTTGCGTTCATGTATGTAGTTAGTATATTTCAAGTAAGGTCATATGAACGTATGTGTTATGTTACGCCCTCCAAGTACACACATGATCATCTGTACCACCTAGTGCATGCTGTATCCCTGTTACCGAGTATGTAGGAATAGATCATACACCAAGCATGCACTTCTACTCATACTAGAAAAACAACATTAACGACTAGGATGCACTTGATGCAACTGCAATTCATAAACGTATACGTGCTATGTATGCCTCTCTTACTAAGACCACGCGATTTTTCCTGGTTTTACAACTTTTTCATGCATTTTTTATTTTTTCATAGCTTTATTGTATTTATTATAATCTTTTACCTCTCAGATGCACCATCATTTTTTTTTCTACCAAAAAAAATTTCAATCAAAAATACATACATTAAAAAATTTTAGTACTAGGGCAAGTATTTATTCAAAATTTAAAAACCAAATACATTTTGCAATTTAACGCTAGGTCGTTAATGCACAAACATTGAAAGTTACAAAATATTTTTTGGTTCAATATAAAACACAATCAATTTTAATCGACGTAAAAATTTAGGTACCTAATAATTGTAAAAATGCATACACATCACATAATTAAATGCATTTGATAAAAAATAAATAAATAAATATTTGGGATACAATCATTATCGAATCTAAGTGGGCTATGTATGATCCCCACCAATTCGCAATCCCCACCCATGACGTCACTGCCAAATTTCGGTACAGTCCGTTATAAAATTGCAAATCGTTTTAGAAGGAGACGGAAAATGTTTTTGAATATATAAAATATATAAATAAACAATTGTTTTGTATTATTTAAACTAGTAACATTGCATTCTGAATATATTTCCAACCAGGAGTGCAGAATGAGTGAGAGATAAACGAAAAGAGTTAGTTTGTCTAGGCTAGTTTATAATAGTTCAAATAGTAGTGGGGAAAAACTATAACATAAACTTTTTACGAAAATCCCCACTCTTATGTACACAATTAATTTGTGTTAATTTAATTGTAAATAATTGGAGGGAAGGGTTCATTTATTATTTATAAATAAGAAAAAAATTAGTTCTTCAGACTTGCATCTCATACTAGTTTTATGACAATTTTCTTGGATAAATCCATCAAAAATGCGAAAACGTCAATTAGTTTTATTTACACGCTTTTTTTCAAAAAATCAAATGAATTTATTTTTTGTATTGCAAAATTTCTAGGTATTTTAAAAAGTGCTTTAAGTAAACTAGAACATTCATATAAATCTTACTTCCCCGCTGTTGCATTTGCTGCATAATACGATTCAATTACTGCATGACGTCACGGTATGCAATCTACTTAGCATTTATAATGTAGGTTGTATATGATGTATATTATTTTTAGCTTTTAACTTCAAATACTTAGATTGAAAACACTTAACTATAGTTTCTAAAGAGTTTAAGCAACAAAAATTAGATAATACGTGTTCGGATAAAAATAAAGATGATTTCAATGTGCATTTAAAACAACAAAAGATTTCTGCAATATGCATCACCGCACGAAATAGCTGTGCATAGAAAAATTTTAATTAATATAAATTGAAGGTCTTTTTCTGTAAGTAACTACAGAGCAAAGCAAAATGAAAGATAGTGGTTGGGTATTTACGTGAACAGTCAAAGTTAATAGCAATAAAAAACAAAACATATGGGTTATGTAAGAAAACGTTTGGTTTCAATGGTTGCACTTATTTAATCAACTTAATAGGGTTCCACAAAACTTTCCCTTATTACGATTTTTTTTGTTTTCTTAAGCTATGTTTTCCTTAATTTCCAATATCTTCCATCCTTCATTTGTGGCCCCAGCAGGTCTACACATAACCATAAAACTGATGCCACGTGACCGAAAGAAGCCTGTGTGTGTCCACCCTGATCTAATGTTCCGACCCCTTACAAGTTCAATTTATCGCAATACTTACTTAATCTCCTTTCTCTCCTCTTTTGGTGCGTAATGAACGCATCAAAGGGTTGTGGCATTTGGATAATTATCATAATACTTTCCGGCATTAAATTTCTCTAATAAAATTACGACGTTGATGGAGTATTATAGTGCACGCAAAAGGAAATAAATCATTTCTTTTCGTTTCTTGTCATTAATTTATTAAAGCCTACTGTGCGAATTTTAATTTTTCAATTTCATTAAGTGATAACTTGAAATTGAAAAGAAATATTACTATTGAATCAAGTATTTAATTGTGAATTAATTTTAATGCGAAAAGCACGCAGTTTATATTTAAAATGATTGGTAAACATGGATTTAAATCGGATAAACATTTAACTTGAGACTCGCGTATTACCTATATAGGTAGTTTTGTACAGTAATTGTTTAAACTATTTTTATAATACGTGCGTGTATATTTAATCGCGTATGTTAGGAAGAAAGAAAAGTCGGTACAATCATTTTTATACATCACTATTTAATTGCAACCAAACTAAGATGTACACATTAAAGTTATTAATTTTCATGAATTTATTGGATATTAACTTCTTGTGTTAAAATCATAGGAACGAAAATTGCATGTTATATGTTTGTGAGAAAGGTGACGGAAAATGCTTCTATCCCGTACTTGACAATAGGTATTGGTTTGACTTGGAAACTATTCAAAAGAAAACCAGAACTTAGCTTTTCATCAAGCTTTATCTATGTGAAAAAAGTTATGCACTTATGCTCATTCTTCCCCATTCCCGAGATCGATTGAACAGAATATGTGGTAACTTAAGGTACTTAATTGTTTACTTGTAATTCTTATTATCTTAACACCTAAAATCCAATGTTTTCTTTCTAAAAATTTAATCATCATTATCACAGTCTGAATTAATGCGAATTAAGTAATTCCTTGTACTTTCAAAATAATATCAACATTACCTTCATTCTCTCCTGGTAAACTCTCCCAATACCAACCGTCTTAATTGCTATCAAGAGTTGAACTTTTTTTAATTGGCCAGTTTTAGAACCTTACACTATTATGAATTTATAACTCGTGTTTAGCGCAATTCTTCGAATTTTGATAGAAGGGAGGAACATTAAAAAAAAATTAGTACGAAGTAAGCCATGAATATTTTCCGACAACAGTGCTACAAAATTTTAGAGGTTGATATTTGCCAAACACTTTACAGGGTCTGCTAAAATCCAATAAGAATGCCCTGTATTTGTGCAGTTACTATGCTAAATTTTGAACATTTATCGAAATAAACCAAAAAATAAGTGAAAAGTGTGTCTTACGGCACACTTATTTTTTGAAATAGGCGTATTTTACTACTGTCAATGGAGTCTTATAGGTAAGTTTATTTTGATATTAGTGCCTATTACTGCTTTACAAAAAATAAATATCAAGGTTAATTACATATAGGTATCTAGAAGTGTTGTGTTAGAAAGCAAAACCGATCATCAAAAAATTTTGAAATTTGTTTGTATATAATACAGAAGGAAATATTGGAAAATAATAAGTCGTAGAAGAAAATCCGAATATAAAAGTGATTGTAGGTATTGGCAAGAAACAACCGAAACATAAATAGGAATGATATATATTAAAGTTGAAATTATGAGAGATTTTCGGTATCGGATTAACGCTTGTATTCAAGCACAACAATGGAACAGTACTGAATTAAAATATTTTTATTATTCAATCGAAAGTAAATGTTAGGATATGTAGATTTGAACACTAGAAAAAAAATTGCAACAAGACGATGCTCCAGTGCACTCACAGAATTGTTTGAGACTAATACGTTGTTTATCAGTTTCACTGAAAGCATTATTAGCGGTCTATTTGAAAAATTAAAACATTTGCTTGTAATCAAAAATTTTATTGAAAATCTCTATAGATTTTATATACCTATCATGGCTTATCAAAAAATACTATAACGACACGTGGATCCAAACAAAATCATTTAAAAATAATACTAGCTGCGATTTAGCACTCTTTGAAAGTGTTTGCGTTCGTATGTCAAGTCAATGACATAATAAAACTACAGGTTTTTCTAAAATTTTCGTCAAAAAATATGCATGGGCTCCCTTCGCTGCTTCTTCGGTAGGTAGAGTTCACCAGTTGTAAACTTTTGTTAAATTACTTTTTAAAACGTGTATTAAATTCAAATATTGAAAATTGGGGTCAAAACAGATCGACTATATCGTGACGTCACTCCTCATATAAATAACATATTATGGGTTGTTAAAATTGAATCCCATTATTTTGTCAAGTAATAAATTAGTGGTGTTTTACATAAACAAACCATCATTTGTACTATTGACGTCACAACCAATGGCAAGTCGTATAAAGATTTTAAAAGTTAGTGTTTTGAATATTTTTAAAATGAAAACATTTATTACTGATCAATACAACCAGTTGGTATAAATGCTGAAAATTTTCGAGCTCAAATACGAGTGATTTGAGAAGAAACTTTCCTACAACGAACAAAGTTTTAGAAATTTTGGTGGAAATTTTTTGTGTATATTTAACTTCCGATAAATTCAACCGTGATTGGGAAATGTGAGTGGAATTTTCTTCGATATAAATTTAATGAAAACCTGCAATTGCTAAACGAAAAAAAACAGACACATAATTTTGGTTTGATCCCCTGTATACGAATATCGTGAATAAAAATAATTTTAAAAACATGCAAAATGATTATGCTTACTAGGTGACAAAAACTAGATGTGAAGAATTGAACTTCTCAATTAAGTGAAATTGAACCTCACTTTCCTGAGGTTTAAAACCTTCTGCTTTTTGTTTTCTCTTATAGACTATACACGTGATTGGCTCGAACAGGATTCCACTTCTCTTCGATACAGCCACATTCACCAGGGATGAAATCAACTACTCATAAAGTGCAAGTAGGTACAGATAGATAATAATCCACTCTTCAAAAAGATTCACTTTTAAGGGTTGTTTTCAGTAAATATACAAACTGGCAATAAGTTAGAAGATGTCGGACATACGACGAAGCATGTTGTTTCTGCATGACGGTGCGCCACTCTAAATTGAGAGATAGGTTATGGAATTTTCTAATGTACAGGGTGTCCTATTTTCGAGGTAATTGGAGGGTTTCAAGTATTTCGCGAATTGATAGGGAAAAACCGTAGTCGGCACCCTTGGCCCGATTTTTGAGACAAATTCAATGGCCTAAACAGCACTTCGATATCTCGACTCGTTTGGAAGATACAGAGTGTTTTGCGTTTTATGCCGTTTTTTTTAAAGCTTCATGTTTGTGAATATTTTTATTTTAATCAAAACATTTTTGTGCATTTTTATATATGCAATTCAATGGCGTACTCAAATTTATTCTAGCTTAATTCGTTTTCGAGTTACAGACCAACCATGCATTTTTTAAATAGAAACCTTAGTTGGCTATAACTTCATTGATTAAAGATTTTTTTTAGCTTTCTGAAAATATATGGTTTCATATATTTATTTCGGCAAATAAGGAAATTATAAACGATTTTTGGAAAAATACCTCTTGATCAAAGTCACCTATGAACTTTGTTTACTGCGCGCATTTGTTGCTATTTTTTTGACACTTCACGCAGTTGTTTTTATAAATAAAAATGTTGCACAAAAAATGTTTTGGTTAAAATAAAAATATTCACAAACCAAAAGTTATGAAGCTTTAAAGAAAACGGCTTAAAACGCAAAACACTCTGTATCTTCGAGTCGAGATATCGAAGTGCGGTTTAGACCATTAAATTTGTCTCAAAAATCGGGCCAAGGGTCCCGACCACGGTTTTTCCCTATCAATTCGCGAAATACCTAAAACCCCCTAATTACATCGAAAATAGGACACACTGTACATGAAAAACCGTAGGTGCTGTGGCCGGCTTTGAATTATTCTAAATTGTATAATTAGTCTGTACTGATTTCACGTTGAAAAATATGTAATTATTATTAGAAAGAATAAATAATACGAATAAAATAGGTACCTATGATTCCTCCAGTTGATGATTTAATTGTAAAGTTATTCCTTTTTTAATTTAAGTATCTTCCCTGAGGTGAAGGTAAAAACGAAGCTGCCTATTATAAAAGCAGTGTCGACGTTTCGCTCTTAACAAATGGAGACTTTTCAAGCCGAACTATATTTTAGGACTTGTGTCAATAATTAGTAGCGACTTTGACGTGAATACATGGACAAGATTGTTATTAAAATAATTATTAAAACTTCGAACGACATATAACATGTACAGTTTTGTTTTAATATTTCTTTGTTTTCTCGCAATCACGTGAATATGCCCTTTTTTGAAATGGTAACCCAATTTTTTAGCGCAAATAAGAGAACTAATAGCTCATATTAAATAGAAAGGTCAAATAAAAAAGAACGTGTTTTTACTCATGCATACGTTTCTGAAGTCTGCAAGAAATAGAAAACATTTTCTGAATCATTAATTCTGATTTTGTGTTCTTGTGTTCGAGATACGAGTAACTTTTATAACGGTTCCATTTTAAGTTTAGGTAGGTATATCTAGAAGGTTTTTTAAAATAATTGTGGGTACATACAGGAATATTAAAAACCAAATTTGATATTAAATTAATTTGAAAAAACTTTTATTTATTTCTTATAATGACATTAGTACGGTTTCTTAAACAAATGCAAAATCTAAAAAGTTACCAAATTTGAACAGTTTTAACAATTTATATTTTATATAGGATTATACAAGCACGAATTTGAAATTCCAAAACAAATTACAAAATTTTGGAATTCGAATTATTTAATAGAAAATTCGATGTGAATACTTTTCTATATTTCCTTCACTTTTGGTGGTATTAGCAAGTGATTTTTTAAGTTTTATTCTTTATTTTGTACATATACGTAAACATTTATTAATAACTATGGTGCATTTTCCGTAATAATAAGCGGTATGTAAGTAAGTAAGTATAGTATATTTCAGTGCGATAGCGTTGAAAACATAAAACATAGCAACAACAAGAACAACACAAACAAAAAATATAAGCTCTATAATCTAGAATCCTAGAATCTACGTGTATATAGTAAATATCTTAATATAAAAATATAATTGAGATTAAAATGTACAATTTATCTATGTATATAAAAATATTCGTCTACTGTATAAAAGCAACAACTACTTAAATGATTCTTCAAAGCAGTTTTAAATTTTCTAGTATCATCAATGGTTTTAATTTCGCAAGGAAGATTATTAAAAGTTTTACTGAGAAATGTAGAAAACATTGATAAAAATAAGATTTTTAGGTTTCTGTGCACGCAATAAATTGTTTCTTGTAGGGTAATTATGAATATCAGCATTTATTTTGATATGTGATTTGTTATTAAAATGTATAGACAGCACTCGAATATATACAAATTGATAACTGTCATTATTTTATGGTTAACAAATATTTGTCTGCAGCTTTCTTTCATTTTTAACTCGAAAATTATGCGAATTGCTTTTTTGCAATTTTAGTATATCTTTTAGACTACTGCAATTGCCCCAAAAGACTATTCCGTATCTCAAAATTGACTCGAAGTATGCGTAATAGACCATTTTACGAGAAGGTAAAGAGCATATCCTTGTTAATTTTCGTAGACAAAATATACATTTATTCAATTTTGTCGTTATACTTTGTGTGTGTTCTGCCCATTTAAATTTACTATCAACAACTATACCCAGTAGTTTTTCTGACGAAACAATGTTTAGATTGATATTAGACTTATTAATTGAATTGGAAAAATTTTCGTTATTGCTAGCGGATAGGAAAGGTAACAAGGAAGTTTTCTCAAAGTTGATGATTAGACCATTTGCATTAAACCAATTTTCTAAAGAATGAATCGCAATTTTGTGTTTGATATGAGTCCTTTAACTGAGTTACTTCGTATGATAACATTGGTGTCATCGGCATACATAGTAATAGGAAAGGGTATGTTGGCAGAGAGGTCGTTTATGTAAATAATGAACAGTACTGGTCCTAATATTGACCCTTGTGGTATACCGTAACACACATATTTCGGTTCCGAGTAAACGTATTGAGTCTCTGTCTCATTAGTATATCTGATTTGAACTACCTGTTGTCGTCCTGTGATGTAAGTTTCTAATAAAGACAGCATTACACCTCTAATTCCGTAATACTGAAGTTTTTGTAATAGTATCGTGTGATTAACTAAATCAAATGCCTTTGATAAGTCGCAATTTAAACTAACCACTAATTCTTTTTTATTAATACTTTCTAATATTGTGCTTAAGGATTGTTCTATGGCTGTAGAAGTAGATTTATTTTTGCAAAAACCGTGTTGATTATCGCAAAGATAGTTTTGTTTCTCAAAAAAATTAATAAGCCGGTCTTTCAAGACATGTTCAAAAACTTTTGAAAGCGCTGGCAGTATAGTTATAGGTCTGTAATTGGAAGCCGAAGTTATGATTCAAGAGATTTTTTTTCAATGCTATTGTACAATTAATGTTAATGAAACGTTTTAAGACTTTTTATCTTGCACGCTTCTATCTTAATGCGTAATGAAAGTAATTATTTTAAATGACTTACAATGTTGCAAGTGTTTACGTGCTGATGTTATGCAGTTTACGGTATTTTACTATAACTCAAATTAATATGAATATACAAACCAGTGTAAATTGTACTCATACGTAATTTACATAAATTAGAAGTTCCTGGGAGGATAAAATTATAACAATGCAGCAATAATCTTAATAACATGATAATGTAACATAACAATGTTTTCTTTTTCTACAGTGCGACCAGTAAAGTCTACATCATATGGAATTCTTTATTCGAAATTTGAGTTTGGTATTAATTTCGACTTTGATTAAGATGAAAATTAACCAAAAATTTTCTTACAATATTTTTATTTTTTGTTAGCCTAGAAATTGATTGATAAAGTATTTTACGTTATGAGACCGGGAAAATCATTTTTACAGTAACGAGTCGAAGTTACTGTAAAAGTTTTCCGGACGTATGTTGTAATGCGTTTTATTTCATACTGCAATTATTCAATTACTACAAAAATTACAAAAAAAAAATAAATTTTTGAATCAAAAATACGGTCATCTATGAAAAGCTAGTCTCTAAGGTTACTGTCTCATTGGTAGTTTTGTTGAAATTTCCGACGCGAAATGGTAGCAAATTGTAATATTCCGGACGACATTTTGCGTAAATATGAAGAGAACAGGTCTCTCATTCCAACGAAATCGTCACAAAGATACGGCCAACAATATAAACAGTTTTGTGACTGAAAAAAGGTAAACGGCGAAATCAATGAGGAAATTATGGAAGCATACCTATTTGTTAGATCTGGTAAGTTGCTTTTAATATTCCTTTCATGGAACCTAAGCAGGCGAAAGCAGTCAGCACAGAACATGTGGTAAAATTTGTGAAAGAGGCGACAGATCAGCAATATCTTTTGGTAAAGGTAATAATTTTAGATGTGCATTTCACTAGGTATTTGCTGACAGTTTTGTGTTCGTGTAAGATTATTGGTTTAATAGGCATCGGTGGTGAATGCCGCTGCGAAGAGATATATGAAATGTATTTGGAGGACATCGAGGATCACAATTCCTTTTTCCAAAACAAATAAAAGAAGAGTATTTACGGTCATTAATGAAATGGACGGCATAAGTGTGTTGGAAGTGTTTCGAAGATATGTTGCCTTGTGGCCTAAGGATTTAGGACATCGTAATAGCAAATGCATTTCTCAGCGTTTTGGAATTCATACAGTTGATGGAGTTCCCAAGAAAATGGCGCAATTTCTAGGATTAGCAAATCCCAAATTGTACACCGGGCACAAACTTCGCCAAACATCGACCACTTTATTAGCAAACGCTGGGTTGGAACTTTCTGTTCTTAAAAGAGAAACAAATTTATAAAGGATTTATTGGAAAAAAGAGAAAAGTGGGTAAAGTGATCCAAGGAGATTAAGAGATTATTAGTAGAAGTGTTTCCTCGAGATCCACTGTTCACGGTATACCAGCGGGAGTAGAAATAAATGGAAATAGTGATTGTACTATTAATGTTACTGTTAATGTTTAGCTTCTTACATCCACATAAACATTTTTTCTTTTTAATTATAGGTATTTATTAATTTTGTACATTTTAGTAATAAATAGTTTAATTTAAAATTAATTAAAACCTCATTTTCCAGATTAAAATCATTAAGTTAAACATGGGTATTACGATGGAGTATGAAAAAACTGTTTTTAAACCATTTGAATTTTACTGGGATGATGAAGTTAAAGATGTTGTACTCGTCAAAAAACCAGATCGAACAATAAACAGATTACCATTTGGAAAATTTGGCCAAAGGCAACGGCAGCTTATTCTGTTACCTCAGGCTTCCAAACCACCTGATTATATCCTTTCAATCTAGATGTAATTACAAATATTGTAAGCATCCTGTCATGACTTTTACTTCATTTTAACTTGGACAGTATACTGCTACAAATTTATTTATTTATTTATTCGTATAGTACATTATACAAACATTGTATTGTGATGTAAGTGTTATGTATGGTGCCCCAGAAGATCAATATAAACCTGTATAGTGTGGTGACGAAGCCGTGTGCAATAGTGGATTGGTTTGTCTTGGCAAATCATTTACTTTAAGGTTTAGGAAAACCACTAAAACCTAAACATGTTAACCCTTACCCACCCTAGTATTCACATGTAATAATACTAATTAAGTGTGTAAACATTATAGAAGGTAAATAAGAACATAAAATATAACAGCACAACCATTGCATGACGACATATAATGAACCGGTCCAAGCGCCAGTCACGACAATGACGAAAAAAATAGTAGGTTAAAGAAATTACAAAACAAAATAATGGGAAAACAGATCAAGACAAGAATACAAAATATTGCTGAACTTCAGATGTCCTTCAGATTCGTAAGCCATAATATTGCTTCATCCGTTAAATTATGAATGTTTGGAAACCCTCCTTTAAACTTCATTAACTGACAATCCTCCACAATATGTATAACGGTTTCTGGTTCGTTTCCACAGTCACAATTTGGATTAGAAATTTTGAATGACCTGTTCTTATGCGATTTAAAAATGTATTTTTTACTTAATACTTCGGTGATAATAGATAACGGATAATGGATACTGGAATTTAGCTTTAATGAGATCCTGAAATGAAAACTAAAAACAGAAGCCTAAGAAAAAATGTCTTTTAATTACGGTGTTGCGTACAGAAAACAAAAAAGGAGTAATAACGTGATATGTATTGTCTGTCAAATTTTAGGTTTTTTCTAAAATATTTAAAAAAGTTAGAAAAAGTGTTTTCTAATGCCGAAGTGCACCAACCTATCGTAATAAAAATCGATCGAATAATCTATGATCGACCGATTAATCAATAATCCTCCAATTTTTAAAACTAAGGTTGGGCTAAAAAATAACCGTTGCTTTTCAAACCGATCGTTTTTTTATAAACTGCCCTCAAGTATTTTTAGAATTTTATTAATGAATGCATCAATTTTATCTTCCTCTTCATCTTCATCAGATGAAGAGGGAATTTAAAGAAAGATATAGTTTATTTAAAGAAACGGTCAATCAATTATTAGAAATTATTGAAGAAAATTTATTACGTTTTTAAAGAAATAAAGAAGTGACTCAATTAATAAATTATTAATAACTTTAAGATACTATGCTACAACTTTTTGCTTATTAGTTACTAAATCGGTTCTCTTATTTTCAATTATTCTCTTGTATTTCGAAATCAAGTCAATAGTTTACGTCTTTTTCTTCTTGTGTATAATGGTGATTTTCCATTGAAATTTAATTAAAGTTATCTATCAGAATTACCAAGAAAACTTTTAAAAACAGAAATTTTTACAGAAAACGGCCGATTAATTTTGTCGGTAAATAAAGTAGATTAACGGACAGTTTTTACTCTACATCTTTCGACATATGAAATAAGATGGGGAGTTATGAGACGATTTCCAAACCAAAAATTTTAACACCCATTTTTTTTACTTTTGAAGCAAAAAAAAATTCATGTCCGACGCCGGACCAGCTTCCGGTCGTCCGTCCGTATGTAAACAAGATATTAAGAAAAACACCCTTTAGATTTTTAGGTAACTTTGTACATGGACCTTATAAGGTCCGTTAACCTACCAAGATTTTCAATTTTTTAAAAAATTTAGAAAAATATAAATTTTAGACATTTTTGTTTCAAATTAAAGTTGATCTTTTGTTTAAACTGTTTTTTGATTCGATAAGTAATTACTGAGATATAACAATCACGTGACAATAATTGTAACAATATCTCCACCAACATCAATTTTATAAAAAGTTAAAAGAAAAAGGTAATGGAAATTCTATTGTCTATAGGTTTTGTTTGAACCATTTTCTTAAAACGCAATTTTATTTTAGGTTATTGAGACGATGTGGAGTTCTGCGATAAACGCTCGTTTAACTGTTTAACTAATTTCGGTTTACAGTCAATCGACCGATTCAACGCTACGTTTTTTAATTGGTTCAACAAAGCATAAATGTGTGCGTTTTTTCCTACAAAATTGAAATAGGATGGTTAAAATGTGATTACGTGTGAAAGTTTGATTATTATCAAAGAATTGCATTTTCAAAACTTTTTCTAATTATATTATTAGATATTTTTAGGAAAAACTAATTTGACATATGATGCGTATCACGTGACTACTATTTTTTTAGTCAATTTTCATATTGATCGAGGCAGAGGTCGAGGCCAATATAAAATTTTGAATGAAGCTCTCAAATGATGCGTTCATTCCTGGTTTCTTTTTTTGAACAACATCCAAAAAGTTTAGCAAAAATAATTGCTTTGGCCAGACATCTTGAATAAATTACTATTCTGATATTCCTCTCTTGTTTATTTTCACTTTTTTTGAATAAATTCTAATATTTTAACTCTCTCGTTTACACAGAATTTTGGTTTCTTTCAACTTGCGCAGTTTTGTACCTGTTTCAAATTCAATCCTTCAAAATATAAGAAGTAAGGCTTTCACGACAGGAGTCATTATTGAAAAAAAAAACATCTTCCATCCTTGAACTGTGTTAAAACGGTAACCTTAGTTGCTGACTTGTTTCTTTCAAATTTCTCATCCTGAGCCACCCCTTACAATAGTGGAAGAAACATTGGTAGCTAGGTTACCGTTTCGACTCGGTCCAATACGTTTTTGTTTCAATAATTCTAAATACTTTGTTCCTATATCTGTTCAACATAGGTAATTTGAAAAATTTTGATGAACAAAAGTTTTAGAAAAACTGACCATGAATGAAAAAAATTTAAATAATTTGTATGATGTATTTTCTTGTTATGAGTAATAATAACCGTAATTATAACCCGGTTTTGATCGGAACTACCACATCAACAAAACTTTTAACGTTTTAACTATTACATTTTTGTGGAGCACTAAGGAGTTGGGAGGGCGCATTCAAATAAATGCTTGGCTTTTTAGCGTCTTTCACATGCACAAAAATATCTTTAAAAAATAGTCTTTGAGATAGGTATTCTGTTTAGGAAATGTGTTTTTGGTGACGGTGTGTATGACTTAAAACGCCAGAATTTGACAAAAAATTAATTATTGGCCATCGAAGTTTGCGACGCACAAAACTCAAAAACAAGTGATTGTAGTAACAGAACTCTACACCGTAACAGATACTTTTATTTAACAGTTATTTAAGATTTATTTAATTTAAATGTTTTTAAATTTGGTAACGACCAATCTTGTTAAAATATACTTTCATTTTTAAACTGTGGTATTTTGGAGGAAAAAGTGAAAAAATATTGTAATATTAATGTTTAGTTTATCAAAAATCGAACCAGCAGTTCTTGAGAGACCGTGTCTAGATGCGGTCGGTTTTTTTTAAATTATACTCTGACTTAACGATAAAAGTAGGTTTTAAAATTTCATGTAAATAGGTAATAAGCTTAAATATGTTCCCTCACCTCTCTATTACTTTACCAAAAGTTTGCTGAATGACTGTATTGCCATTAAACTCGTTTCGGCGTGACTAACAAATTAAATACAATGTTGACTGGCTGGGGCGAACTGCGTTTCGAAAATTGTTTTGTTTGCAATTTGTTTTATTTTAGAAAAAAACTTTCCGCACTGATTTTCGAAATGATGTTGACCAAACTACTGAAGAGCAAGGTTTGGAATGCAGAAATACGTGTTCTTAAATTTGAAAATTACAGAAATAAATCAAAAGTTATTAAATACGTTACCAGTCGTTTATTACTATTATCTTTTAAAAAAATCGTCTAAGATTGATGTTATGATCAAATAACGATGTAGGCGTTGCGTTCAAAAATTAAAGAAGTCGATGGATTCAAGCTGGGGGTTAATTCCAAGCATGTACACGTTTGGCATTACGTCCAAATGTGAAGTGTGCAAAGTGTGCGATAAGTCCATGTTGGACGTTTTCTGCAGTACCAAAACTAAGTGGTGTCTCCATTCGGCGTTGTTTCCAATAGGCAAAGTGTTTAGTACTCTGGGACCACTGCAACATTCCAGTTCGTGTCCAACACTGTTAGGTCCATCTACCATTTTATTTCATTCCTCATTTTTAATGTAGAATATATTTATTTCAGAACTATCATCTGTGGTAGCTCAATCTAGACAGAATATCAATGTTACTAAACATATTAATTTAATATCAAAATACTGTACCTCAAAAATGTCATCACGACTTCAATATAATCTACTTTTTTTTGATATTATAAGTGTTAATAATTAGGATCAAACGTTGATTAATCAAGTTTGGAATTCTTTACATTCCAAAACAATTGCAACTTTCAGTATAGAGGATGTCTCAAAACTCACGACCGTGCTCTCAGGGGATGATGCGGGGGACTAAAATAAAGCGAAAAACAAGAATGAAAAATTTTCCGATCTGCCTTCGTCTTGGAGTTAGTTGAGAAAAACGAAAAATATTTTAATAAACTTTAATTCATAATAGTAACCAGTGATAATGACCTAAGACTACAAAAGATGTTCAAAAATACCACCTTCTACTTCAAAGCACCTATGCGCACGAGTTACAAGATTAGTCCGAACTTGTTGTACCATGTGGTTATCGATCAATGCCACAGCAGCATGCATACGGGCGATACACTCTTCCTCCGTCACAACTGGTTTAGCGTAAACGTGAGTCACTAACAAACCCCAGAAAAAATAGTCCAAAGGATTAAGGTCAGGAGATCTCGGTAGCCATGAGATAGACCCACCTCTTCCGAGCCATCGTCCCGGGAACTGTTCATTGAGAAAGTTTCTTGCTTGCAGGGCATTATGTGCTGGTGCCCCATCATGTTGAAAATAACAGCGCAGTCTAGTTGCCAAGGGAAGATCATCAAAGAATGGCGGCGGGAAGTGTCCAGTTGAAAACTGATGATAGGTGTTTCCAGTAAGGCGTGGAGGTAAAAGGTGGGAGTCCCATCACAGTATTCTGAAAGATTCTAGCCCAAACATTGAGGGACCAGCGTCTTTGGTGGTTTCTTGGCCGTGTGTTATGAGGATTTTCATCTGCATCAGCACAGGCGTAAAGATTGTGCGTATTTATACTGCCTTCAGCAGTAAAAGTTTTCTCGTCGCTAAACACAATCCTATCAACAAACTCTGGATCCTGTTCTACATTTTGCACCAACCATCCACAAAATTCTGCTCGACGTTCCCTATCACCCTCATATAAAACTTGAACTTTCTGTGGGCGGAAGGGATACAAACCATTTGAACGTAACAGTCTATGAATGGTATCTTTACTGCCAGGAATGTTTCGTGCAAGTGTACGAAGACTTGTACTGGGTTCCTACTCTATCCTTTCCAGAATCTCCTCTTCTTCAGCGACTTCTAAGAGGGAAGGACAGGCACCCATATTTCGTCGGGGATTTACATTACCAGTGTCGACTAATCGTTGCTCTATGCGTCTTATAGTATTTGCAGTAAGCTGCCGACGGTTTGGAAATCTTTCCGCATAGACCCTAGCTGCAGCAGTGGCATTATCATTGGTGAAACCTAACACCTTCACCATATCTACATACTCTCGATTAGAATAGTATTGGTCCATTACACAAAATTCAACTTGTCGCGATAAGTCGTGAACTTCTATTACAACGAACCAAAGACCTAAACTTGGGTTTACTTGGATATACCTGTCATAGTTCAAGAGCCCACTCGAAATACGTTAATTTTAGGAAATATTTTTTGTTTTTCTACACTAACTCCCAGACGAAGGCCGGTCGGAAAATTTTTCATTCTTGTTTTTCGTTTTATTTTAGTCCCCCGCATCATCACCTGAGAGCACGGTCGTGAGTTTTCGACATCCGGTATATTACCAGAAGTATTCTTGTCACTACCGTAACGTGTCATTTCATTCTCGGTTTTAGTTTTGCAAAATTGAAGACATTCTTTTTTCTACCGCTATATGGTTCTTTTATGACTTCATTTTACAGAAGTCGCTCTACGTTTATAATCATAGTTTTTGCTCTGTTTTACAACCTAGGACATTTTACTCTATTTATTGTCATTTATTATAATAAAAGGAAAAGGATATTAGAGATTGAATAATTTTTAATATTTTTATGTACATCTAGAACTTAGCAGAACACTAAACTATGTAAACAAATTTTCAGGCTTGTTTTAATATCCAAAGTAAACCAAAGAATTATTACCAAAAATTAATACTTATGGAAACATCTTTCGGCGATAAAGGTTTACCTGGTCGTAAATTGTTAAGAGTATTTTGAATCGTCTCTCGACGTGAAAAAATAATATTGGAACTTATAAATTGAGCTCGAGCTGTCAAATTGAATATACAACTCAAAAAAGTTATAAAGGACGCTGATGTCATGGACAAACCACAACATTGACTGATTGGCGTCTTAAACCGCATAAACAACAACAAAAATTTACTCGAAATAAAACCAAAAGGGTAGGTACATTTAGTTTCACAATACATACTTAAAAGTTGCATGCGGAAACCCTATTGGGCAAACGATTCCTCCGATAGTTCTGTTTAAAAAAAAGAGAAGGGAGGAAAAGTAGTTGAATTTTGTTATTAAACAACGTTTTTATTAAATGACTTCACCACTTTGCTAAGCATTAGTCTCTACGAAAAGTGCTTCTTACCTTTGATGGTGCATCATTCAATCTGAGTGTAGACATTATAGATGCAACGGATTCTTACAATATTGTTCTTTTGTGTTTGCTTTGCAACGGATGGATAAGACAGTTTTGAAAGACGATGAAGTAATGCTCTACTAGACAAAAAAAAAACAAATCTAACAATCAGCAATTTTATTTGGAAAAATATTGTCTAAAATTTGACCAAAGACATCGGTAGCTTTTGTGATATTTCAGGTTTTTAAACCACCTAAATATATCTTTACGATCAAATGCAATCACAAATAATGCCTTTACTCTAACATATATTACAGGAAAAACTATACCGTCTATGAATCGTATCATGACTTTCATTTCACCTGAACTTGAATAGTAGGTATACTACTAAAAACAAATCAAAAGTTTTGACAGTTTTGAGGAGGTGTAATATTTTGAATTTGGTGGATAATAAAGATGGCTAAAAAGTTTACGAAGATATAATGGAGCTTGGTTTCAATGAGATCCTGGTAATACCTAAAATGAAAAGTGAAAACAATGAGGAAAAGAGGTAGTAATTTTTAACAAAAAATAAATACCACAGGGTAAAATAAGAGCAAAAAGCGTATGGATGTTGAAGGTAAATTGTACTGAACTTTATGGGTCTCCTGAAGAAATTGACAAAATAGAATTAAAGCTGGTTTTGTTAGATGTGAGATAAACATGTTTTTGAGGGCAGAAGACGGTTTCCACTGTAAACAATACGTTAATATAATGTAAGACTGACAACCAGCTACTGTAATGATAAAAAAAACATATTGGTGGATCTTATTTGGGATTCTCACCTTATTAAATAATTAGTTTGCAAGAAATTGGTTTATAAATTAGTAACTTTCTTAAGTAGAACCATATAGATTAATTTTTAAAAGCTTTTGAAGAGGATTGAAGTCGTTGAAAGATTTGGTGCAATAAACTTGTCTAGAATACCAACGTAAAAAGTAAAATCGGTTAGTTGTAGTATGAGTTTTAAATCCGTGGGATGCAATTAGCTATGATATAAATTACAGTATAATAAGTATGTTATTTATCATTTTCTTGCGCCATGTCATAATTTGTAAACGAATGTGTTTGTTATAGAATGAAAAACTTTTATTACGTGAATGCGTGAGCGTATAGTAATAAATGCTACAAAAAACAGTAAGGTTTTCACTTTATGAATTCTAATTGATGTGCAAGATAGAGTCAATTCGATCGGTAGTAGGAATATAAAAATAAAAAAATAAATCGATTTGTCTACAGTGGTCGTAAATTTGTAATTTTGACGTGTAAACACCACTATTACAAGACATTTATTGACTTATTTGTAAATTTTTAAATAAAATTGTGTTTACATCGAATTAGATTAATGTAGGTATGATTAATCATTTAAGTTTTGTCTTCATTAACTATTTGTTTTATTATTAAAAAAATTTATGCGTCTCGCTCCGATTAGTAACCATTTTGTTATCGAGCAATTTGTTTATGGTGAATGTTAAAATGTTTTGAATATTAAATTTAAGTGTTTAGTTAGAAAGAGTGTGTTTACAAGTGCGTCGTCATTAGATATAAAATTTTCAAAGTTTTATTTTCGCTTCCGTGACATACCGCAAAGTACTACCCTGCCAAGTCATTTCAGCCCTGAAACTGCAGACAAGGCCCCTTTGTGTTCACTGCTCGCTCGGTTTGGTTTGCTTTTATTACACGCTCTGTAAACCAAACAAATGATGTCTTTATTCGAACCGTATTTAAACTGTATATAAAAATTTATATGGCCGTAAATCATTACTTATTACATAAGTTTTTAAAAATCAAAGATGAAGGTTGATGGTCGTGTTCTCCATTTTATTTTCTAGCTCACGCTTTTTTAAGTGATCGAAAGCTGTTAATATAATCACCGTGCTTAATCAAGAACATAGTACGTTTTTAGATGCAAGTATAACTATTATTTCAAAAGTTCAAAGGCTCCGGCCGCTTTAAACAAGACATTACACAATGTAGTCCAACGGGGTTTCGAAAGGGTTATGAGCCGTGTATAAGACCGGGTATATCGTAAATAACTCCAAAAACCATATATTTCACACATGCTTTTAATTATTACTATGTAGTCAACCGAATAGAAATAACAAAGGCGGCTTTATATTCCGGTTATTTAATATATTTCTAAATGCGGACGTTCTTCTTCATAATGCGACAGTTGTTTGTCAGTTAAAACATTCAGTGAGTCGTTTAAGAAATGAAAAATCTGAGAGGTTTAGTTTTCATACCATTTTCTCTTTTGTATTCTTATATATGACGGGGCGTACCTACTAATGTTTAATGAAATGTAAAACGTCTACAAGCAAGCGCGTGTGTTTTATTACGTAAAGGATTGGAAGAATGGAGAAAGAGAGTGTCCTTTGGGAAAGGGGAAGAAGAACAATGGAGTCGTCCTTTCTGTTGCTTTATACTATTGTTCAGAAAGGGTTAAATTAAATAGACGTCGCTCACTTAATGCTACACATCTTTAATACTAAATTAACGGCAAATGTATAAGAGCGCATAGAGAATTTGCAGTTTAAATGCCAAAGTAAATCGGCATTACAAAATTAATTTCCTGTTAATATACTTCATGCTTGTCGGATGCGTCTTTTAATATAGTAGTGGTGCGCTTTAATTTTACTATCGCATAGAGGGTCTTTTAAATGAAATTATCAGTAATGCATTAGAGCGTGCATCAGAGTAAATTATTTAATACGTAGAAGGCAACAAAACTTAATAATTAACCATCAAAGACGCTCTTTGTATTTTACTCATTTCAAACCCTTACCTGCATTCGATCAGGGGTTCTCTATTTCCGGAACCAGTTATCGCGTGCGCCGGAAGTTGCCTTCCATAAACTGAAAACGTTCAAGTCCTACAAAATCCTCGCGTCTCCTTAAATCCTTCTTTTGCATTCAGCTACCGTCTACATTCTTTCTAGCATTTAACTATATCCTTTCACGAAAATATATTTAGAAAAACATTAAAGGTGAAAATTACCGAAGATTTAAATACGAAAATTATTTTATACTAAAACTAAATCCAGACAGGATTTTATTTATCTAAAAAAAAATGTCGATTTATGCAAATTTTTAAAAAGATATCTTTTATAGCAGTTTTCTTATTCCAAGAGTTTCTTTAGTAATGGCATTTTTTACAATAGGGCATACTTTATTCTAACTGCCAACTTCTTTATATAGATGCTCCTTTATCTCGATGTACAAAACTTCATTAAAAGTCTAATTGCATTTCTGCTACTGTTCAGGGTCTAAGCACCTTTCGACATTTTCTTTTCGCCGTGTTATTTTACATTGTTTCCCTCTTGTGTTAATACAATAAATAAAACTTATCTGCATTCATATATTCAACAAAAAAAAAAGAAATAGAAAAACTCACATAAAAATAATCCATTCATATTCTTTAGTGTTTTTATATTACCACAACAGCAAATTTATCGTGATATATTACCATTATTACCATTTATATTCTAAATAAAAAAATAAAAATTTACAAAACACCATTACATCTAAAATCATCTAATACTACATAAGATCTTATCGTGTCGTCATGAAAACGTTCACGAAACTTCTCCATCCTGGAGCTATATCAGAAATTAAGATAGATCAGCGAGATACCTTCTATAGCATCTGAGATGAAATCACGAAATGATTTTAATACAAAATTGCGCATTTAAAATAATGGTTCAGCATCGCACGAGAAATAAAATGTAATTGGTTTGTTTATTTATTGATTTTTAGTACTTGATTCCCTGTGTTACAAATACCTACACCAAACGATGCCCGAGCTATAACTGTGTTTGAAATCCATATTCTATAAAGTTTAAAGCTTATAAAGTACACATGTTGCTTCATAAATATGTAGCAATAAATTCAATAAAATATGAAGTTGTATTATGGATAGATACCTTAGATGCACTGCTCCTGACCTTGTTTTATTGTTTTACGTCGTACTCACAAATATTACCAAACTGTTTGTTTTCTATTTTGATGTCGTAAACGAAAATAGTACAAAGCGTCAAACAAAGCTCTTGATGATGTATAATCATAGCTGTACTACTAAATCAAGCTTTTTTTATCAGTAAATTGAACTGTTCAATATTCCCAAGAGCACTTACAGTTCTTGTTATGCCGAGTCTGGTTCGAAATAGGATTTAATCGTAAAATCGTGCACTCTTGTGCGAATCTCGCTAAGTGCTTTTGCTTGCCTGATTCTAACTATCCAGATGGATTTTACACCATTCAAGCTTTCAAAAGCTTTCTATAAATTTCCAGTGTGAAGGACTATAATTTATTTAAAAGAAAAACGAATTCAATTTTTATTTCTCTAGTAAACGTCATAATGCAAATTTAAAGGTGACTGCTAGGCACTAATGCTTGTATAAATATTTTCGATATAAATTTCCGATTTGCCCGCAGTGTGCTATAAAATAACTTAAAGATATGCAGCTGCAGTTTTTAAAAAGTTTTTGCAGCTGTTTTTATTGGCGAGGAGTCTTACCAATGCAAAAGAATCAAACGTATAATTAAGTAAAGATGTACGTGTTCTTCAAGTCAATTTTTTTGCGAAAGGAAATTGGCAGGAAATAATTCTGCCTTTGCACTAAGTACCGCGAAACAAGTCTTGTACACATCCTTATGATACTTAACTGAAAAGAAGCGTAACTTTTTACGGGCTGCAGAGTCGTAAACTTTCAGTTACATATGAAATATTTCTATATTTTCAAATCTAAAACAGGTGGAAACAATAACGTGTAAATTGTGATTTTCTTTTCTGTAGGTACATCGAGTAATCGTTTAAATTAATAGGCGTTAATTGTAAATAATAAATGTTGATAATTAATTGATGGTTATGTGCGAACAGTTGTTTGAATTCCAGCAATAACAATATAATCGTAAAATATGCCATGCATTACAAAATAAAGGTAGGCGATGGTGTATTGTTGCAACAAGGACAAACTTTTTCCGTTTTAATCAATAATACTTCAGTTTACTTTTATGTTATTTATGAAACAGGAGATAAAAATGAATTTTCGATTTACTCGTGTAAGTGCGTCTCGACAATACTAAAAAATCAATGTTTCGCAGTATTTTTTTTTTTGATACTCACGTTCATTTAATTTTATTTAATACCTATGTTCTAACAAAACATGCAAATATCTGCAAAATACAGATGGCGTGGAGTACCGCAAGGATCAGTTGTGTTTTTTAATCTTACATAGTACCTATACTTAGTAGCGTCCATTGTTTTACTGGTTGCATCTAATCAACAAATGAGTTAAATGAATCTAACGCCCATTGATTGAATATGAGCATAATTTGTCTTTCAATAATTACAATATGTCCACACTATAAAAGTGAGTACAAGTAAAAAATTGGATTTTTATAAATTGTCATACAATACAGAAGTATTTAAATAAATCCCATAAAATTTTACATGTTTTGAAGGATGAACATTACTTCCACCAAGGTTTTTGCGTTTTCTAAATATTTTTGTTCTTTTCACTACAACATAATAATATCTTGTCTGTGTCATCAATCATATTTTGAGTTTAAAAAACAAAATTTTGTTGGTACATACCCATCAGAAACCTAACTTTTAAATTTGAAAATTTGCGATAGTTTGTAACTAGACTGATTAGTACTGAAGTATAATCTGCTCTAAAAACTTGTGCAATACAGATTAACCGTACATTTCACACAAACTAAGTAGGAATAGAGCCCCTTCAGTACAAAAAAAACTCTTTACTAACAACAGGTCATGATTTTATTAATTACAGTCTCACTAGAGATAAAACGTGCATTTTTGTCTTCATAACTACGAAAAGTAAGGAGCAAAAATTGCAAAACTAATAATCACATTCACACAACGAGACTTTTTTTCGAACGAAGACGAAGTTTGCCAACTGACAGATAAGACAATAGTAAATTAAAAAAAGCATAGAGAAAAATGTAAAATTTAGAAAAATCGGTCTAAAAAGAAATTGGAAACCATAAAGTTGAAGTTAAAAGGATAAAAACCGGAGGTAAATATAAAGAAAGAAAAAAATAGGGCGACAATGATAATAACTAAAAAAATTTTAAAATAATAAATTAATGAAAAGAGATCACATAAAAGTGGAAGAAAATGATAAATTAGAAAATACTATGAATATGAAAGCAGAAAATATTTGACCAAAAGAGATACTTAAAAAATAATTGAAAATTTATTAATTTGAGATTATTATTATTAATAAAATTTTGTTTTATTGTAATCATAATCAATAAATGTTATGAATTTTTAGAAATGGAATTTTTTTAACAATTCTTTTAGAGTATAAGCGTTATACTAGTTACCTACCCCCCCATTCTTCAAGTAATTGTCTAAAGTACACAAGAACCTACAGAATGTTTATTGTCACTCTGGTACATTAAAATAATTTTTTTGGAAAATTAATTGCAAAATTCGTTTACAGATAATCGATTCTTAGATTCTCTGAACCCGCCTCGTATTTTAAATAACGTCAGCTCTAAGTGTTAATATAACCTATACCTAAAGTTTCAAGTTTGCCTACAATCGATTTTTTTCAAATTGATCTAATTGATACAAATGCAATAATTGAACCTGCCGTTATATTATCCATTTATCTAGTCAATCGCCATCATCTTTTCTAGAGGAGAAAATCTAAATTTTCATTATTTCTATACTCTTCCAAATTTGAAGAGTAAATTTTGAAAAAATACATCCACGTTATGGGTTAGTTTACAAACATAAGAAACACTAATATTTTTTGTTAGTACTATGTGAATCAATTCTTGAATGTATTTTCATATTAGTATAAGAAAACAATTTTCAAATTATTAGTGAGCTCCCATTTTGAAACCGTCGGTTATCATTTTTACGCCAACAAATAATATTATCACTTATCACCAAATTGCGCTAAGGTAAGATGCCACAGATCAAAAGTTAAAAGCACGAGGGATTTTGATCCATATGTAAGATACGGATTGTATATGAACAAATTCCCAAGCACTCAACAGTGTTTCCTTCTTCAGGGACTCATCAAAAGTGAGAAAATTTGAGTGCGTGCAAACTATGAAACGTTATTCCAACATTATTAAAAAAAACATCCTACTTAATAAGCTTCCTATTCTTTTCTTTGCAAAAGGCATTGATTTCAGAAAGATTTTGTTCTTTCACATGTGATTTGTTGTGAAACATCACAACAACATAATCAATTTTAATTCAAAATCGACTCTATCAAAGTTTGTAAAAACCATAGTAACCAAGTTGTTATGAAAAAACGACAATTTAGATATAAAACGAAAATGCAAAATATAAAACTTTATTTTAATTTAATAAAACATATTTTAATCGGCCCTTTGAGTTATTAAATAAATCTGAAGAAAACTGCGAAGCGAACAGGGGAACCTTTTATCATATCGAAGGAAGGCACCGTTTTCGTTCATGACTTAAATAACTATTGCACCCAGTTTTGATTATTAAAAGATTATAATAATTACTAATAAACATTTTTTAATTTTTTGAAAATGAACAAGAACTAAATGACATATCTTTTGGTAAGTACTTAGTTATAAATAATTTATAAAAACCTATTTAGTTATTGTAAATGAGAACTGTAGAATATGCAATGACATCATTAAACTGGAGTTTTCTAAACTTTTCAAAAATATATAATCTATAAAACTTTATTTTTAAGAATATAATTAATTGACAATAGTATCAATAATTAAAAAAGACATGACTTATTCAAAGACACAAAGAATTAAATCTTTGTCATAGGTTTTTTGTAGCTTTGACTTAATCACGGCCACCTAGATTTTTTATTTATCATCCTATAATAATTATCGTTAAAAACAAAATAATAGAAGTTACATATTTTTACTGTAAAACATGATTCTTATTTAAAATAACAAAGTTGGTTGTAATTTAGCTTCTAAAGGTTTAAATAATAATAAATAAAGAGAGTAATAAACTAGATTTTTTCTCTTTTACTAAAACGGAAAGAGAAAATTTTAATTTTCAACAAGCAATCTCTTTTAAAAATTCCACTTCTTTTTTTCTATTCCTTTAATTATTTGTAGTTGCTTTACATTTAACATTTCCTCGTAATACTTCTTCCATAGTTATTTATTTTTTATCTTCATTCAAATGTTTAACACTATAAAATATCTTTCACTTTTCTTTCTTTCTTTTTCATTGTTTCTATTATTAAAGTAATTCTTTCATTTCTGATTTTAATTTCGCCTCTATGTTTATTTCATCATTCTATCATCTTGTTTGTTTCTTTAAATGATCTATTTTAAGTTACCGTATGCTTTTACTAGGTTATCTTTAAATGCTGTTGTTAAATATCGCACCACCACAATTGATGTAATATCAACTCTTTCAATATTTCTGAAAAATAACAGATGCATATTTAGAGAACAATTCTAAAAACGTTAATACAAACATTTTTTAAATTTTATTTATAGTTTTGTTGCAATGGATGATTCAATTACAACTGGTTTCTCGAGTTTTTAATTAAATATTTAAAAAAAGTCGACGAAGCAAAGGAAAGAAACAAACCAATTAAACGGCGCTCGATTGCATTCATTTTGAACTCCATTATTTTTTTGAATTTTTTTGCGACCGATTCTTCATAAAGCAATTTGTATGTGTTTTGCTTTGTCTCTTCTCAACTATGATATTTTTTGGCATTTTTTTAGACGATCGTTGAAGAAAGAGATTTATATTGACCGACCTCTATTGCAAAAAGTAAAAACCATTCTCTCAGTACCTATCAAACCTGTTTAAATGAATGCGCAAAGTTTGTATCTCCTTAGATACGCAAAAAGTAGTAGATCAAGTTCACTAAAAGACGGGTTAAAGTGTCATAAAAAAACAATTTATTTAAATATTTTATTATTCAGAATTATACTGCAAAAATTATAAATTTTCAAGGTAATTTAAACTTAATATTTTTAATATTTATGAAAAGTAAATAAATATTTTCCATAGGTATTTATAAAATTTAATTAAAGGAATTGACAAATATATTCTAATTTTATAGTTCATATATGTACAGGGTGAATCATTTGACTTTTAATTTTGCAATAATTTAAAAAGTAGGTACGCATCATATCTAGAATTAAAATTTTAGTACCTCTGAGGGGGTAATTTGTTAATCGTATATTATGCTCAACCCCACACCCCACGTGACCTGGACTATTTTTTATCGCAGATTCGGATGCTCTTCTTACCCCTCGTCGTAGGACTGTGAAATGTATCAAAACTTTTTAAGTTAGCTGAAGACGTGAGTTAAAAATGTGTTAGAACACGTTGTTTCAACAAAACGGTTGGCCGGCGAATTATTCGGTAGAAGCATTTTTGATTACGATTTCCACGTCGCCGGATTTGTAGAGCTAGTCCGATAAATTGGTCCACCAGATCACCAGATCCGAGGTCGGAAGTTTTTTGCAGGGATAGTGAACGATGTTGAACGAATCAGGAATTAATTATGATCAGTCATTTGAAACGACGATCAACAATTGTATTACCTATAGTTTAGAGTCATCGCATTATTCATGCACCCGAAGAAAACGGGAAATTACTGGCTGTTCCTGGGTTACGCTAAAAGTAGTTTATTAATCAATTCAATCATTGAATTGATTTATAATCTATTTTTTACGATTACAGTGCCATCTATTGCCAATCAAAACAATTTTTTGAACAAATCGTATTTTTCTATTGCATATTTAAAATACAAAATTTTTTAGTATTTTTCAAAATTTCTAGGTTAAATGATTCACCCTGTATGTCTGTATATAATCGGTAAACAACTTTTTTTGGTAAATAAATCTATTATTTGAAAAATAAATGCTTATCTTATAATCAATACGAAAAGTGGTGAAAACGTAGCAAAACAAATTGAAAACTGTTTTCGCTGCTATTTTTAATTCATCGTAATTACACGCATTTATTTGGTACGGCAATTTCCTATTCTACGAAAAATTGTTTCTGCGTTTTCACAGTAATGCTACTGTTTTGAATCGTGCATTAAACAAATCAAATTCAATTTTCCTCTTTCGAATTTAAAAATGGTTTTATATTCGAGGCGATTCTAAGTCTGAGCGCTATTCAAAAAATCAATTTGCCGAATGGAAATATTACCATATGCAATCTCGGAGAAACAGTTTCAATAAGCATAGATGCTATCATAAAAATGATTTATATTACGTTATAGAACAAAGAGGAAGCTCGAGCTTTGTATCAAAATAAAAATTTCAACAACTGGAAGATGTTAAAGTCAAAACTAATTGATCGTTGTATAAATATGTTCGTTAAATACTTATTAAGTTATTTATAAAACCTGTCAAATATGCTTAAATGTTTGTTTATTTTACGTATACGTTTTGAGTTGCGTGGGAAGACCAAATTTTTAGTGCAGTAAAAATTATCTCTTTCAATACGAATTCTCTGAAACAATAGAATATAAATAAACTTTAAATAACTTCTTATTCGATTCGAACTCATCTAATTCCAACCTCATACATTCAATTTCCGTTTGTGCGCCCCAGAGGCCGAAAGCTTTCTCGTGTACTTTCCTGTTTCAGATATAACAATAAACTGAACGAGCTGCCTCACTGGCTCACAGATCTATATGTTATTTATTCATTGACCATTGGTTTGCAAAAGCTATGTTCTCAAAATTTTATATATAGGTATGCGAAATCATACAAATTTGACCGTTTATAGGTGAATTAACCTGGCTTTAACAAAAACCGGTATATTTATTATTGGGCGTTTACAAAGTATCGTTTTTGCCCGTAAATATCTATAATCTTATACACGGTGAGCTATTTATTCGAACAGTTGACGCGAATAATAATAATTGAATACCTATAAATGTAAGACAAGTTTTAAGGCTTTATACATATTTTTGAATGGGATTCGTTTCGTGTTTCTCACAGAAAATAAAATGCGTTTTTTTTAACCGAATCCATTTGTAACATATGTATTTTTCGAAAACCAAACCGGTCAATTACATTAAACTGTTTACAACAATCAAAACGTTTTATATAGGCTTCTATAATCATTATATTATGCAAATTTTATGACAACGGAAGATACATTAAAAACTGTTAATTTTTTTACAAAAACGAGTTTTCGACATAAATTAAATTGATAATAAATGATTAAGATTATTTAAGTAATTAAATTGCTTATTTTTTTTTGGTATATTACGGTTTAAATTTCCTAATTCCCTTTATTTTATGGTAATACAAATAAATATACATTAGAAATATGTCATCGAAGTTGGCGTTGAGATTTTATGATTGCGAGTTTACCACCGTATATACAACAATTAATTTTGTTTGACAAATTTTGGCCGTCAAACAAGCAGTGTGGCAGGTTATTCCTCGCCGGATTAAAAAAAAACACACATTACTTTTTGTTCTAAATCAAAATCACCGCAAGACGTAGAATTTCTCCAACAATTAAGTACTGAATTTCTCATTTTTGATGTTTGTTTACACAGTGTGAGTAAAAAGTCTGGAACGAATTTGGTAGAATGCAAGTAATTGAATTTCATCAAAAATCCTCAGACACGTCAATGTATTTGTTGATATTAGCAATCGAACTTGAATTACAAACTCAGGAAATTTAATTTTGAAGATCTACTTTTAATATTACTTTATGTTTTTGTAAAATTCACATCATCTGCAAGCATTGGAGCTTTCAATCGTTTGAGTTTCACAACTATTAATATATTAATTATTATTTAATTTCTAACGCCTTTTCCTTTGTTTTGTGTGTCTTCAAACTCCATTATCTCTAAAAGTATCCATAAATGCTAAGGTCATACTATGAATGAATTCGTAATTTTAATTACTATCCAAATATAACAGGAAAAAAAGTAAAATTGATATGTCCGAGACTTTTTAATAAAATTTAATTATTTTCTTTTTACCGAATTAGTTCCAGTCTTTTTACTTATACTGTATGTTTAGTAATTGGAACTCATTTCAAGAACGAATTCTAAAGTACCATCTTAAAATTGTTTTTGGATTCCTGGGACTAAACTATTTTCGAAGATTAAAGTACCAAGGGAATTAAAATAGTTTCTCAATCCCAAGTGATTTAGAGTAAAACCAATATGCTGTTTCTATGCCAACATACAGAACAAACAATTAAACACTTAAAAGTATTTAATTTGAGGTTGTATAAAATTTATTTTTTATTAACTGATTTTTCTACTATGGTTTGTAAACTGTAAAAAATTAAAATTATAAGTTTCTTTAACTGTAATTCATTTTGTATTAATTTAATTTTTTTCAAAGTTCTTAGTTATATCTAATAAGAACTGAAGTGCATCAAAGAAACTAAAGTTCGTTAATTACCTTCAGTACAATAATGTAGTATTAAGTAATCAATAATGAGTTTATGTTACCTATTTATCAACAATAAATTATAATATGGCTAAGTATTTGCACCAAACTGATAAAACTATTGCTAGAAATAAGAAATGAACAAAGAAAAACAAAAAGTAAAAAATGAAAACTAAACTAAAACTAATAAAAAAAAAACAAAACATCAATGCTGCTAACAGAATGTTTATTAAATTAAGCAAAAAACTTGAAACTACAAGAAAAAACTAAAAATTTTCCGAAGAAACAACTAGTCTACCAACTACGCCAACAAAATACAGTCCACTCTTTTTGCTAAAAATCTGCTACTTGGTTACGAAACATCAAGATCTTTTGATGCTACAGTGAATCATCAAACTCATGGAGTATGGACTCTTATGGAACCAATATTAATTTTAACAATTGTAGAAAATAAATACATAAAAGAATTTTGAAAAAATCATCACTAATACAAAAAACAACCAATATATGAATATGACAAAAATGACTTGATGATGAGCGTTAGAACTTTTAATACAATAATATAGATACTAATCTTTTCAAAAAAGTTTTTAGTAATAATAACTTATACCTAGAAGTTTGTACCTCTGTATCTACTCAAAAGCAAACACCGATTAAGATAAACTATGCATGTACATCCCTTGACATTCTAGAAATGACTTCTAGTTCATTTAAGAATCACAGGAAGTTTTAGAATCGTGCATTTATGTATAACGATCTCGGATAGTTATTTAACAGTTACAATTTCAAAAGTGATTTGCACAATATGAATTTGTTTTTTCTATTTTAAGTTATTTCCGTGCAAACGAATTACTGCAGTTAATGTTGTTGTTTTTACTGTTTTTTTAACGATCGAACCGTTCACTACAATATAGCTTATACCTGTCAGATTATAAGTGTGGATAAGATTTCTCAGATCAGAACGTAATAGTAGCAGAAAATTAATTCCAAAAAAGAAGTCTACGCGGTTTTAGTAGGTACATAAAAATCAGAAATTAATAATATTTATAAAGTGTTATAATAATTTTAAAATATTTGTTTGTTTAGTAAGAAAATATATTATATAATAATAATAAACGTTAGCTTATTATAAAATAAGGTAAACCGATCACATCATTATTTGTCGACTTCTCTGTGTTAATCCTATGTATCTGTATGCGATTTTATTAATCAAAACTGTACTTTCAAGCTTTGTATGCACAACAAAATACATACAGCCGCACACCGTATTTTATCGCTAATATGTTCGCCATAACTCGACAAAACCATACATTAGAACCTATTAGAAGAGTCGTGTAGTAAGACTTTTTTCTTGCTTTTCTCCTACTTTTTTCATTTTCCAATATACTCCGGTATAAAGATATATTTTCCATGGTCTTTTTCTGATTTCGATTATATGATTAAGTAATTCAATTTTGGTTATTTGGTCCACAGTATATTCTAAAAACATCTTATTTGGAACTTTTTGGATGATATTGGTTGAGAATTAAGCACATGTCGTCGGTAAAGTTTCGCTTTCATCGTTCCATTGATACCTAAAATAAGAAAAGTTCAATGGAAGTTACTTTTTCCCAAAGCTTCTCCCATAAGTTTATTTAATTACAAATAATTGAGTTTCTTATTTAAATCAGAACACACCAGACAACAACATTTTTTTTTCGCAAATTGTTTGAATGATATGTTTATTGAATAGAAATTACTAAACCACTCCTTTTTCCCGTTTACACGATGTAAATTCATAACAGCACGAATTTTAAAAAAAATCACCTACTTCGAGGCACTAAATGTGTGAAATTTGAATTATTTAAATTTACTAAGAATCAAAACTAACAAATGTTTAATTTTTTACTCGTTCTAATTTCCTTTTTTGACAGTACTCCACATTTTGGGTTTATTTTGGTCGAGCAAAAACTCTATTATAATCATTTATCGAACGAGACGATTTATCCGAATTGCAGTGAAGTGTCATCGTCCAAGATTATCATAATTCCTGGTAGCTGGTGTCAATAGACCAAGAAATATTAATTTTTATTAATTCCTTTAAAAATACAATGAGTTAGCAAAAACGCCCCTTTTGCGTTGGAACGTGCTCAGCACATGTAAAAAAAATCGGTCCATTTTTATTCAGATTTTTTGCTCTAAATTAGGCCAAAACTTTCAAGTAGGATTTAAATGTCGTTTATAAAAAAAAATTAATTCCATTTCAAAAGTTGGAAATATTTTGAATATGTAGAAGTATTTTCATTTTTTAATTTTTTCATTTCATATTGTGTAATATATCGGTTGTTTTTTAAATTCCGCGTCGCAGTTAGCGTTGACATTTAGTGATAGTAGAATTGTTAGTAGAATTGGTTCGACACTTTAGCTTTTGGATGTCAAACAAATTCAATTATAGGTAGTGTGACGGGAGATTTGAAAAAAACAACAAAAACTTATTTTTGAGTAATATTACCTACAAAAAAAGAAAGAAACTATGCTTACTACATCAAAGTTACTACATCATCTTAAAATCAATTTGTGATGTTGGTGATTTTGAGCCAATTCTCTTGGAATCAATAGTAGGTACTTTAATTAAAACAACGTAAAACTTCCGAGCAGGAAATTAGTTTCCGTGTTTCTTTTATTTAATCGTTCCAATTTTCTAATAATTATTTAAAAACAAAATCCTCCGACACGAAACATAGAAAGATATAATATTTTTTTATTATTGTCGTTAGAACTCCCTTCTTTTCAAGTCAAAGCGTTATCGGAGCAACCTTATAATTGATATTTGTGGCGAAAGGCCCCAAGAAAATGAAATGGTTTCAGTCCAGTTGCGCTTTATCTCACCCCAAGATGTCTCCATAAACTCTGATTAGAGAAGGAATGTTGCAGTAATAATAATAATAATAATAGAAGGAGAGGGTTATTATTTGCGATAAAAAAATAATCTTTTTTTTTTTGCAGGCTAATTTTTTTCGGTACCGGTTTTCAACTAATGCTTCAAGCTGTTCGGAGACGTGGAAAGAGTTCTTCACCCTTTCGAGTTGTCTAGCAGGTGAGACTGATGTTAATTTCTAATTTAATTTTTGTTCGAATGTACCTATTAAGAATAAAATCGGCAAGCGTGATATTTGTCGAGTTTCTGCGAACAAGCGGTTTCATATTTCTTAGACGTGCTTATAGTTTAAGCTCTTAGATTACAGAATTTTGTAGAATGCCAGTAATCTGCTGAATAACGCCGCCCAACGTATTATTTTTTTCTGAAATTTTGACGAATAGCGGTTGCGTTTAAAAATCATAATTTACGATGCGTCAGGTGTTGTTGTAACAGGACACGCATGTAAACAAACAATCATGTTTATGTCGCATCGAGATTTCTTAATTTTAATCGGTTAAACCGGAAGATTAAGTTTATTTAGTTTTGTTCCATATCTCTTCACGTTTAGAAATCTGTTATATACACACTGACTTTTTGTTAGGTTAAATATATTTAAGTAAATCTAACTAAGATGTTTGTTTCTTTATGTTTAGACTCTCGAGAGTATTCCCTGGACCAGCGCTTGCCGGATTCCACCAAGGTAAAAATAAATTTATTTATGCCACTGATGCATTCAAAATTGAAACGAGTGTTTTTCACATACGCCGTCGAGTTAGTGTTGACTTTTTATTTGTTACGTTACAATGCTGCGGCAGGTTCACAATTACAAAATATCAAACCCTACTTCGACGACGATTTGAAAAAACACTGGTTGTCTCTTTTCCTCCTTGTAGTTTAGGTAATTAGAACAAATTTATGATAATCTTTTTAAGATATTCGTCTATATAATTTACGCCCCAACAACGCAAGATAAAATGCTCATTATAGCTACTATTCTTCACAATCTTATCTTTTTTTTTTTCAAAATTTTTCTCTGCTATTATTATTATTATTTCGAGAATCTCAATTGCGGTATTAAAAGTTAATCTAAGCCATTAATTTTATTCCTATAAACAATTCATTTTTTCGGTCGACATTAATATATTGCATCAGAACACTTAATCCTTTCAACTTTAACTTTATGTAATGGCAGATTAACCTTTATGTTTTATCTAACAGTAAGCAAATGTCACAAAAAATAAGTTTTATTATTTTTTTATTACTACAAGAAATAAGACATACGTCATGATTTGGTTTTAGAAATTTTGATTACAAATTTTCTAGATGATTTGCTTAAGATTGTTTTCGTCCAATGAGAACGGTTTTTTCGGGGGTTGATGCGCGTATACTTAAATGTTTTACAGTAATAAAATTTAAAAATGTATGTATATTGGATGGTTTGTATGCCAGAGAAGTGCTGCATTAGGTTATCCAATTTCCATGTGACAGCAAATCGTTCATGGCGGGTATCGGAGCGCAACGAATTGAGCTTTCATCCAATATGTAGTTAGTGACGGGCGCCGCACTGCAATATTGGCTCACACCCCCGCATCCAGGGCGGAGATATGCGCCATACTATATATATGCACTACCATATTTGTTCTGGCTGTGTACTAATTCAATTACACATAATATTATAATTGGGTCGAGTGCTTTGGACGCATAAACTTTTTTTTAGAAAAAAGCTCACTTGGACTTAAAAGTCAGCATAATAGTACCAGTAACTGTCATTATAACAATAATAATACGGTTTCAGGACAAAAGAAAATTTTTTCGTAGCCGTTATATGTAGTAGTGAAATCTCGTGAAACTATGACCGTTGTAATGGGCCATTAATTCAAGTGTTATCGTTTATTCGTAGATCATTAAATCATAACAGTTTGATCATTAAATCTACAATGGACGAAGAAGTATTTGAGAGTAAACTTTATTGTTGTCACGTTCGCAAAAGAACATAGTAATTGCATAAGTAATTCGTTTGTGCTTTCGCTTTCATTAAATTTCGTGCGTGCGCGATTTAATTGCCGAAAAAAACTTTTTTTATCTCTTATGAAATCTTTGCCACGCTTGGATATGAGATAGTTTCGTCTGCATTGATACAAGCTTTTTTATCGCGACGGTTTTGACAGATTGCCGCTAGATCGCACGCGCGTCGCCGATCAAGAGCCGACTGTATTAGGCGCCAGGACTGCGCTGTGCGCGACTTCAGTGTGTGTCCACAACCTGTACGTACATGTTAGTAGCAGCGTACGTGTGCTCATATGAGATCGCGAAATATAAGTTTGTAAAAAAAAAAATTTTAATAGTACGCACATTTCATTAACCGGTGAAATCGTAGTTGGCCATAAAAATTTTGAAAATTAAAGTAAAGTTCGTAACTAAAACTATTCACGATGGTCTACTGGAACCCTGCCGTGAAAAATATAGTGTCAGGTTGTTTATTGTGACGTGCTTATTGTTAAAAGAGATCGTTAGTCCCTTTATTGGAGGGTTGTCATCTTTATCTCGCTGACCCATCCAAAGAAGAGGCAAAACGTTTGTGTTTAAAGACTTACCTTACACATATCGAAATTATAACCATCAATAAATTAATTTATGGGTCATAAAATCGTGTAGTTATATACATTGTGCAGCTTTGATTTATGTTAGTCATTACACCTGAAGTGTGGTCAATTAGTGTAATGACACAGTGACTTTAATAAAAGAAAAAAAATCTTAAGCAAATTCAATTAACCATCACGGTGGCAATATTCTAAAAGAGATTTTTGTTTCATAATTCCTGTTACGCATCATCCCCTTTTTTGGAACTCTACGTGTGTATCCCTTCGACGTTTGGCTTGCAACTGGGTTGCCCGCGTGTTTGTGATCCCCGCCACCACCGATGCTGTGATCTCCTCGCGCGATCATCATCCTCACCATCGCGGACCCCGTGGCGTGCGCCGCGCCCACCCTGTACGACCATGTGCATCCCCCCGGATCCTCCCCAGCCACCGGAGCGGGGACTTCCACCGGGGTGACGTGGTGGTCTATGATGAACGGAGGATTGTACGAAGAAAGCCCCCCGCCTGCCCCTCAAACTGCATCAACACCTATCAGCAATAGCGGTATGACAAGTCCAGCTACCGCACCTCCGCATACTGTAACAACATCGGCTACTTCGAGTTCTTCACCCTCCAGCGTTACTAGCAACAGTGGATCTGCTGGTCCATTACACATACCCGCGAAGAGAATAACATCCGGTTATGGAGAATGTACCGAACCAAGTGTCATACGACATTCGCACCACGGACAACCTTGGAATTATTCTCCTTCAGATAATCACCACGCGGGAGCGACCGCATTTGAACCTACCGTTGGTTTAAATCACCATCAGTACGCGAACGCTCCCACATATTATAATTTAGCTGCCGATCCTTCAGGTGGTCGTGACAGTCGTAAAGCGGGTGCTTTATCGTTCTGGTCACCGGCCGCCACCGTGGCTGGTGGTGGTACACCCGAATACAAATACTCGAGCGTATTAGCTGCCGGTCCGAGCGTCGACCCCGCGGTATCCTCATGTCACCAAAGCTTTTCCTCATCGTCGTGGTGTAATTATTCACCGTATTCTTCGGCCGGAAGGCATCACGTAGAAGCTCATCAGCCCGTCCCATATCAGACACCTTCAGATGAGCGCGGACGTGTTGCAGCAGCTGCCGCAATGGTAGCAGAAAGCGCAGGATTTGCTCATCCACACGATGGAGGTTACGGATTAAGAAATTACGGACCCGAACCGGTTCCGACAGGCCCTTACCCACCACCAGGTTTGTATAAATTTAACGTTAACATTACTTTTATATACCTAAATAAAAACACAGCTGCGAAACAAAACGATAGATGGCATACGATTTACGAAACCTAACGTAAATAGATCGTATCTGGCAACTTACGTAACGACCCAACAACACCAGATTCATTTAGTCGTTCTAGAGGGGTCGCGTCAATGGACCCTCGCCTAGACCGACACGAATGAGGTCAATATTCGATGTAACATCAGAACTCTTATTTACATAATTTAATCGAGAAAAATTTACTGTTTTAACATGAAAATTCGATTTGGATACGAAATTTTTTTAATACTGCGTAAAGGAAAGAAAGTACTGAGGTGAAATAAACATATTTGTATATGCACTGCGATACGCTAATCCCGCAATTCCCAAACAAGCCATAAAAACGATTTTAGGGCTATAAACCAAATTATTTCTATTTATAAAGTATTTTATAGACGTGTAATAATAATTAATAGCTCTTCATTCAGCATTTTTAAATGACTTCATTGTCTAGGTCAGTTTTATTACATAGTAAAAGTAGAATAGTAAAACTGCTTTTTTTTGCACTACGATTAGTACATTACAACATTTACTACATTTAGTATACAGAATTTGTTTAGGTGAGTTATTCATGAAAACGCATCTTATTAAAAGTTTTTTTTTAATGTTATTCAAAAGAATATTGTTTCGTATTTATATAAAGCGGCGCGTAGTATAGAACGACCAGAATATCGACCCTCGCATTACAACAGATGACGTCACCCAACACTAACGTGACCGAACAGCTGATTGTCACTTGTCACGCATTGGGCTCTTTAAGGGTTGTATAAGTTCAGCGAGCACAAGTGGAAATCTGTTGCTGCAGTAAAAATCCCAGCTTTTCATTTTCATAATTTTCTTCGACTCACCGAATTACGTTACAATTTTGTTTTCAATGAATTAAACATTAAACAAACTCCATCTATCTTCAACTCATCCTACGCCGAAATGCATTTCCTACAACAATTAACAAATTAATTAAACGTAAATGTATGCACCCAATTACTAAAAACAAAATTTTTGCACGGATAACGAAATTTTTGGTATATATAATTGTGCTCATTACCATAATATACCGAAATTTGTGTTTGTCACGCTCTAAATCTGAGATGTCCTTTTTAAAATTTATTAATTATTGCACTCAATTTTAGAAATTTTTCATTCATTATTATTTACGCTGCTGTACTCAGAAAAAAATTTTTTGTTTTTAATTTCGGATGTTTTTTACGTAATACTCATCAAACAAACCGACTTATAATGAATACAATTATTTATTTTGTGGTTTAAGCCCATCCTTTCGCCCAGAAACATCCAAAAGTTGCCTTCTACACGTTCCAGCAATTTGACGGTGAGATTTCAAGTTTTTTTTAAAACAGTTTGGCTGAGCATTATTCTATAGTATTTTTAAAAATAACAGCCGCGGTTTTGAGATATTATAACTGATGTGCAAAGCGCACAAAACCGACATTTTTTTCTAACATTATAATTTGTGTTGGTTTGATTCGAATCTAAAACGTATATATAATTTTCATGTACAACGTTTTTGTTTTATTTCAGGATCTCTAAGTTCGATGGGTGTAGGTGTACCTTGTGGGGCAGGGACGAATCCTCTGGAATGGACGGGACAAGTAACAGTACGAAAGAAACGTAAACCTTATTCAAAATTTCAAACTTTAGAACTTGAAAAAGAGTTCCTATTTAATGCTTACGTTTCGAAACAGAAACGTTGGGAGCTTGCGCGAAATTTAAATTTAACGGAAAGGCAAGTTAAGATTTGGTTTCAAAATCGAAGAATGAAAAATAAGAAAAATTCTCAAAGGCAATCGCAACAACAACAAAATAATAATAATGCAACTACCAATAATCAAAACCACCATGGGCATCATGTGACACACCATCCTCACACACCACACCATGTAGTTAATCACCATGTGGCAGCTAATGGGACTATCAAACATCACCAGTGACCCATGACTTTCTCTGGGGTTGTTCTAGGGCACCACCATCATGGTTTAACATCTTAATTAAACACAAGTTCATTTTAAACTAATTATTTTTCAGTTGCACTACGTAGATGTAATTCTTATTACGAAAAAAAGTGTTAGAGCTGCCTCAACCCCAGAGTAGTGCTTTGCTGTGCCAAAGAAATAAAAATGTGTTTTAAGGTACGTGATACCAAATCGGTGTTAGTTTATTAGTTTGTAAACATAAAAACTCTGTTGTTGTTGAACAGTAATATTGGGCTTGTGCAAGTTTATGTAAGTTGGTGCATAGCACCCGTGTAAACAAATTAAGGCAATTCCCAGTATCGTAGCTCGTGTGATTCACACTCACTCGGGAAAAATCATTTAATGTACATATTTCGACTGTCATTGTATTAGGCTTTAAGTAAACTGATATTTCACTATGTAATCCATATTGCTCGTAATCTAAATGTATAGTAAATTATTACATAAATAGTAAAATAGTAAACTTCCGCAATATATTTTATAGAATGCAGTGTTACTTAATTTTACCTGCAATTACTTATTCTTTGTATGTTTATACAGTTTTCTTTTACGCACACAACACTTCTTTGTTTTGATATGATATAATGTTGTTTTATATTTCAGTAACAATATATTAATTACGAAGACGAAATTATTTCCTCTACCATAGTTTTTGTCAATTTAATCGATGCAATTTAATTACTAATTAGGTCTGGTAAGTTTTAATTAAATAAGAATGTTTATCTCATTAGACCATCAGCATAAATAATTCATTTACTTAAAATACCGAAATTTTACTTTTTCATACGAGTGCTCGCATAATTTTCTTAAAACATATTACGTGTTTAAATTTAATATGAATAAGCGAGATGAATCTTTATAAACTAGTCAACAGCTTCACTTAAACAAAAGTGCAATACTTTTTTTTTGGACTACAAACACAGTTTAACCAAGCAAACAAAATATATTCAAGAGGGTCGTCAACCTTTTATTCGGGAGTATACGCTCTAAATTTGATCTTATAGTTGATTTAAACTAATAAACATACAAAGTGTTTAATTTTGCTTGCCCTCTTTTTTTTAGAAAAAACAATTATGGTACAAATCAATTCCTTTAATATTTAATTGTATGCATTCGATTAATTAATTGTAAATATTTAATAAGAGTTTAGGTACCTGTATATCTGTGGCTTGTTGTATACGGCTAATGCATAGTATACTCTGATTAAAAAAGGAAGTTTTTGTTTTGCTGAAAATCTTTTGCTGCTCATCTTTTTTACTGTTGTTTCTTATCGAGCAATATTGAGTTTGAAAAATTTTAAATTGTTTTTTTTTATATTTGTTTTGTTGGTGTTTTGATTACTACTAGTGTATTGATAAATAAAAAAAGAAAACTTCTCTAGAGAACCGAATTTTCAAATTAACTACTGCATGCATCATAAAATGGTAAACCGGTAGTTCTTTGTCAGCTGTGTATGTATTACCGCATTTCGAAATCAAAAGATTTGTTTAGCTAAATGAAATGTGTAAATATTTAATCCGCTAATATTTCAACAAAAATATTAATTTCTTGTAGAGGAATGTATTTAGTACAATTTGTAAGTACATGACCTTCCTAAGAAGTAAGTTTTTAAAGGCATCCGAAGAAAAAAAAAACTAGTGTTTTTGCTGAAAATTTAAAACATCTAATTATTATTATTATAAAATTATTAAAGTTTTATACATAGATATTCGACTAAATTGTGTTTTGTATTGTAGTTATCAAGTCAAAAAAAGACGATTTAAAATATATATATCTTCTTCCGGTACTTTTGGAACAATATTTTTTGTACCGAAACATGTTACTCTACTCGAGATTTTTTACTATTACTGTTGTGTTCAATATGCCTATTGTTGTGTTATGTATGTAATGTATACACATATAAATAATATAAGTATCGCATAAATGTGTTTTATAAACATTACTATTTTTTGTTTTATATTGTCCATTGTAAATTACTGAATAAATAAAGAATTAAAGACTTGTATCTTCAATATATATATTGATTTTACTGCTTAGAACGAGAAAAAAAATCACTGTCGGGCACAACCAGTCGGAAACAGGAGCACAGAACAGAAAGCAAGCATTAGGAAACCTTCGCGAAGCGTGAAAAAATCCTGAAATTTTTTTCAAAGTATTTATGAAATGTACTCGGTCGTAAAACGTAATTGTTTGTACTACTACAAAACTACAGAATTAAATTGAAGACCAGACACTATTTATCGTTATTTAATTCATAATACATAATAAATTAAGGGTCAATGTTAATCAAATGTGAAAACTGGTTTTCTTCTTTCTCTTATACAAAAACAATAGATTATTTTTGAGCTAAGTAATTTGTTTTAACTTCTTTAACGACTTTTGGGTGTTACAAAGCCCAATGCTATTTCTGGACGAATAATTATGTCGTATTTAAAACCAATTTTCTTTGAATAGTAAGATTTCGGTTTAGGTTGCCAAGTTTTCAGAATATTGGTTATAGTAGGTACCTACGTTTTGTCCAGTATAAAAAAACTATCATTTAAATTTAAATGTGGTAGCACTGAATCTTTTACTTATTTTGAAACCTTAGAGGAATAATTTCTGTATTATTTTTTATTCAAAATGTAGATGTTAGATTAAGAATTCAAATACGGAAATATTTTTGGATGAATCATTACCTAATATCTATAATTAGTACAATGCAAATAAAGTAACTCGAGATGTTTTAAAACACATAATCATCAATTAGTAAGTCGCCAGTTTAAATTTGATCTCTAGACAAACAAGTTAATAGTAGTAAGTTAAATAATCATGCAAAAAAACAAACGATAATCTTAAGGTGTTATGAAGAATTCAATTAAAAAGGTAAACTGTAAGCAGCTTATCGAAGCGTTGATCCACCAAAATACATAAAAATATAACAATTTCAATATTACTAAGAATCACGACATTTCTTTCTGAGAAACAATCGGCAGGGTAATAATATACTACTATGTATTATTTCATAAATTATGTATCTGGCTTTGTTAGAAAAGGAAGCGACTGTTTTCTATTGGTAGTTGTGTGTTATTATGGTTTTGCTTGTTTTGGGGAGTTTTATAGTGTCTGGGGACTAAACGGATTATCTTTCGCATGTGATATGGATTATGCTTCGTTTGTTTCTATTTTATTTATGAAAACTTGAATCTTATACGACTACAAATTGTTTTCCAACAACTTGGAAGTAATCAAATCAAATGAAAAAAAAAATTCGCACATTTTCTATTTTTCTTCATAAATTTGCTAATGACACCATAAGTTATACGAAAGTTACTTAAAACCATCACAAATTAAAACAAACACATTAGTGTAATTTCTTAGACCGTGAAGTGTGTCGGTCTTGTTTGCATTCATTTAAATACTTAAAATTATAAATTACTTTAAGAAAAGGGCAACGGTGCTGCGTAAGATGATCAATTCTGTACACTTAAAATTAAATTGAAATTTAACCTCATTATTAATCAAAAATTTTATTTTTTACATTTCACAAACCGTTAATACCATCAGTTAGGCAAATTTTAGGGAAGCGGATTCATCACGCACTGTGCTTTTTAACCGAAACTGCAACTGTATAATATTTAGGTTAAATTATTAACGCAGTAAGACACATTTTAATAAGCTAGTTAATTTTAAAATTTATATCTATTTTTTAATAAATTAATTTTAATTTGTACTACTATACTCAATTAAAAGTTTTTCTAAAATGAATAGGTACGCGTTCCAACTCAAATCTTTATATTTTGATTTTCTAAAAATACTAATGTGAATTATTGTCTTTATTCTAATTGTTTCATATTTAAATACGTGTAAGCAGATATTTACGTTTATAGGAGCATACATAATTTATTAACCGTTTTTATAATTTTTAGAATATTTTACCAAATATTACTTGTATCTGTATGTAAAACATAATTAATTGTTTGGGATTTAACACATTATTTTTGTGTAAAATGTAATAAAGCAGATTAAACTTTAAAATTTGTATTCCAAATGTATTCATAAATAAAGTCAGAACGTTAAAAAAATTATGACTGAATGGCTATACCTGATTTAGTTTGTTTAACAAAAATTTTAAAATTTCCATCGTACGTAGATAGCTACGTAAAACAATACCTACTATAAATTTAATTAATATTGTTAATAATCACGGAAAAGATAAAACTTCTTCGCTTTCTGTTATGTGATCTTGTATGAAACTCTCTTAGCTTTTCGAACTTTGATTTTGAATTAGATAGTTAAACTTCAGTTCTTATACCCTAGAAACATCACCAATAACACAGTTGTAGAAAATCCTTCTTAGTGGAGAACAGGGCAAATAAAACTACTTCAGTGATTATCTTGCGACGTTTCGGAAACGTTATATTTAAATAATTAAACGAAGTGTTTCCTTCCTCAGGCGCTAATGAAGACACAAAATACAGGTATAAGTTACAAAGATAACAACAGAGCCTATGTAATAAATTTAACAAATTGATCATTTTAGGATCAATTCCAAGAACAACAATATAAGATGACATAAAGTTGATAAAATACTTACTTCGATATCAAAATTGAAGTGTTTGTCATTAAAATTAAAATTAATAATATGATTATTTGTCATACTATAAAACTATAATAAATATGTATAGAAAAAGACAAAATTGACGAATAATTAACACTACCAAACTAACAAACATTAAATTAAATTAACATTAAAACGGTACATTGATATTAACGGCACTATTGTAATGTGAGATATGTATTTTAAATATGATATAAAATGACCAAAAGAATAAACAAACAATTGTACGTGTATGTAAATGATAAGGTAAAATATGATTGCTCAAAAAGATGGATAGTACTGCACTTTCATTACACCATAACCAGACAGGACATATATTTAATTTTGAAGAACCTATAATTGTAGATGTTGAATCCAATTATTATAAAAAGAATTATCTCTGAAATGATTTACATTAATGTCCATAAAAATAATATTAACTTCAAAACAGACACGAATAATCTAAATACTTGTTACAACAACATAATTAGTAAGATTAAGTTTTAGTTTAATAATTGTTGTTATCCATCCCCATAATGTTATTTAAGCGTAATTTGGGTTGCATATCTATAAAGGTATATTTGCAATTTGTATTTTCACGAATTTATTACTAGGTCGTAATTTTACCTTATCATTTACATACACGTACAATTGTTTGTTTATTCTTTTGGTCATTTATATCATATTTAAAATACATATCTCACATTTACAATAGTGCCGTTAATATCAATGTACCGTTTTAATGTTAATTTAATTTAATGTTTGTTAGTTTGGTAGTGTTAATTATTCGTCAATTTTGTCTTTTTTTTACATATTTATTATAGTTTTATAGTATGACAAATAATCATATTATTAATTTTAATTTTAATGACAAACGGCTTCAATTTTTGATATACGAAGTGAAGTATTTTATCAACTTTATGTCATCTTATATTGTTGTTCTTGGAATTGATCCCTAAAAATGATCAATGTTGTTAAATTTATTACATGAGGCTCTGTTGTTATCTTTGTAACTTATACCTGTATTTTGTGTCTTCATTAGCGCCTGAGGAAGGAAACACTTCGTTTAATTATTTAAATATAACGTTTCCGAAACGTCGCAAGATAATCACTTGAAGTAGTTTTATTTGCCCTGTTCTCCACTAAGAAGGATTTTCTACAACTGTGTGAACATTATTAGGAGAAATTATCATCACTCGTAGACTTCATCACCAATAACTATTAACCACTGCCAACTCATTTTTCACAGCATAATTTTGCAAAATTTAATATTTAAATTAAATAAAATATGTTTTAGAATCATATTACTTTATCTCTTCGTTTTTTTTCATTTGGACGACCTCAACAATTAAATTTTCTTTTAGCTCAACATTTATATCCTTATTCCTTCACGTTTATTCTCATATCTTATTTTGTTACTTAACTTAATTGTTTTTTTATTTCCCATTTAGCTTATACTTATCTATATGTTCATTACATATTTCTATATTGCTTCGATACTGTTATTTCGATTTTTATTATTTCCTTCTCTTTTTTTATACCTTTATACTTCCATACTATTTATTTTATTTTGTCTTTGTTCTCTAAACTACGTCTCTAGGTTTACCGACAATATTCTATCAATACTCCTCCATTTTCTTCTATTTTAATTTTTCACTACGTGGTACTGTAGGTACGTGTAAACAAACAATTTTCAAACGAGAATAGAAACACGACAAAAGACTGCAAAATAAAGCTTGTTTTCGAAGTTACACCTTGTGTTTCAAAATAGGTCTTACTTAAAATCATAAATTATTTTTACTATTCTATTCATAACGTTCTGAACCAATAAGAACAGTGAGATTTTCTGTGCTGTATAAGTAAAAAAAATTTGACGATTTATCATTTCGTTAGCAACTGCAATTTCTGTTTCTAATGCTAATGCTGTTTACTCATGAAATAGTCATCCGAAATATCACTCGTGATAAAACTTTTGAATTAATTTACTCAAGTTTGTTGTTAATTTATTCGTGACATTGATTAAACATCACTCTTCTAACAACTCGTGATTTTTTAACAATCTCACGATACATGAATTATATATTATATATAGGTACATGAATATAATTTTATATAATATGCTGTATATGACAATGAATTAGATTGAAGAGAACTATTCGCATTATTAGACTAATGTCTATATTCTAATTTTTTCTGCTATTACTGTACACAATCAAGTCCATGTGATCAATGAATTGAATTCGATGCGCAATAGAAATTTTGAATTCAGGAGACAATTCATTCTAGTTAAGCTGACTTATTTAGTGGGTCTATAGGACCCAAAAGGACCTATATAGTTATACATTGCATCTTTCTGATAACAATTTGTATGTATATTAGTAATTATTTCTCTTGAAGTTTGTTAATACAAAATCAAAGTATTGCCCTTATTCTAAAACATAGTTTCTTAAAAGATAATAAGCGACATGGTTGTTCAGTGATTTATTCGAAAATTTGGTAGATAGATTCAATGGAGAACCCAACATAAAAAATAACTTGGACGCTGACTGATACTAACTCAAATTCATTGTCTTTATAATTTTCTGAAGACATTTCATCATTCAAAGTATGATTCGATTTGAATTTTAAAATCACAGGGTGAATGGTCACAGATTTGCCTATTCCTTTTTTTGATGGAAGAATTCCTCTAAGGAAGAAATATTTATTATAGATGACATAACAACATGATTCTTGATACATTCAGTTGTTATCTGAAACTAATCCGAATAATTTGGGGAGAAAGTATCTGCAAAGTACAGCAACTTTACAACACCCCTTACGTAGTCTGACACTTAAATGTATATTGAAACGTGCTGAATTTTTTTAAAACTAATTAAGAAAGAAGTTTTCATATATGGTCTATTCCACAAAAAGGGCTCAGTACAAGTGACTTCGATTGTGATTTAATCATCAGCAAACATATATGTTATTAAACAGGACTGTTTTATCAACAACTTGTTAAAGCAATTTTTTTAGAAACAAAATAATGTCTTATAATCAAGTTACCTTGAAACTTGTTTAACTATAAGTCAGTAGAATAAATACGGTTACTACTAATGAGGACACTACGACACTTGATACTCCAAAGTGATCAGGTCATCAAATCAATATCACTATGTATTTGTAGCAAATACGTAGTGAAACTAGTCTGAAGAAACCTAAACTGAAAGAAAAATCAAAAAAAGCCAGTTGTAGGCAAACCGGTGCAGGCGATGTACACCATCCTATCGTAACTCACACTCCACAGTTAATTTTGGGCGTATTGAAAATAGCACAAAAAAACATCTACAGATTTTGTAAATGACAGTTATTATAATTTTGTAATAAATTAAATCCGTCAAAAAAGAAAAAAAAATGCGTAATGGTAAGAATGGAAAACAAGCGCCTTGTGCGGAACTCCAGATCGTTCCAATACTAACAAACTTGTAAAAAAGTATTGAAAGTGTGGAGCAATATGAAACATTTGGCTCAAAAAACTAAACAAATGTTTAAAAATGTATAGAAAGTACTTCGCAACTTGAAATATTTTCATAAAAAAAATGAAAAGAAAAACCAATACAATAAATATAAATGTTTTAATACTGGATAACATCAAGAAAAGTCCAGGTACCTGGTTGTTCAAGGCCACGGCATTCTTTAACGTCCTACTTTTGAAGACTGGAATCTAACAATATTGACATAAATGAAATAAAACTGAAACTAAACTAAGCGTCATACTTGACATTGTTTGGAAAAAAATTGAATCTTAACTGAATTTGTGTAAAAAGTTTGAAAATATTGTTTTACACAAGTATATGATGATGATGAAACTCGAATAAAATGAGCTGTTGGTAGGAAGCAAAATTTTATTTGGAAAGTCAAATTTTCTAATTCCAGATTTATTTGAAACCTACAAAAATTTGCAAACATTTTCTTACGTCAGCAGAAAAGTTATGTGGCACATTTGGATTCATTTAAAAAAAAAGAAAACATTGTCCATGCAGATTTTACAAATGTTACAGTCGATCTTTCCACTGAATGATAATTACTAGGTGAATTCAAACCAACTAACACAGCTCACGTTAACTAAATGTTTAGACGTTTGGCATGTGTATATTTGCTGATTTTGAAATGACATTGACAACCCTCCTGCTAAAAGACTTAAATCTCGAAGTCGTATATGGTTGCAAGACTACTTAAGTAAGGCTTTTTCTGAATTGAAGACTGGAAAAAATTATGGTCTGGAGTTGATGTTTTCAATAAACATCTCAATGATGTTCCAACAATAGAATTTCCGGCCTTTGATCAAAAAAGAAAATTTGGTCAAAAGTAAATCGCATAAGAACAGGCCATTCAAAATGCAACTCTATGTTGTTCAAATAGGGTGCGATTTTTAATCCAAATTGTGACTGTGGAAACGAACCAGAGACTGTTACACATATTGTGGAGGATTGTCAATTAACGAAGTTTAAAGAAGGGGTTTCCAAACATTCATAATTTAACGGATGAAGCAATATTATGGCTTACGAATCTGAAGGACATCTGAAGTTCTGCAATATTTTGTATTCTTGTCTTGATCATCTGTTTTTCCATTATTTTGTTTTGTTATCTCTTTAACCTACTATTTTTTTCTTCATTGTCGTGACTGGCGCTTGGACCGGTCCATTATATGTCGTTATGCAATGGCAGTGCTGTTATATTTTATGTTCTTATTTACTTTCTATAATGTTTACACACTTAATTAATTTTATTACATGTGAATACTAGGGTGGGTAAGAGTTGGCATGTTTAGGTTTTAGTGGTTTTCTTAAACTTTCTTGAAGTAAATGCTTTGCCAAGACGAACCAATTCACTATTGCACAGGGTTTCGTCACCACACTATACAAGTTTATACTGATCTTCTGGGGCACCATACGTAACACTTACATCACAATACAATATTTGTATAATGTACCATACGAATAAATAAAATATTTGCTGATGCAGAAATATTATTAAGTTTGGAAAAAATGAGCTAAAAGGCGTAGTTAAAGCAAATGATCTCCGTGAAAATAGAAGAAGTGTTTATTCAGAAAGGTTCGTAAAAAGCGTAAATTAAGTACATTCATCATCCTATTGTTTTATCAATCGTTTCTGAACTTAAGGAAGTCAATGAAATCTTAGGTTATTCTTACAAGTTTCCGTCTTTATTGTTTTTTTCCATTCAAACAAATTAGGTACTATGATGAAATAATAGTGGTTCGAAAACTTACGGAAAATCGAGTAATTGCCATGAAAACTTTCGCTTGCGGGAGAATGAAAACGATAATGTGGCAGTTACGGTTGAAGATTCTACCACAATCACGGAAAAAATGCTATGTCAATATGGCGGAGATATAGGGTTAATCCTTTTCATACAAAAATGTTGTCGCCCATTTTCTTTCAATTCATATTACGAACATGTTTTGGGATCGCCTTTATTTCCTGTTGCTTGAGATATGCCTATGACTTAAACAAGGCGTTGGGATTAAGTTTGCTACGGAAATTGAAGAAAATTTTCTTTTTATTCCTCGACCCTTCGTTACTCAGAAACCTAACGGGGAATTAAATCATTCGGTGCATTATAAACCAACTGATACTGACAAGTATTTACAAGCCTCTTCTCGCCATCTTCCTGCCAAAAAAGTCCCGTTGTTGATACTCTAATATTTCAAGCTTTCTCAATGTGGTAACCCGACAATCTGAATTTGGAGCTGCGTCGTCTTACTAATACTATGTATAATAGAAATCTCTGGTTTTGTTTTCTGTAAGGCTATCTTCGCTATCATAGTAATATCACGTTCAGGTTTTTGATCTCCTTATCTATTGCTGTCAAAAACTCATAGTGGTCACGTAATGTTACACAATTTTACACAAGCAATTTTCGTTACCAAGTCTCTCGTTAAGTACACCCTTCTAGAAAGTTTTCTTGCTTGAAAAACTCAGTTTTTTTAGAAAAACACCGAAGTATCAGCGACGTCCACAAAAATCAGCAAAAAGAAGTAGTAACTAAAACGTTGTAAAGTGTTCATCCCTTATAATGATGGTCAAAATCCATCTTGCAAATCAAGACCAACACTGACTTAACAACGCAACCACGCTCAATGTAGTAAGTCCACTAGTGGATGCAAATTTAGCACAACATCGACAAGAATAAAATTACTTAGCATTCAGATTCTTGCAGTCTAGCAATTTTCTTCTTACTGTGAGCATTAATTTCATTTTTTTAATTTATACCACATAGAGCAAAGCGTTAAATAAAATGTTTATGATCCAAAAAATTTGTTGTTTATGTGCATGTAGGAAAGTTAACAAACTTGAGTAAAATAAAGTAAATCACAAATTTAAAAAAAAGAAAAATACATGACTACTTATTTAAACAAAAAAAATTTTTAAAATGTCATTAATTGAAGTAATATGTAATACCACAAGTGATTAAATAAGTTACGATTGTTACAAAAGTGTAGCAGTTTATTTCCTAAAAAAGGTTTGTTGTTGAACAAGAAATAAACTATTTCCAGGCGAAATATTTAATCACAACCGGAATTTGGTTAACTCTACTATTAACAAATGGTAGAGCATTATGTTTTATACTCAAAATTAAATATGTAGTTATGTCACAAGTTTTGAAATGTTTTGAGAGAAGTCAAGGACCCAAACAATTAGAGGTCATTTGTTTATCGACTTGGTCTTTTTACTTATGAAAAGTGCGTCGTTAATCAAATCATTTTTTTCTTATTGACGAATACGAAAAGCATGACAACCAGTTTTGTCTGATAGTAAATAAAATCACTTTGTGTTCAAGCATCAAATGGAAAAAAAATGATACTTAGCATACGGAATCTTTTTTTTTTCATTTGTTCACTATTTTTTTGTTCTACATTGATAATCATGTAAAACAAAATGATTGTTAATGATTTCTCCAGAAATTTTCCTAAATGTGTTGTTCAATCTGATAAAGAATCCGTATCGTACATAAAAATCAGCAAGAAGAAGACCTTAGTTCCTTATACTGATAGTCAAAATCAATCTTGCAAATTAAAATCAACACTGACTTAACAACGCAACCAGACTCACGGTTGTAAGACTAACAGTAATTGCACAACAGTGATAACTTTATTTTTGGTACGTTTTTGCTTAAACTTGAATCTTCGTTACTTCCATAATCATTTCCAGGGATTATTGCCGTCGTCTCGCACACGTGTTTACTGGTTCTTAGAGTAACCAAATGTGAATTGGCATTGTATCTAAATTGATTAAACTTGTGTAGTATGGTTATTTTTGTTGTGCCTGCCATTGATTTGCTAATCTTTGATTGCGATTTCGGGCGCCTGGTAGAGCTTTTAAAATAATACACCAAAAACTCTTTGCTCTTCTATTTCTTCTTTTTGAAAGACCCCAAAACATCTGAGAAGTAAATGTACTTTTGGCACATACAAATGGCCGTTTGCTATTTTGGTTGATTTTTCGAACATTTTACCGAACAAGTTATTTTAATCACTTTCATTCTTTTGTCATAGCGTATTGATGGGTTTATCGTCTTTTCGTCAACGTCAACGTTTTGGACAATCATTTTAGTAATTTTTAGATATATTTTCTTCAACACTCTTGGACATGTTTTTCTCCAGCTCAACGTAATCAGAAGTTTCAGAATTGATGAAACAAATTACAGGTTTTTGTTGCCAATTCAAAAACTAAGGAGAAATAGTTTTCAATTGTTTTTGATGTCGATGAGTTGTAAATGTAGAATCTTGAAGCAAATTATCACTTTTTTTATTGAAAGTACTTTGCTGATTTTTTCTCAGTGAACTCACCTTTGTGGTTCTGAACTACTCTTCATTTGTTTGTTCTGCACCGAACTCATCTTCTAAATTTTGTGGTTCTGAATCATTCTTCATTTTTTAAAACAATTTTTCGTTAATTCTAACAATTCTTGAAAGGTTGTTGATCTATTGCCGGCAGTTCCATTCAGTGAAATTACGAAAAAATATCTGATAATAGGCTCAGCTACTATTTGGTTTCGACGTAAACTTAGCCGACCAATTCAGAACACAAAGAAACTTTTGTAATTTTTACAAAAGTTTAGAGTAAAGGTTCTATAAAGAAAGCTGTTGCGTTATTGCTATTTGTGGTTGTGTAAAAATTGTACATACCAATTCTTTATTATATCAAATTGGTTGCATATTTGATTTAGATCATTTTCATTATTATTGATTTTTTATTTCTTTGCGAACAATTCTTAATCTCCGCGTTTTGTTTTTTTCGAATATTTGTAATTTTTCATCAGTTCTTTATCGATTTCTTCCTACTGTTTAATGTGTTTTTTAAATTTTTTTAATATAGCAATTGGTACTTCTGCTCTTGCATGTGTAATTACAAAATAATTTGATTTCGGTTCCTTTCTTTTCTGTCATTTACGAACACTTACTACCCGGTTTATTCTTTTTATTCTTCTAAACATCCTATAATTATGGTTCTCTTTTGAGGAGGCGTACGAAAAACCACTAAACAGATACTTAAGACAACGTTTCGTGCATCATAATGTGCACTTTATCAAACCTTTGCAACAGAACTTTACCCGCCGCTTAGATTATTTGAAAAGACACAACATATAATTTCCAACCTTCTTGAATCTCTCTTTCAAATATAAATGACTGATAAAAAATGTTTTCATTAAATATGAAAGTGCAACTACTGACTTCAACTGGATATACTCTGGAGTTTTATAATGTAGCGTTCTGCTACACACTGCCAATTGTCTGACATTAAGCCCAACTACAACAGTACAAAGAAACACAAATTGGCTTTGGTCGAGTGAATATAAACTATGCTTTTGCATATTCAAATAAAAAACGGAGAGATTTAACGACCATTAACTTCACGAACTTTCCTACAAAGATGAACTGACTTAAAAAATTTATTGAGTAAAGGTTCTTCTTATAGGATTTAAATATGGCTTTGCTGAAGACGGATTATTACGGTTGCAATCTAAGAAAATTGGAGACTACCAGTCTTAGAACAACCTTCTGTGATGATTATGGACAATGGTTTTTGTGTGGTTGACAAGTAAGACAATCCCATATGAGAAAGAAAACATCAAATACTTCAAATAAATATGTAGGTACCTACAGAAAGTTAATATGTATATAGATTAAATCTTAATTATTATATGTTGACTATTTGAAGTTATTGATGGTTCGGGTACTTTTATAAATATTGAAACACCTCTTTCAGGATTGGATCTTGTCCAAATATTATTAGTAGTTGTTTACTAACATTTTGTCGCCTTCTATCGTAAGGGGCTTCATTAAAGTGAGAAACGACTGTGAATTAGACAGCTAAAAGTAGGTAATTACGTGTCAACCAAACCAGATTCTAAACTACAAGTCAGAGTAATTACTCATATTCTAGGCTGATATAAGTTGGTTATCTTTTCAATACGACAATCCTAGAACAAGGGTTTGTTTCAAGGTTAATGAGATGCTAATAATTCAAATATAATTAATTAATATAATTGAATAGAAAATTAGTATTAGATGTAAACAAAAATAAAATTACTGTTCAACAAAGTGATCGTACCTTAATACTATGAACGTATAGAGTGGTTGTATTGGGTATATATAATTGAAGTACCAACTTACAAAATTGATGGTGGTATTAAATTTCTTTAATTTATAAAGTTTGCTCTAAGATTACACAGTGTAGTTTGATTATTAACATGTACACTATCAACTTTATTTTACGATCCGTTTTAAAAAGTGGCGTGTTTCTAACACAAGATAAGCGATATTGTGAGAACGAAGACACTTAAGCTTGTAGTCTGAGTAATTAATTTAGTTAAATGTTTCGTTGTTCAAGATTTAGGGATGCTTTAATTATCTTTAAATATTTTTTATTTACTTAAAAGAAAACGTGCATTACCAGTAAACCATTTAGCGTGGCTTAGTATTTCACTATACAATTTTTCATAGTTCACCAATGATGTTAAATTAAGTTACGTTCAATTAGAAGGTATTAATTATAATTAAAACAATTAGTATAAGCGTATCTTGCTTGACAATTATTTATGGTGCCCAAACTACTTTTTTTAATTTTAATCATTAAAAATGCAATAGCAATTAAACTAAATTCGCGGAGCGAACTATAAACAAATACTGTTCAAAATTCCACATACAATTAAGTGCGTCGGCTATTTTGTTTGAAAGCTAAATAAAATAGTTTATAAAAAAATTCGCGCCTGATATAGATGCATTATGTTCTTTGATGAGCTGTACGTGAGTTGACATGATAAAATATTAGATTTCTTTTGGAAGCAATTGCATTACGTAAGTGCAAAGCGCATATGGTGATGGTAATAGTTTTACATTGCAATTGCGGTCTGAAAGAACATACATTACACTATAATTGCGTAATATTTTAGTGTTACTTGAGTTGCAATAACAATATTCCTCTTAACGATTTCTTCTCACAGTCTAATTCAAAAGATGAAGGCAAGTATGATTTAGGTAACTATACCTATACTGCTTAGGAATTGAAAAAAAGTTAATGCACAAGTTGGTTTTACAGATGCATATTTTATTACTCTCTAAACAAAGCTCAATAACATCTTCATATTATGAACACCACATATCAATGAAACGGTACACGAATACCTCAATTATATTAATTTATAAGTACTACATACAGCATTTGTCAGAACGCCAATAAAACTACTGAACGTCTTACTGATTATCTTTTACAATAATGTACAGTTACATTTGCGTTAAACGTAAAAAATATCGCCATCTTCTTCGTTTACATGTATAATAATAAAACAAGTCGTGAGAAATGCAACCAGCTGCATTCGCAAATGGCATGCTGTGCATTATAAAGAAATTTATTTATACTGCTAACATTTTGCTTGTTTTTATGTTAATAATCTTTTTTTCGTATCTTGTTTTGCAATTCTTGGACTAAAATATATGTAAAGATAGCCTTGCATTTGAAACTTCAAATGTGGCCATTTTGAGGAAATTCCAGTTTTTCATAATTTTTTAATTTTGTATTTAAACATGTTTACATTTATTTTTATCTGTGTGGTAAAAAATGTCATAATTTGTTCACACATCGTTCTTTTACGAAAGAGATTAACAAACAAAACAATTTCGTTTAACCTATTTGTTATGAAAAAGTTGGCATGCAATTGAGTTACGAATATGTAATTTAGTATATGATACTCTTAAGTTAAGGAAAAGTAAGAGAGGTCACTAGCTGGTTTATTTTATAACACATTTTCGATCTTTAGTGAATTACTTCCGCTACATTTCCACCCTTAAGAGTGAGATAGTCAAGAACAACACCATCTTTCAATTAAATAACTGCTGAAAATGTTTATAAAAAAATGTATACTAGATCATGTAATAAAATTTGGAGCTTGATAAGGTTTAATTAAATAATAGACGGAGTTTAAGATGAGTCAGGATACATCTTTAATTAGGAAGATTTGAAAAGGGCATCAAATTAGAAGATTCAAATCAATCCAGATCAGTCACGTCGGACGCTGGTGAAATCGATCCAAGCAGTCACTTCAAAATCAAAACTAAAAACAAAATAGGTAAAATATGTGTTTTGCAACATCTCGTGTTAAAATGGACATGTGTAAATAGTATATAAACTAAGTAAATGCCAAAAAACAAAATTCTTCTACACTGTACCAGTTGCGCGTAGTCTAGTCGCGTTCAATCAAGTCACGACTGCCATCGATTTATTAGGTTGAATTCTAATACCAGTCTGGTCTAGCCATTTGCAAGAAATTGATGTAAAAAAATTGATAGAGCTCATTAGAAGTGAAGATGATATGTTCAATGGAAGCATCCAAAACATCGAAGTTGAGATTTTATTGGTGGTGTCAAAAATCAAAATTTTAATGACAATCAAGAAAATCTGTATTGTCATTTAGTATATTTTACCTCGCTTTATATTATGTTTTCTTTCTCTTTCTCCTACTTCTCTTTATTTTCAGGCGACAAACATTGATAAGAGCATCCCTTCCATTCGATCTATCAATTTTGCTGCAGAAATGAGACGAGTTCTGTGTGAAAGCTGTCTACTCACGTACTGATTTAGACTAGTTTGACGCGAAAGCACCCTCACTTTTATCATATATTATGCGTAACTTGTGCACACGCCTATCATCCCTGTTTGGTAATTGCAAAGCAGAATCATTTAACTAAGTTTCCTAAATCATAAAACAGCAAAGGGCAAACATCCCAAAACTTTCGAATTGCAGTAGGAAAAGAAGAAATCGATAGCATTTTTTTCGAATTACATTTAAGTGATTCATATCCAAATAGAAACAAATATTTTTTTCTACTACTAGCTGTGAAGTGGACAATTATTGCGTCTCCTAGCCAACTGAGAAGTTGAATTTCTGTATTAGTGGTTAATAATTTTTTCTATCGTTGACTTAGGTTAATAATGGACAATTTCAAATTTTTTGAGAATCCAAGAATAGTTGTTTAACAAAACGAGTGAAACATAATTTTGTATATCCAGGAGATTATCTTTAACGTATTTGCTGCTTAAAATTACCTAACACGATAAAATTATTTGAATAAAAAAATGCCCCCATCCCATAACCGCAAATACATAACCTGAATTTATTTATTTATTAAATATGATGGTAGAATCAGTTTTTTCAGGTTTCCCAAAGGAGATTTAACCAGGCGAGTTAAGTTACATGAAGAATTTTAAGTAAATTACAAACATTTTGTTGTAGGTGTTTTGAATGGTTAACAGAATCTGAAAGGTCCGATCTGTTGCATAAAAATGTCGACTCTAAAAATTTAACGAGTATGTGGCGAACACTTGCCGTTCCTAAATGAATTACAAGTGTCAATTTCTAAAATCCAATATTCAAATGATGCAAGGTATATTGGCAAAGCAATAAATGCCCGTTAACATCTCTAGCTATACCAAAACTACTCAAGCTTGCAGCTCAAATACTCTTAGGTAAAGAAAATTATGGAGGAACATTCTTAAATTGCAACGTAAAAAGAAAGCACTTTAATTAAAGTTAACATCTCCCAACGATTACTTCCCGAAAGCAGAGCACAAATTGTGACAGCCGAAGTGGACTTAAAAAATAAACTACTAAGAAGCAGGAGATAAATAGAGGAATACAAACAATTTTCACTAAAATTATATTTTACGAGCCCCAAAATGTTAATTTTAAAGTAGGTTTTAAATTTTTTGCCAGCTCAAACTGCTACGTGATCATGGTTAGAGTTATATATAAAAGTCAAACAACCCTTGTGCTACATCTTTAAATACGATATGCAAACGTGACAAATTGAAGTAGATAGTATTAGACTGCATAGAAAAGCTACAACTACAATGGAAAAACCATACCTTCTCGTAAACGAAAAGAATAGTTATTTATGTACCAAGGACAAAAAGTGCACTTTTATGTACGAGACTGAAGCGGCATTTACATTGGTTAAGTTACTGGTACCAGTTACTTGGACCTGTAGCTGGCCAGGCTAGTTACCGTGGCAAGTACGGGTTTACATACAAAAATATTTTCCTACTTGTCAGTACTACTTGTGATCGCATCAACGAAAGGATGAACCGATTTCGTAGACGTGAATGCCGCAAACTGCTTAAAAAGCACTGTAAAAACGTTATGTTAGGACTAAGTAATTACATGGTTGAAGAAATTAACTATGAAATTGAAGAGCAACAAGCTCGTGTTAAAAGAATTTGGGTAAGAAAGTGGATTTCGAGAAGGAATGCAAGAGGGGCATCCGCCCTTCTTCTGAAGGAACTTTGTATAGAGGATCCAGAGGAGTACAGATTGTGCCTTCGTTTGTCTCCCAACGCATTTGATAAATTGCTTACATTGGTCTTGCCTGTAATTCAGCGGTCTGACACAATGATGAGAGAAGCGTTACCTGCTCGAATAAAACTAGAGGTTACTTTAAACTTTCTAGCAACAGGAAACAGCTACGGAACTCTCCAGCATATGTTTCGTGTTCCCAAACCATCTATCTCAAAATTTCTGCCAGAAGTTTGTGATGCTATCTTTAATTCGCTAAAGGAATTTATCAAGGTATGTAAAAATTAATGTCTAATTCACGTATGGAATGTTTCAAATTTATTTACTGATATTTTCTACAAAGCAAAGTCCCAAACATTAATAAATAGTAATAATGAACTGAACATAAATCTACAAACGTACTGTATGCCTTCATTTAAGGATTGATGTACCGGCAATAGACTGTGACATGTCTGATGGCAGGTCACGTAAAGTTTCTTCATAGTCTTGTGATGCATAGGGCGACAAATGTTGATAAAAGTTCTTATGTGAGTGGAGGGTATTATTCGAGTTTGGGGATGCTCGTACGGCTGAATATTCGCTTGTGTCTGATGGTGTAGGAATCATGCCAGAATGGTTAGAAGCAGGTGAAGTACACTGATTTGATGGAGCAACGGACAGTAAGCGATATTTCGTGATTGTCGACATTGTACGGCTAGGTTTGTAGGTCATTTCTTTAAAGCTAGTCCCATATATCTACCGAAACAATCAAATTCATCTTCTTCAGCAACAGGTTGTTGAAGATTTTGGTTAAGTTGACGGAGTTCTGAGACGGCTGTTGTTAGCTCCTGGTGGCGCCGTTTCTTTGCCGTTAAAGAGTTGGGTAAGACAGATTGTTTGTTAGATTTTGTAGGCTTTGGTGTTTGTGGTATTATAGAAACCGGTCGCTCATCTTCTTCAACAGTGCCATGATCTACAATATCTGCCTCCTCAATATTTATTTGTTGATTGTGCTCCGTAGCCTGAGAGTCCTGAAATAATAAAAATTTACAAAATGAGGAGCAGGCTCGAAATGTTTTACGTCAAATAATATAGTTTTTATTCCAGGTGCCAGACACTGCAGAGGAATGGAAGGAAATAGGGCGAGGTTTCCTAGAAAGATGGAACTTTCCTAGGTGCTGTGGGGCCATTGATGGAAAACATATTCTTATTCAAGCTCCTCCTAACTGTGGAACGGAATTTTTTAATTACAAAGGCCACAACAGCATTGTTCTTATGGCAGTAGCGGATTATAACTACTGCTTTACTTATATAGATGTTGGTTGCAACGGAATTGTGTCAGATGGTGGTGTATTTCAAAACTGTTCATTATATACAGCATTAGAAAATGATCTGCTTCCTGAAGGATATTGTTTAGTGGGTGATGATGCATTTCCTCTCAAGACATACCTAACTAAACCATATACTACTGTGCCCTTATCGACGGAAGAGAAGATATATAACTATCGCCTAAGCCGTGCAAGACGTATCATTGAAAATGCATTTGGACATATGGTTAGCAGATTCCGGATTTTGAAAAGAAAATAGCTTGTCAGCTGTCAACAGTCGACAAAATTGTCAAGGCTTGCTGTGTACTTCATAACTGGCTACGTAAAACTCAAGCGAGAGTCTACTTCCCGCCAGGTTCTGTTGATGAGGAGGATATAGATACCGGTGACATCATTCCAGGGAGATGGAGATCTGAGGTGCGAGAGATGCGCACCCTTGCAAAACGTGTGGCTGGCCAAAGATCATCAAAACTTGCTAGAGAATATAGAGAAAATATCAAAGATATGTCAACAATGAAGGTGTCGTTTCGTGGCAAGACAGCAGAATTTATTAATACAAGGTCGGCTGTTAGATACTAAAGTTTTCCTAACAAACAGATGAAATTTTGGACTATAGCAATAATACCTCCTAAGATTTGAATGTATATATGAATAAAAGAAAAAACTTACCAAGTTGCTTTGTGTTGCTCTTTTTCGCCTTTGAGTGTCTCATGAATGAGTCCATAATTTTAAACCATTTCACTGCAGGGTGTAAATATCATCACCGCCCATTCCCGATTTTATCGGTTTATCAATTTTTGTAGTTCTTGTGAATATGTGTTTCTTAAACTTTTTACTTTCTGTCGGGCATCTGCAATTGTAAAATCCTCTATTTCCATTGTCTGTACTATTTGTTCGAGAGCTGCTTGTCGCATTTGGTTGTTTCTGTAACAGGGTTTCGTAACATCCCACAAGCACTCGTGTTCACGATATAGTTCCACAAATTTGACGGTTTCTCTTTCTGACACACAATATTCACACAATAATTTAAAAAAACTATTATTTTTACAAGCAAGAATGATAAACCACTTCAGCGTCCCACGGTCAGACCTTTACTGTTTACACTGGGCTAGTCGAAAGGTTAGTGCCGTAGATAGTAAAAATTCTAATGGAGGGGAAGGCTAGTAGGTAAGTAGATGGCCGGGGTAGCTATTCACTTGCCTGTCCTTACTACTGGTACAAGTAGGAGTGCAAGTACATGCTCAATGGTATACATTAGCTTAGTAGTAGGTTAGTAGCTATCTTGCAAGTTACTAGTACAAGTAACTAACCCATTTACTATACCAATGTAAATGCCGCTTGAATTTGCTGGCCGAGGCGTTAGCCGAGGCAAGCAAACAGGCGAGGTTATTAAAAAGCACTTTTTCCGAGGTACATATTAATTTTTCCGTTGACCTTAAATTAATTAGTTTTCTATTGATTACCGTTTACTGAAAACAAAATGTTTAGTAATTTTGAATAAAAATTTTACGTTTGTTCTGATTTTACTGTACCTAATATTCACTTCACCGTTCAGTATTGTAACATTTGTGTCAAAATTTATTAAAGGAAATAAAAGCTTTCCGCGTTCGAATATTGTACCGATAAAGCATTTGTTTACAACAATCACATAATTTTTATAAGAGCACTTGATTATGATAGGTAATAGGTAAAACATGTACTTTTTTATAATTTATTAAAATAATAAAAATTACATTTAGGTAGTGTTATTTTGTAGTAGTAGTATATTTAAAAATGTAGTTATAGTTGGAAGCCTACCCTCAAAATTAATGCATTTCTTTAATTGTTTATGATCAAAGATGTAATGAAGTTTCTCCTATTAAACACATTAAAGTCGATTCTTACTAATTGGACATATAATAGTTATGACTGAGTTTGTACCGTGGTCAGACTTATAATCATTTTATATTCAATAAAAATATTGCCTGACCGTAAGAAAGTATGCAAACGTAGTTTTTGATTCACTCCAAAAATGTTTCAAAAAATGTAATAATCTTCTTTCAGCTTATTGAAAACTGTGAAATTCACCTTGTTTTTTGTGTACGAATAAATCTTGAACCCAGTAATGTTGATGGCTTATATGATTCTATTTTTGTTTTTTCCTGCGACAGAATCAATATTCAAATGATTTTTCACAAGTAATTACTGTTCTTGTGTTTTCCATTAGCATTATTACTTATTTACATCAATCAAATACAGTAATAGAAAGGTACCCATAATTAACTCACTTCTACTGTAAGTTTTGTATTTTATGATCGTGAAAATTTTGTATCGGAACTCCGCTTCTGTATCAAAATGTTACCTAATAAAATTGTCTAAAGCAATCTCAAGTCGTATGAATTCTGTCTTACCTTATAAATGAATAACTTTAAAGAAGTTAAAGTGTTACATATTGAAAACAATGTATCGAGTATTGTGAGATTACAACCAGGTCTTCTATATGCTTCGCACATTGTAGAAACTATAAACAATTTATTAATATCATTTCAAAGCACTTAAAATCATTTACTTGTAATTTTAACAACAAATTGTTTTTGTTCAAAGTTGTGTGGGATTGAGAAATTGAGGTTATAAATGGAAGTAAACAAACAATATTCTGCAGTATCTAAAATGTTTCAGTATGTACCTAAAGTACTGTAATATCCTATGTAGTCACTAAATTCATCCTTTCTTAAAAATGGGTTTTCATACTGGTTACTTCGGCTTCATTTAATTTGACATAAAATTATAATTGACATTGACAGATGTTTGCGGACGAAAAGTATTACATTTAAAAAGTGTTACTTTATGATTATGCAGGGAGTACGTAAAACTCAATTTTATAATGAGGTCGACGGAAAAATCTATTATTTCTTCGATGTCCCTTTTATTGAAGTCGGTGCAAAATAACTTGATTAAATACGATATAATCTTTTATAACAAAAAGCATTTTGGAAAGACATTAAAAATTTCTACATGTTAGACAAATCTAAACCGCTGCGATTGGCTCCTAAATCAACTAATTTACATATTACTCCGAATAATTTTCAGAAAATGAAGGTGAAATATACCACACAAGTGTTTAGTAAATCAGTTGCAGTTGGTTTATCAACGTATGTAGCTTTTAATGCTTTTTGATTTATTTGCATTCCTGTGCTACTTGATTTTTACAAGAAAAATGTTTATTTTTATTTTTGGCTTAAAATTGGCTAGTAGTGGAAAAAATAGTATATACATCATGGTTGTGAATTCCATTATTGCCTACGCACCTTGTTTCGCGAAAAAAACTGGTGCTAAGGCAATAATGACAGACTTCACAACCTTGGTGTATAATAAGCATGATCTATATATGCTTCAAATCTCACTATTTTGAGAAAATTATCTATTAAAAATAGTCGTGGTAATGTGATAAAGTGGGAGCTCACAGTATTTTACCCATTCTCCCTGTATAAAAACATACGATTTCCTAGTAGGTGTATGTGTCAAAATTATAACGAGGTATATTTCTAGTCAAGTAAATAATTATGAAAAAATTGCAATAAAAGTTTGAGAATGTAACCGTTGGATCATTTGTTTTTTTCTTTTGATAACAAACCGGGATCTTTTGAATAACCTCATTGAGTCATTAAGTGACAATAACATGACATTAACTGTCAAGAATTAATTATGAGGGCAGAAGGCGTACCAACAACTTTCAGTGTCTGTCAAAAAATATTTGAGTGCGATCAATCTCTGGAAGTAAAAAACAGAATTCGTCTCAAAGAGTAAACACTATTTTTTCTATGAAATGAGGATAATAACAAGAATAATATAATAATAAAAAACAAATTAATTTTCCAATACTACTAGAGTTGAAAATTGCACTCTCACATTATGACAACCTTTAACAAAAATTTATTTTCATATGTATAAGGAAAAGTATTTTATGCTTTTGTTACAACAAGAACATTATTTTTGATTCTTTGATTGTTAATGTGGCTTAAACACAATCTCTAATGGTCTGCGAATTTACAGCAGGCGATTTGAGCTTGTTTCTAAGTCAACATTAATAATCGAGGAATAGACGTTTGTAACTGCTGTAAGATTTGACGACAAACTTGCTTTTAATAGAGCTATTTGGACCTGTTACAATATCATGAGGCGACACTAAATGTCGCAATCATCTTATTAATATTATTTTCACACATGGCTCAAAAATATAAAATCGATTAAAAGATATAATCAAAGAAGAACCTGAAAATTATGTTTAAAAAAGTGATAAGACGTTGTGCTAATATGGTACTAGACTCCGAAAATTTTACAATTGTTCAAAAGTTTATATTTTTAAAGCAAAAAATATCTTCATGTAACACGGATATACTACTTTAAGGCATACAAAGATACTACGTTTATATGACTATATGACTATTTATAAACACAAAAGCACTTGATCCATTTAAACCATATTTACTTTCTTCCATACAATTTATTTTTTTGTCTAAAGGATATTGTTCAAAATAAATACATAATGACCCTCAAGGTATAATAGCCACCACCTCTTCTTCCATTAGCGCCTCATACCATGCTCAAACGCATCATCATTTGTGGTAGAACTTTGTGAACGTAAATGAACCTTTGCATTCGAAATACAAATGATTGTCTATCCTGACAATGATTTACATTTTTTTTAATTTATTACGTACATAACTAAATTTGTTGAGTATGATTGCCACTTATAATTACTCAAGAAATAAAAATCGGTTGTGGTTTAATGAAAACAGATTTGTTTATACACGAATTAAATTGTCATAAGTAATACAACGAGTTGGTATGAAATTGCTGGAAATTTTCGAGCTCAAATACGACTGATTTGAAGGGAAAACTTCTGCAAATTCATACCATCCAGTTGTATTTGGCATGAAAATTCCATGAACAAAGTTTTGGAATTGACATTTTAACACGTGAAAATTTCCGATAAATTCAACATTATTCATTATGACAAAATTAATGAATCTGATTGGTCGAGAAAATGTGAGTGGAATTTTCATATAAACTTACTGCGTACTATACAGGGTGATCTGCGTAAAGCGTGCATTAAAAGTTTTTTAACTTGAAGAAAAATCAGAAACCTGAAATTTGGTACAAAGCCATAATCGATCATTTTTGTTCTACCTAAAATATTTTCAGACCTTCAGGTATACAGGGTGTTCCAAAAGTAGCTATCAACTTTCTTATTTTAAATAAAAACCTATAATTTCTTTTACATGGGTCGATTGGCAATATAATTCTGAGTTTATATAACCTAAGTTATGTTATCTTATCCTTGACCGTTTTTGATGTATGTTTTTTTTCAAAAAAAGGTGCTTTGTAATAGTTAACGAAAAATTTGTATCTTACAAATTAGTTGAGATTATAAAATGAAATTTGTGGAACACTTTGCTGAAAATTCAGGCTTACTCCTGTTGTCCTACTGAAGGTTCCATTTTGTATCATATGGGCACAGACAATTTTCAAATATCACAATGAAAAATAATCATAAAGTCAATTTTTTCTAATGGCACTTTCTGCTTGAAGATATAAATGATAGTGACACAATGCATGTTAAAAATATAGAACTTACAACAGATAACACATAAATATTTCACTTTTTCCAATTTTTCTTGGAAAGTTATTACCTAATTGAGTCCAATTGGTGCTCATTTTATTCGTATTTTTATCTTCTATAACTTTTCTTTTTACACCAATAACATTGGTTTATTACTTTTCACTAAGAAAAAAAAGTTTAAAAAACACGTTTCTTTTGCATATAAATGTTAATTAACTATATAATGACAATTCATTTTCGGTATAAAACATGAATTTAAGGTACTTTATACTATTTACAATTACATGGCGCAGGCGATATTCTATTATTATTTTTGTCAAAAATTTACTGATAATTTGCCCTATTGACTGGGGTATTAAAAATATTGATAAAACTGGTAATATTTTTGTATTTTTGGGGTGTGCTTTGTTAGACGTTACTATAGAGAAATAGAACAATCTAATTTTTGTTAATACAAAAAATAGTTTTAGTAGTCATATTGGGAAATAAAATTCGTTAATTACTCTTGCTTTGAAAGTTATTTATTTTAGATAAAGGTTACATAGTACGAAGCAAAATTAGTTTCAACCTGGTAGGTTTTTGGTGACCCCGACGTGATACTTACGCTAGCCGGAGTATACACAGTTTCTGACCTTCATCAGTTTTTAGAAGCCAAAATAAGATGGACGTAATTAAAAAAGCACGAGATCCTATAAGGCAAAGAATTACAAATTTAGCAAAAGATTTTGACAATGTGAGTGAAAGTGACACTCCAGATTTGAATCGAATTGCGGAATTATTAGAGGTTATTTCTATGTCACATGCGGCGGCGGCGATAAGTTTCTGAATCCAATCTCAGATTAACTCGCTTCTCCAATAGGTAGTGTTGTAAGTGTCAACGCTTTAGGCAGGTATAAAAAAGGATACAAGCTGCCGAAAATTGAAATTTAAAAGTTTAATGGAGAATTAAAACAATGGCTTAGTTTTTGGCCGCAGTTCAAGAAGATTCACAAAGATGCTGACCTCTCGAATGAAGACGAGATTCATTATATTGTACAGTCTATGGAAAAAGGAACAAGAGCCGCTGACGTCGTGAATAGCTATCAACACACTTCTGATAACTATGATAAAATTATTCAAGCTCTCAAAAGGAGGTCTGTACTTGTAGAAGTTTACGTGCGAGAGTTGTTGCAGATAGTAATTCAGATAGCTAACGAAAAAGGAAAAATTAGTCTTACCAGTATATACGACAAGTTAGAATCCCATTTGCTAGCACTGGAGTCATTGGGTGTCACTACTGATAAATGTGCTGCTATACTCTTTCCATTAGTTGAGTCATGTTTACCTAAAGAAACATTGAAGGCATGACATAGAAGTTTATTGTCGAAGAAAGAGGAAGATCCGGACAATATTTTATCTTCTCGTTTACTCTGTTTAATAGAATTTCTAAGGGAAGAAGTAGAAGGAGAAGAAAGGATTTTTCTTGCTAGACAAGGATTTGGGTTAAACAAGTCAGATAAATCAAGTCAAGGCAACAAGTCATTAAAGATGAATTTAGAAGAGAAGGTTAAAAAAAATCAAACAAAAATGAGCTTGTTTTCAATGTTTGAAGATTGGGCATTCTGCCAAAAAGTGTAAAGCATTTGTACAGTGTGCTATATGTTTAAAACGACGTTATGCAAATATTTGTCCAAATCGAAGCAATATAGTACAATTAAACCAGACTGGTAGCGAAGTTGTTGCAAACGAAACATCTAGGTCAAAGGAAACAGAAAATGTATCCTTCGAGAACGCAGCACAAGTGTTTTCATAGGGAGTTCTGCTACAAACACTTTTAGCAAAGATCCTCCACTGTAATAAAGAAAGGACGGTAAGGATTTTGTTGGATAATGGATCCCAACGTACTTACATTAAAAAGGAATTAGCAACGAATATGAAACTACCTTCAATCGGTTGAGAAAACTTGCAGCATATTGTTTTTAGTAGAATCACTTCTGACGTGGTTTAACATAATTCATACAATGTGACGTTAAAAGGAATTGAAAATAACGTTTCAATCACACTTGCTGCCATAGAAGTTATATGTGGAAATATTTGTCGGCTTCCAAGGGGACCGTGGATAAATGAACTGGCTCACAAGAAAATTTAGATAAGCGATTGTGGAGAAGGATCGTCGGATATTGAACTCCTAGTTGGCGGTAATAATGATGCTAATTTTATGACTGGAAAAAGTATTAAATTAAAATGTGGGTTAATGGCATACGAAACTGTTATAGGATGGACCCTACTTGGATCTTTTTTTCAGTCAAAACTTAAAAATAAGGAGTCGTTAGCTAACGTTGTTACTTTTTTGTTATTATGTAAAAGGAAAATTAGCGATTTGTGGAGTCTAGAGGTACTTGGTATTATGGATCCAACAAGTAAAACTCAGAAAGAAGAACGCGATATGATGACCAAGTTACATTTTGAAAATACTGTAAATGTCAATAAGGATGGTAGATACGAAGTGCAATTGCCATGGGTAGGAGGAAAGTATGATTTGCCTACAAATCGTCAAATTGCCGAATTTCGACTTTACAATACTGTTAAAAAGTTGCAAGAAGTTGGCAAATTAAATCATTATCAGTCTGTTTTGACATGTGGGAAAAAGAAAACATAATTAAAACCGTTCCTGATTCAGAATTAAATAAAGTGAAACATTATTTACCTCATCGAGCTGTTATATAAGAGAGCAAGACAACACCTGTGAGACCAGTATTTGATGCTTCTTGCAAAGTAAAAGGACACCCGTCTTTAAATGATTGTTTGGAAAACGGAATGAATTTGTTAGAATTAATCCCATCCCTTATATTAAGGTTTCGTGAAAATATGATTGGAGTCAGTTCAGATATTAAAGGCGCGTTTTTAACAATTTCCGTGGAACCTATGGACAGAAATTATTTGTGTTTCTTATGGTGGAAGAACGGAGATTCTAACAATGTTAAGGTGTGTAGTGTTTGGTGTATGCTGTAGTCCATTTTTATTGTCAGCTGTGATTGATTATTATCTGAACAAGTACAGTAAATTTAAATTTGCTCTTAAATTATTAAAAGCATTGTACGTCAACAATTGTATTACTTCTGTAGAGAATGAAGTAGAATTGGATTCGTTCACAAAAGAAGCACCTCACCTGATGTCTCTTGCTAAAATTGAGTTGTGCATGTGAGAGTATTCGGTTTTTGGATCACCCGAAATCGGTCCATTTAGTAGCAGGGGATACGGAGTCGATGTAGAAGGTATTAAACGAATGGACATTACTACGATACTTGGTATAAAGTGGAACAAGGTAACTGATACAATTTATTGCGAAACAGCTGAGATTACAATTGAAGTAACTTGTACAAGGCGAAGTATATTGTCAGTTGCGCAGCGTTTTTATGATCCTATGGGATATCTCGCTTCAGTTACTCTTCTTCCAAAAAGATTGTTGCAGCAAACCTGGCAAATAAAAGCAGAATGGGACGATGTACTTCCACAAGGCATATCTGAACAGTTTAACATATGGGCAAGAAGTATGCAAACAACTAACTTAATTAGAATTCAGAGATGGATAAAACAGGAAAACCCTAACGCACAACGACTGGAGTTACATTGTTTTTTGTGAAGCTTCGCAATACGCGTATGCTGCAGTTGTGTTTGTGCGATGTGTTGGAAAAGAAAAATCTTCAATTGCTATTTTGCAAGCAAAGCCAAGAGTTGCTCCAATAAAACTCTTAAGTATTCCTAGATTGGAGCTAATGGCTTGTGTAATTGGAAGTCGGCTTATTGCGTCAGTAAAATCAGCTTTAATTTGGACTGATGTAGATACTTACTTATGGAGCGATTCTACTACAGAATTAGCCTGGATTAAAAGAGAAGAAAGATGGGGAACATTCGTTGCAAATAGGGTAGCTGAAGTAAGAAAGCTGACTGGTAATTTCGAGTGGAGGTACTTACCAGGAAGAATAAACCCGGCAGATCTTCCTTCTCGTGGTTGCACAATGGCAGAATTTTTGAAGTGCAAATGGTTGGAGGGTTTAGCGTGGCTTCTTAAAGAAATTGACTGGCGTCAGCGGAGGATATCCCAAACCAAATGGAAGTTAATTTAGAAAGGGAAGCTGTCACATGTATTAATGTAGCATTACAAAAGATTCTTTTCCGTGGTACATGATCAGAAGTTATTATTATACAAAAATCATTCGTAGAATTGCGTATGTAAACAGAGCTTTTTAGAAGATGAAGCAGTACAGTTCTAAATCAAAAAAAGTTTTCATGAATTTGATTAACTTAATTAAACTCTTTATGTTTGAATTAGAAGAGACTGAGCAGATCATCATAAAACAAGTACAAAAAGAGTCCTTTTCTAGAAGACCATATCAACATAAATTAGAAATTGTAACAGGTGAAGGGGATGGATTATTGCGTGTCAAGACTAAGATAATACGAAGAGATGACACATACGACTTTACCCATCCAATTCTTTTACCTACAAGACATTCATTTGTGGTCAGTTTGGTGACTCATAATCACGTAAAGAATTGAAATAATAACACTATTCTGGACTTTCATTGTCTATATTTTAGTTTAATTGAATAAACACAACGTTTCAATTCCTATTGAATCTGCAATCGTCTTCAGGTGAATACTAACAAACTTAAAAACTACTGTAACTTATATACTAATACAAAGTTAGTGAAGCGATCAAGTGTACAAAGTTAATGAAGGGGGATGTTACCGTAAACTAAGATTAGTCAGGCGTCTAATTAAGGGTTTCCACACATTCTTAATTTCTACGCTGGGTTGACTAAAGACATTCTTGTTGTTTTCGATAAACGCTGCTTCTTTAAATTTTCTCTTGTACCAGTGCTCTTCTCGGTGTATAATTCCGACCATTTGATTTTGTGATGTTTGTCCCAGGAGTGTTGGGCAATGCCGGATTTTAAGGTCTCTCCTCTCTGCGTATGGGTTTTATGTTCCTTCAACCTGATATCTAAGGGTGTTTTAGTTTCCCCTACGTACGACTGGCCGCATTCACATGAGACTTCGTAGATGCAATTCTTGAAGTCACGACTGTTGTCTGGTCTAGTTTTGGAGATCATGCTACCAATAGTTCTTGATGATCTGAATACCGTGTTAATGTTATAATTTCTTCCTATTCGTTTTATTTTCTCAGATAATCCTTTGACATATGGAATGAGTAGTGTTTTGGGTTTCTCTTCGGTCATGGCTGGTTGGTTCTTAGAGAGTTGTAGAACAGTTTCTATTACTCGTTTCGGGTAACCATTTTGTATAAGATCTCTTCTGATGTTCTTGATTTCATCTTGTAGTCCTACCTCTGTATTAAATAGTCTGTGAGCTCTGTCGACTAAAGATTTAATAATGCCTTTCTTTGTTGTTCCACTGTGATAGAGTCGTAATTCAGATATTGGCCGGTATGAGTTGGCTTTCTGTAAACTGATGTCACAATATCCTCATTGTTTTTTTTTGCGAGGACTTCCAAGAATGGTAGTGAGTATTCCCTTTCTTTCTCCATGGTGAATTGCCCAACACTCCTAGGAAAAACATCACAAAATGAAATGGTCGGAGGCAAGAATTATACACCCAGAAGAGCACTGGTACAAGAGAAAATTTAAAGAAGCAGCGTTTATCAAAAACAACAAGAATGTCTTTAGTCAACCCAGCGTTGAGATTAACAATGTGTGGAAACCCTTGATTAGACGCCTGACTAATCTTAGTTTACGGTAACGTCCCCCTTCATTAACTTTGTACACTTGATCGCTTCACTAACTTTGTATTAGTATATAAGTTACAGTAGTCTTTAAGTTTGTTAGTATTTACCTGAAGACGATTGCAGATTCAATAGCAATTGAAACGTTGTGTTTATTCAATTAAACTAAAATATAGACAATGGAAGTCCAGAATAGTGTTATTATTTCAAACATAACATTGTCTAAACCATTCAAACGTACACGTAAAGAATTGTCACGCTGGTGTACAAATCTTATTGACTACACTTAGAGAACGTTTTTGGATAATACGGAGTAGAAAAACAATTACAAGAATTATTGCGAAGTGCGTAAAATGTCAACGTTATCAACAGAAAAATGTAAAAGTCGTCTCAGCACCACTTTCAAGTTATCGAGTATCTAATTGTACTCCATATGATGTAACGGGAGTAGATGCGGCAGGACCAGTTTATTTAAAAGAGGAAGGAAAGGCTTGGATCATTATTTTTACGTGTGCTTATTTTCGAGCAATTTATTTAGAACTAGTCACATCACTCAGTACTTATTGTTTTTTACAAGCACTTCAACTATTTATTAGTGTACGTGGCCGTCCTAAGATTATCTGTAGGGACAACGGCATTAATTTCCATCGTCACGTTACTTTTGAGCGAATAGAGTGGCGTTTTAACCCTTCAACTGCTTGTTGGTGGGGTGGATGGTGAAAAGTTTTCATCAAGATGGTTAAAAGACTTTTAATTCGAAATTTAGGTAATGCTAAGGTCAACTATGAAGATATGACAACTTTATTGTGTCGTGCAGCTACAGTCATAAACTCTAGATCACTTACTTATGTGTCCGAAGATGGAAAAGATTTACAGTTGCTAAATCCAGCCCATTTTATTCAAGGAATTCGTGAGACGTCAACGGCCGATATAGATAAAATAGAAGACCTACCTTGATATTCGTGCTGAATACCGCCACCTTTGTAGTATAAAGAAATCTTCGGCCATACGCTTCCGTAAGGAGTATTTAAGCCAACTAGTTCAACGTAGCAAGCAAAGAAAGACTAGATCAGTCGATGTGGGAGATATTGTTCTCATTAATAGAGATGATAAGAAACGATTGTAGTGGCCAATGGGAAAAGTCATCGAATTATTACCTGGAAGGATGGAGTCGTCAGAACTGTTCGTCTGAAAGTTCAAGGAGGAGAATTGATTTGTCCAGTACAGAGACTCTACCCTTTAGAAGCGGATCAACTTAAAGGTCACACCAATCAACCAGTCGAAAATGAAATGAAGACTGTGAAGACGAAGTTTGGTCGTATAGTAAAAATTCCCGACAAGTTTAAATTTTAATTGCAAAGTAGTGTTTTCATTGAATTATTTTTTTTAGTTTAATCTGTTATATAATTGAGAAGAAAATAATGGTGGGAGAATGATAAAACTAGTAATATTTTTGTATGTTTGGGGTGTGCTTTGATAGACGTTACTATAGAGAAATAGAACAATCTGATTTTTGTTAATAAAAAAAATTGTTTTAGTTGTCATATTGGGAAATAAAATTCGTTAATTACTCCTACGTTGGAAGTTATTTATTTTGGATAAAGGTTACATAGTACGAAGTGAAATTAGTTTCAACCTGGTAGGTTGCGCTCCTTGTATATTTAACAAATATGGTGTACATATAATCAATTGTCTGTCAATGTAGATAAAAGGAAAATTATGTACTTTAACTTGTCAAAGATTTACAGCAGTGACTGTCAGCTAAGCGATATTAAATACCATCAAATCAGCTGCAAAGATACTTAAAATTGCTCTTGCCTTATATTAATGTGGTAAGTTTAAATGGTAAACTTTATCCAATTTGTAGAAAAATTTATTTTTTAAGAAATACACTAACTATGTAAACAGTTTAATGGGCTTATTATAAATTGGATCTTGCTAAACACTTTACTTCTATAGAAAGTAAACTAATGAACAAACAGAAAACACCAAAAGCTGCACCAAAAACCTTACTCAGACACGTGTTTCAATAGCTAAGCTATCATCATCAATGATACCGATATCGCTGATGATAGCTTAGCTATTGAAACACGTATCCGAGTAAGGTTTTTGGTGAAGTTTTTGGTGTTTTCTGTTTGTTAATTAGACGCTGCAGTTTAGTATTCCATTCCTTTGGTAAATGTGATTATTAGCTAAGTAGCCAAACACTCATTTCTAAAATTTCTTTTATTTGAACAATCCCTTATCTTCTGACCATTAAAACAATAATTAGAAAAAGGCAGCTCAGTATCTTAGGCTGTCATAATCAGTTTAGTTTTTGCTATAACAACAGGTAACATTGCTCAGTCAATGCTACCTTTTCCTGTATTAGTGTGTGTAATTATAATTTCAACAAAGTACATTTCATGTATGTTTTGTAATTTTCTTTCTTTTAAATCTTGTATTATTAATTAAATATGTAATCAATGATATATACTATAACAATTATTTAGTTCAACTTTGTCATGTATATCATGACAAATAATAGAAAAAACCACATGGGGTTAAAGTTTGGAAAGCACCACATCAGTAAAGTGTCTTTATCGAACTAATATGTTAATCACCTCGTTCGTTCATTCAAGAATCGTTTTACATAATTTTTTTTATGGAATCAGTTAAGAATTAGTGTTAATAAAAGTTTATTTCTGTTGCTAAAGTTTATTTGGAATGCTCACACTAACAAATTTTGTATTTATTTTGTTAGCTTTAATATAACAACATCGAATACAACTTAAGCGCTGCACTCGTGGACTGTAAGTGACGGAAGTTTAGCACGTGCTCTCCAGTACAAACAATAAAAAATAACGTAACAAACCCAAAATAATAGGCAACATACATTACTTTCACCAAAATGTAAGAATTTTAAAATAAAATATTATACAAAATAGTATACAGGGTGTAGCAGATATAGCGTTGGTTTGACACTAAATATTTATTTTGAACAAGTTATTCTTAATAACCTTCTGGGTATTCAATAGTTGGTGTTGCCAGTAATTACGGGAAAATTTCTGGACTCTTTTTAAAGAAGGAAGGATTTAAAGATGTAAACTACAAGTTCCTAGTTTTAGGCGACGTTTCGCTCCCTTGATTAGTGGGGGCTTCTTCTGGTCAGTTCTAGAAATGCGTAGATGACATTCATATTATATAAAAGAACTAAAGTAATTACTACGACAGGTATCATACAATAGAGAAAGATTTAATTTATTTTAATTGATGTATAAAATGATAGAAAACGCCGACAAACAAGTGACCACAACGTAGGTTAGATATTGAAATAATGTTATTACGTCGCCTAAAACTAGGAACTTGTAGTTTTTGCATCTTTAAATCCTTTCTTCTTCAAAAAGAGTCCAGAAATTATTCCCGTTATTTCTGGCAACACCAACTATTTGTTTTAAAGTAGATTAGGTGATGTAGAAGAACAAGAATGAATAAAAATGCAAATAAAAATAATGGCAATATTCGACAATTTGGTAACGATACTAATACTTAGTGCAACAAATGTTGAAAATGGTGCCCATTAATTTCTAAGCACCATTCCAAAGAAATTAGAATAATTCTACACGAGATAGGTATAGGTATAAACTTAATACAAATAGGTAGTGAACAATGTATACTTCTAAAATAATAAATTGTATACAGGGTGTTTCATTTGGAAAAACATAGTTATGTGACTTTGTAATATGACAACTTTAGTCCCATTTCTACAACACCCTGTATTTTAAAAATAACAATTTAGTATTTATAAACGATACAAAGTTATGTTGTGAAATATATAAGATATTATCCAAATATTAATAGAAGATATTCGACTTTTCTATACAGGGTTATTCATCAACAATGGAAAATGCGGAAATTGGCGAAACTACACGTCAAATGCTTATTGACTAAAATATGCCTTATTCGAAAGTTGATATTTTCGGAAATACAGGGTATTAAAAGTCGTAACTTTAGTTCGTTTTGCCATTATTCTGAAAATATCTGGGTTAGAAACTTAAAGCTAGGTTAGCTCGTAATGTATTTATTACACGTTTGCGTTGCATTATTTTTTTAATTATTTCATATTTAATTAACTAAAAAGTCACTAAAAACACTTGAAGGAATCAGTTGAAGAAATTGAATGAGGAAATTCAAGTCACTTTACTCTAAGTTTATTGATACATTTGTATACTACATAGACACTTGTAGTATTCGGTACAAGAGGAAGTTTTAATAATGGAAACATTTCCCAATTTTAGACGAGTTAAAAGTTAGTGCGACAAAGTAAATATCAAGTGTTAAAACTTTTGTTTTTATTTTTCGTCGAAGTTGGTGTTTATATTTTGTGATTGTAAACCTATCACCAAGTTATTGTTTGATACTTTGACAACTTCGATTTTAGCTATTAAACAGACTGGCACGTCCACAACTACCGAATTTTGAAGAAACTTGTTAAAAGATCTTCTTAGGATACGTAAAGCAAACCAACCAAAAAACTGAAAAAATAAGATATCTATATCCCATATAGTAAGTTTGCAGAATGTATCCATCCGCTCAAAACAAAACGATAATCTCTTCTATATTTAGCATGGAATGGTTAATTATTGTTTAAGACGTAAGTACATTAAACTTATTACTTAAAATAGTTTTTAAATTTACGTATATTAAATTAAATAATTATTTTAATAATAGTGCATAATACTGTGAGTATTATAAATGGCTTGTTCTTCTATAATTTTATATTTATAACACATATATAACACTATAAAATTTTTAAATTTCCCAAAATAATGCGAGAAAACTTTAGCCAAACGCGTTTTCTAAATTGTATTCCATTTGTAGATCTGATTGAATGCGGCCAAACTATATCTGAATTGTGTAATACGCGAACGTTGTGCCCTTAGTTTTTTTTAGTGTAAATAGTGAAATACGGTTTATTAAAAATATAAATTATTGTTAATAATAAAACGCTAACATTCTTCCTTCGTCGATAAGTCTTGTTTATGTATAAAAACAGATTCGCTTAAAACTTTCAAATTAGTTCTGTAGAGGTAGGCCGGTAAAGCAGGTACCCACATTATAACGATGATTCAAATTATTATGTGAATGTTTTAAACGGTTTTTTAGTGAACGTGCAGCTGTGAGAAGATTTTTTATATGTATATGTTTGTTTTGAAATAAGAACCTTACAGAGCAATGTTAACATTCGAACACTCTTAAAAAGTGCGAATTTATAGAAAATGTATAGACGTTACCTCAATGCCTACTGTTTTACGGCGTATTTAATATTTCGTGTAATGCATTTATTCTTAATTAGCGTTACATCGCGCTAAAATTACATTAATTCGGGATCAAACACAGAGATTGTAGTGCAACAATGACATAAATGCGTATGACTGTGTTTTTTAGTGTAGGTACGCAGAATATGAGGAAGGAGATGTATTTTCCTTATATGTCGGTAAGTTTCTTTGAAGTAACTACATTAATCATAAGAGCATTTAAAATGGCTTAACTGCGTTTAGTAATGGTCTGTACGTATTTCTCTACGAACTGTACAAAACAGCTATTTTATCAATATACTAATCATAGGTAATTCCTTCTAACATTGATCTGCAAAACTGATAAAACATCTATGAATTACTGGAATTCTGTTGAACTGATATTCCAATCAAAGGTAGGAACACCAACTGCAGCGTCTATTTAATCAACAGAAAAACACCAAAAACTGCACAAAACTTTAGTCGGACACGTGTTTCAACAGCTAAGCTGTCGTCATCAGCGATACCTGATGATGACAGCTTAGATGTTGACTGCACGTGTCCGAGTAAAGTTTTTGGTGCAGTTTTTGGTGTTTTTCTGTTGATTTGATATTCCAATGCAAAAATAATATAAAAATATTACGTTCTGATTTATTTATTTAATCGTATGGTACATTTAAATATTATATTGTGATGTAAGTGTTATGTATGGTGCCCCAGATGATCAGTATAAACCAGTGTGGTGACGAAACCGTGTGCAATTGTGGATTGGTTCGTCTTGGCAAAGCATTTACTTCAAGGTTTTAGGAAAACCACTAAAACCTAAACATGCCAACTCTTACCCACCCTAGTATTCACATGTAATAATATTAATTGAGTATGTAATGTGATTGTGTTTTGTGAAATTGTGTTGTATATTTTTTCTTAATTATCCGGGAGGGTCTTGATGATCAGGTCCGGAAACCAAAGTGGTGATTCTCAGGAACAACATGTTTTTCTTGTTGACCACAGAGTATCTACTGTAAGGTACTGATCACCTTCCATATTTTATATTTGCACCAAAAAACCCTAAAAAAACACACACACAAAAAAAAACTCTAAAGAAAATTGACGTACGTTTTGACGTTTAATTCAGGAAACCAAAGTGGTGATTCTCAGGAACAACGTTCTGATGAAGTTCCCAGCAAGACGTTGCGCACTATCTCAGCAAATTTAGATATAAGCACCTCTTTATAAAAAAAAATTAAAGGTTTACAATTTAAATTAATTTAAAACGGATCGTTACGCAACTTACTTCTACTACACAAAGAATGTTTTCTTTTATTTGAAAATTATTTAAAAAGAACGATTTTGGATAGTAAAATAATGTAGGTTGTCTCAGAGAATTAAAACAACATTAGAAACTAATTTTCTTTAAAAATGAAACATTTTCTTTATTTAAAAAGGTAAGATACAAGGTTCAACCGTTTTTTATATGGTGTCTCTACAAGGCGTTACAATTTGTATCACATTAAGGTAAATGTGCCTATTATTATGGATCGTTTAAGGGGATTTTGTCTAAACATCTGTTGTTACATCAACACCAATTACAGGCATAGGTACGTATTTTTCAGATTCTGCTACTTTGCTACTTTGGGAGGCCTGTACTTGAGTAAGTACTCAACTACCCAAATTCAGAATTGTCTATAATTGGGTGGTCCACAAATGAAATCTGAAAAATATGTATGTGTACAGGGTGTTAGGTAAATATTCGGCAAGGGGTTTACCAGGTGATGTCATATAATAAATGAAACAAAAAATCTTAATAGCTTTTTGGCATAAAATTGCTGAAAAGTAAAAAAAAATTTTATAAATTTTAATACCCGCTTATGGCTACTTTAATTTTAAATTAAATGATTTATCTGCACATATCTTAGCGACAATCAAAAAGTATTTTGACAAGATTAATCAAAAAATGTCATTTACCTATTTAATTGTCAGTTACTTACAGTTTTGTAAAAATGACAATCAAAATAACAATAGTCAAATATATGGAAACCACTTTTATCTAACAATCAACAATAAAATTAATAAAGGTAAAGGTGAGCGGATCGTGAAAAAGAGTAAAAAAATCAAAAATTCATAAATTTAAAAAAAAAATTTTATTCGCATTATTGACCGCCATCACCAAACATATTTTGTCTGTATACTTAATACTCTCGATAATAAATTACTAGATGTTGGATAATTATTTATTTATTAAAAAGTTTTACAAAATATTCACTGAAATAAACACTTACTTAAGCACATGACACTAAAACTAACAACTAAAAATTAATGATAATTTATTTTTTCCTCGCTCCTATTTTTTTGAGAAAAGTGTAAGTTGCCTTTCTTTCAATTATTTTAATGTTATGAAGTGAAAAAACAGTAATGGTTAATTTGACTGAAGTTAACAACAGATACGTCACGTTCTTGGGCGATAAAGTTTTTCGAACATGACTTCTCCCATTACTTTAACTTATTTTTCATTTTTATTAATATTTTAAACACAATAGAGATAAACATAATTAGATGCGTTTCTTTTATCACCATCACCTAAAAAGTGGGCCAGAACAAAATCTCCTTCTTTAATGTCACCAATTTCGTGACCATATTACCAGAATGGCTCTCCCCACTTTGTTTTTCTTTCCAGTCAGACTCTTCAGAATCTTGCATACTCTAATGACAATCTCTCCTTGACGTTGATTCAGTTGAAACTGACGTGGCTGTTTCCTTCCTCGACTGATTAGCTTGTTTTTTCTCTTATTTTTCACCCCATTTTCTATCTTTTTCTGCTTCATCGCATATTTTTTTCAAATATTGCAACTTTGCGGAGACGTGACAACTGACGGTGTTTTCTCTTTTATTCGTTTCTTTACAGTTTTCGATTCAGGTCAAAAGAAAACTCTCTTAAATGTCGATGATATTAGTTTTTACTTTTGTATAGACTTTGGGTAGTAAAACTTGTAGGAGGATACTGGGCAGAAGTTTTAGAAGACTTATTAATTTTTCTTGTAGCATTCTGCGTGGGCTGAATTTTGTCAGGAGTAAGCTGTTTTACCACTTGCCTATTCAAAATATACATTATGCATTCCCTACCTGCATTTGGTTTGCTGTTCCTGGAATATAAGAATAATTGTTGTTTAGGAAGAATCCTACAACTATAATAAGAATATTTTGATATAATTTAGGGTTTAGTTACTTCACAATATTTATTTACTGGGTTAACAGAATCTTCAGGATTAATCTCATTTGTAATATTACGCCAATTCATACATAGCCCTCAGTAGGTTGGATTCATGGATCCGTGTTTGCCTTAAACAACTTCAATTTCTCACCTGCAACTCTTTTCTCAAGAATATTAAGGAATTTTCGTAGCTCTGAATGTTGTTACCTGATATAGCTTTCGGAACGATTGGGATTTCTGTTTCCGGATTTTTGACTTTTGTTGGTTTCCAAGGTTTCAATTGTCTTTGGTTTGACAATGTCTAATATCGGTTGCAAAAGTATTGGAAAGTCATGTTTTTCCACCGATTTTTCTTGATTTTCCAAGGGCATTCTGCAATTTTTTACACTAAGACGCTTTTAGTGTGTGAATAACGGCTACATCCATGGACTGGAGTAAATGTGTTGCGTTTGTTTAATAGTGCTTCCAACTCAATCTTGTTTGTTGCAAAACTTAGCAAAAAAAGAAATGTGCGAGGACAAAGATTACAGGTCTTGGGATATTTGTTTTGTTAGCCAAGGCTCAAATACATCTATCATATATTTGAAAAAGGTTTCTTGAGTCATCCACCCATTCTCTAACCTCCCAATCGCTTACTTAGGTGATATGTCCCTTGCTATTTACATACCTGTATACAATCATTGGAGGTCAAAGCCCACCGTGAGAATTAACTGTGTGTCAGATTTTGTTTCTCCCCCCATGCTACAGTATAAACGGTTTTACTACCTTTTTGGCCAGTAGTTTTTTTTGATTTAGGTTTACAAAAAACGCAGTTTCGTCAGCGTAGAAAACTCTACGTGCATCTCTTTAAACCATTGGTCAATCTGTCTTATTGTGACACATAAACTTTGCATAGTTAAATTCTGAAAGGTCTCATAAAACTTTCGTACCATTTTATGCCGGACATAGTGGTCCCGGTTTCTGTTTGATATCAATGCGACTTTTAAATTATCTCATAAGGGTAACTCGGCGAATAGCGTACGTACTACCAGCAGCTCTATAATACGTTCCGCGAGTAACTTCTTGAAATGCATTTTCACTTTCAAGAAAGTTGTTCAAAAATGGCGGATCCAATAATCGACCGTCAGCTGCTTTAGTTATAAATCATATGGCCCAAAATTGATTGCAACAATTAAATTACCATTTTACCCAGATTAATCTCAACTATGTTTCATAAGAGAGATAATAAACGCAACTGTTTGATTGAGACGTGCTGACCCTAATATGGACCATAGTGTTCATAATTGGTGTACGCATTGATCCAGAGTACCTAATTTGGACCATGTTTAGAATATTAAAAAAAAATTGAACGGTTACTTTTTCTACCTAAAAAAAATTTGAATATTTATGTACTAAAATCTCTCAAAATCGTCAGAATTCGAAAAAAGTTGGATAGGAAAACTTAAACAGGAATTCAAGTGGTAGTTATACCTACTAATTTTTGGACAAAATTTGGAAGAAATCAACATAATGCGACACGCTGAGGTACACAAACCTCTCGCAACGTAAACAAAGGTGGAACTGTCAGTGTCTAGAGGCTGCTCCGCACACTTACTGAAGAGACCAGTGTTGCCAACACTGTTTGGCCAAAATAAAATGTTGGGATACTTTGTAATTTAAGAAGTGAATTTGGGTAGTCCGTAGTAGATGTATTGCAATAATCGAATTTATCAAAATAATCACATTTACCTTAATTATTAATTTTTATTTTTTTTCATTTAATCTTCATCTTCATTATTTAAAAAAATTACATTTAATCATCTTCTTCACGAATGTTATGTATTTCATCAATAAGTTCTTCTAGTCTACATCTTCATTCCTTTTATCATCTTCAGTCATGTTTATTACCAAAAGATTAATAGAATCAATCTCATGATACTCAGTGGAATAATTGTCGAACGTTTTAGCAGCAGAAGTTTTCGGCATGGCATTAAAATTTGATTGTCATGCAATTGCCCAATTGCCGCATACAATCGAGCAAGATAATCCGATTTTCCTGCATCCTTTTGCACAATTCCAAAAAATTGAGAATACTGTGATACAGGTGTTGTTGTTAATCTGCTGCAGTTATAGGTGGAAGCCATTGTATTTTTACAGCAGTATATAATGTAGTCGATTTACCAAGACGTTGTACCCATAAGTTATCAATAGATTTCTCCGATTTAAGCCCTCCTTACATCGCCAAAATTATTCTTACTCCATTCTTAAATATAAGTTGTTGAAATCAATCTTCTTGTTCAAAAACTGCTTGATATAAATCAGGTCCAAACATGGCTGAAAAAGATTAGACTCACAGCAATGGTGCTGGATAATAATATTTTGGAGTCGGTTACAACGTTGTTACAACCGGCGCAGAATAGTATCTTAATAAAACGTGCAAACTGTGAATGCAGGAAAATTAAATTATCTTTGCGCCATTGTATGGTGCAATTGTCACGGACGATCATGTCTTAACGACATGCCTGAAGCTTCTTCTGCTAATACGTCCGTATGTAAACTAGATATCAAGAAAACCACCAGTCCGATTTTTATACAACTTTGCACATCAAGCTTATTTATAATTTTACAGATCTGATTAAATTTTTAACGTATTTTATGTAGCCAAATGGGCCGTCCACCTACACAGATTTTTAATTATTTACATATTTAGAAAAATCTTCATTTTACACATTTATCTTTCAAATACAAGTTGTTTATAATTTAATTATACACATCTTTTTTTGTTAATCTAATTTTTAATCCGATAAGTAATTACTGAGATATAACAATCATGTGACAGCAATTGTTGTAACAATATCTCCACCAATATCAATTTTACAAAAAAAGTTATGGGAACAAAATTGTTGAAAGTTCTATTCTCTATAACGCTTGTTTAAACTATTTTTTAAACGCGACTTTTTTTTTATTTATATTTGGCGATGTGGAGTTCTGCGGTAAACGCTTGTTTTACATTTGGCATAAGTTATAACGCCTAGTGGGGACACCATATAAAAGAAAGCGCCTTGTATCATACTTTAAAACAGGTGCGTAAATAGATACAAGCTCGACGTACACATTCGTCACTTTGTATTTCGCAAACGGTTCATCAAATAAATAAAACTATTTATGTAGAGAATTTTATGGTTTTTGTAACCACCGTCATATAAATTGAGATTTTCGAAAAAAAATTATTTTTATGACCTTTGCCTTCAATAACTTATTTAGCCCTCTCTATATCGTTATCAATTTTTATATGTTATTAAAACAAGAAATAAAGCGATTAATAGAAATAAAAAAATTGCTTCTAATATTTTGCACAGAAAACCTAAAAGACTGGACTATTAAAAAACTATACAACGTTATTAATTAGTTATTACAAATTCATAGTGCCATCTATCTATTATGATGATGACTATATAAGAGAAAACGTCAATTCCTCTACACTTTTTATCAAGGTAATTGTATTAAAATTTGATTAAAATGTAAAATAGTTGAAGGTATATTTGTTTGATACAAAAAGTATTCTACAAAATATTACAGCCGAGGTGCACACAACGATTTTGTTATATTAACTACTTATTAAAGTCGAAAATATTAAATAAAACAAATTTATGTTGATAAACATGGTGCCACCAAAGAAGATACTTGCGTCATTATTTTCCGATGTATGAAATAACGTATAGATCGATATAAATTGCTGTCAATTGTTACTTTTTAAGGTTAGTATATTTCAATTGACATCAACGTATCTTGCCAACGCTGTTTTAGTTACTTTCTAATTCTAACTAATAACTAAATAGTAAATGATCAAATTGGCTCAGAAGTTTTTAATATTGATTCATATGCTTATACTTATGACGCAGGAATCTTCTTTCCTGGCAGGAAGTATACAACATTTTTACTACTAAAAACATCAATGTCAATCTGTCATTTTTCAAAAATTTTGCGAATTCTTGTTATGATTTAACCTGATTTTAATGAAGCGGTCGTTTACTTTTTGCCATGACGTAGTGTTTTTTTTAAGTGAGGGTACGTCTAAATAAAAAAACAAATCTTACAAAATAGTTATTGGTCAGTAAACACCTTATAAATTAATTAAAATATAGGTATTAGTACAAAAAATGCATTTTTTAGAACTGTAGGTAGAACAGAACCATTCTTGCATTTTTGCTTATATGCTGAATAATATAATTAATTCTTACCCCAATTAACACAAAAATTTACAGAACGCAACTCCAAGTACGTTAAATTTCAAATGGCACGAATTCACTACACACATTTCACTGCAGTACTTATTAAAGAACGACTGGCACGATTTTTGATTTGATAGAAAGTGCAAACTTGTTGATTGCACAACTAAAACATTACTAAAATGTTAATCACATAAGTTAACAATGAAATGAAAAGTCAAGTTTATGTTTAATTTTACTCTACCTCAGCTACTAATAATCTTCAAACACGGTGATGGTTGACTAACTTAAATTAATATTTACTTATGTATGAATTAATTAATTTCATATACGACAAGCTAGTCAAAAATTAGTATGAATGGTCACATTTAACGAAATAGTAATTATAATAAATTCAAAGACAAAGGATACCATCTAAGTTCCTTTGGTTGTGGTTAGTGATTTTGGGAAAACATTTTGAAGTCCTAGATCAACGAGAAAGAAGAAAGGTCAAAGAAATAGTATTTTCTTTATACATAAATATTAAAACTTTTATCAACCACAGGTACAGACAAAAATGTTAAAGGAGAAAATTTTTTAAATTGAATTTGAACAATTTGTGTTATAAGAAAACTTTCCTTGAAGTCAAAACCCAAATAAAGTACTGCGCCTAAGACTTAAAGGTAATTACTATGATTTTTATTAGTTCGTATAATTACGAAATCCAATAGATAAAAATTGATTTCACATTTTTATCTAAAATTTTCTAGAGTTAAAGCAGTTTCTTGAAATTAAAATTTAGATTTAACTTTCAACAATTATGAATTTCACATTTTTAAATCAACCTTTACGTTTTGTATTTATTGTACCAACAAACGGGAAAACACTAACAAACTGCACTAAAAAACTTTACTCGGACACGTGTTTCAATAGCTAAGCTATCATCATCAGCTAACCGATACTCAGCTACAGTTCCATTCCTTTGATATTGTAACGTTACTAATTTTTCTTTTTTTCTTGTAAATATAGTGATTAATATTTTATCCAATCTATTGTAATAATCATAACAAAATAATCTTATTTACAATTTCATTAAACTTGTCCAAAAAGAGAAAAAATTTAGATATACTAATATTATTTATTATCATTTTATTCTAATATTAATTATACAGTGACAATTTAAAACCTTACAATGGGCAATATCTCAGAAACGAAAAATGATATCAAAAAATGCTTAAAACCGTTTCTAGGATAGGAAGAGGGAACTAAAGTGACATAAAAGAGAACTCACCCTCATCAATTCCCTAGGCCCCACCTACTCCAACAAAAAAAGTTTAAATATCAAACACCTACTTGTGATACATTATTGAAAAGCCTATAAAAAATGCTATGCAACGGTATAAATAATATAATGCAGACTACTTTCAAATTCTGCACGAACTTTGACAAATGTTTTTCTACTAATAGCGCAACATGCTTCAGTAATTCTTCTCCGCAATTCACCAAGTGATGCAGGTTGAGTTTTATAAATAACTGACTTATGGTAACCCCATAGAAAAAATCCGGTTGAGTTAAATCTGGTGACCTCTGTGGCCACTCAATAGGACCTCCCCTTCTCAGCTGCATAGTGAGGAAGTGCTCCATCTTGTTGAAAGTGCAACAAATCTTTGTCTAGAGCTAAATTGCCTTGGCCGTCTCTTTGGTTCTCTATTTTATGCACAATTCCAGCATATTCAGATAAGCGTAGGCAGTTAAATTACCTGATATAAAGAAGGGGCCAATTAAAGCATCACCCAATATCTCTGCCCAAACATTTAGTTTTTCAGGATATTGAGTGTGACCTTCTCTAAATTGATGAGGGTTTGCATCACTCCAGTACCGACAGTTATGTTTATTGACATTACCATTTAGCATAAAAGTACATTGACTCCTGAAACAAACATTTTTTAATAGTCTAGGTTCAAAAAAAAACAGTCATGGTTTTCACAAAACTCAATTCGACGGTCTAGATCATCATTATGTAATTTCAATACCTTCCTAACCGACTCATGTGATAGCCCTGTTATTGAAGATACTTGACTAGTTGATGCAGTAGGGTCTATTGCAAATTGTCTAAGAACCTTAATTTGTTTTTCTTCATTCAGTAATCTTAGGGCATTCCTTTTTGTATTTTGGACTGATCCCGTTGCTCTAAACTTTTCAACTAAATCGCGGATGTACACGTAGCTTTTGATATCATTTTTCGTTTGTGAGATATTGCTCATTGTAAGTTTTAAATTGACACACGTTATGTGAAAAACGATACTCCTCTGTAAAGTTACCTGATGTTCTTAAACTAATTGTCTGTCTTTCTAATAAAAATTTAGTGTCCGAAGAACTTACAATGCGAAACGTCGCATTTACACTGAAATAGAGTTTTTCTTTTCGAATCACCTTCCTATAAGAAATGGTCCGTAGCAAATTTGGGATGAAAAAAGAAATATTAACAAAAAAGGATTGAATCTCACCAAAGTTACTAATTTTAGAGAAAAGGCACGATGAGAATTTAACCAACTGAACTTATTTTCCTCCCGACCAAAATTCGAAAACCATTTTTTTTTAATTTGGCGTCGAGTTGGGTTTGATTTTTTTTATTATTTTGAACTGTTAATGTACCTACTACTATTAAATTTGTTTGAATCTAAACACCATCACAAAACATCAACGCCAACTTCTTCGACGGTTTTAGTTTGTTGATGATGGTATTATTCAATTGTCAAATATTAACTTTAACGTAGCCATAGTTAGTAGCAACATTAAATAATAAATTACAAAAATTCCTCCTATAGTGGAATTCGAAATTTTCATATTAATTACCTAATATCAAAAGGAAGAAACTTTCTACTATGATTCAATATTTTTTTTTATTCTTTACTAATATAAAGCATTTTTGTCACTAGTTGTAATACCAAATGACTGCTTTATTTGATCTTAATAAGCTGAACCATAATTTGTCGGAACCTCTTCTTTTTTCTTCCTTCTTCACTCGTTTTTTCCAATTTTTAGAAAGCGTTATTCTTCATAAAGGTATGTCATTATCTAACACGTGCCGTTAGACCGAGAGATCAATAAAAGTCTAATGAAATTGGGCTGTGAAAGTGAATTGTTGCAAACTTTAACTTTATCTACATCCACAGATTGTCATATATAATGTTGTAATTTAATATTTTTATGAAAACAAGATTAGCACCTTAAATTAATCGTAATGAAAAGAACTTAAAGTCGAGTCTAATGCCAAATTTTAATAAATTAAATTTGGTAAAATACACCAATACCTACACCAAAAAGTAGTAACTGTAAAAAAACTTCATTCTGTTGGCTTTTTGATGAATTGCAGGACAAAGTGAGCACCGATGGACTTTGAAGGTTTTTAGTACTGGACACCCCAAAAATAAATTAAAGAGGAAGAAGAATTAAACTAAAAGAGAAACTAAGACGTGTAAAAAAACAAAATATGAGGTAGTAGGTTCTAATGAAGATAGCTCTACGTTTGAAATGGAATTTAATGATAGTACTGGTACAGAAACTGATATAAACTCATCCGATGAAGATATTTCAAGTTGTGGTGAATCCAAAAACAAAGAGGACTGTATTAATGTTGGTGACTTTGAGATTGATAACTATTATCCAGGAAGTGTTACTAACAAATGCGATACAAAATTCTTCATTTTTAAGAAACTGAACCAAATTATTTATTTAAGACATTTTTACATCGATTCGAAAGCTACATTCAGTAGATTTTGGTTTTTGTTGAATAGAATACCATTTCTTCAAAGTTTTCACCAAATAATAAAAAATTTACAAAAGCGTTCAATTTCAAATCTTTAAGTCAGAAATGCTATTCTGTGGATGTGGCTCAAGTTTCAGTTTAAAATAATTTGCATTCACAGCTCATCCTAATTAGTTTTTTTTAATGATCTACACCAAGCTTAAATTTGCTTATAAACACGGATTAACTACAAAGATGATCTTGTTTAACTCAAGTGAAGGAGGATTGGGTTTAAAACAATGAAAAATTGTCAATAGCGATGTCATAATCAAGTAGCTTCTCACTGTAATTTTAGCGGAAGGAAAGGATCTGTCAAATGGAGAAAACTGGGCACTTCAATGAAACTAGCCTCTTTTAGAAAATAAATCAAATTCAGTTCTCTACGTCAAGTAGAAAATCAGAAACAACACATTTTCAACATTTTCAAAATATGATTACCTTTTAAATGTGGCGTCTACGTAAATTCAAACTCAAACAATGGCATGAATACTAAACAAATCAAAATCATATTTTTTTGTTAAAGTTTATCAAGACCAGTTTAATTGTACATTTTTGATAAAGAACAGTAACTACAAAAAAACTAAAATTTCAAGAAAGATAACAAATTTCTGAACTCCTGAATTGCAATGCCAAATGAATGAACGAAAAATTACATCTACAGTGTGACTCACTTAAAAGCGGAATAGTCCAATAAAATCTATATTTATAGTTCGATTTTAACAAACTTTTTTTTAAATTGTAGAAGGTTTAAAACTAGACTTTAGAGCAAATTATTTTTTTTACAAAAACCAAGGCCTACTACGTAATGTTTTGGGAAAGAATTAAAGTAATTGTATTACCAATTTTTTAAAAAAACTGAATACATTACTAGATTGCGCTTTGCCTTAAATAGATATTTACCAAATTTCATTAACTATCAACAATTTTTGGCTAAACTATAGATCACATTATTCTTATGAATTTATTTGTTTTGATGACAAAAATTAGTGATATAATAATTATAGTTTTAATTAATAAAATATACATTTTATCGGAGTATTTCACTTTCAATGAAAAAGTTGTTTTGATTTTAGATAGGTACACAATATGCGGATGAGTGTAATAATACTATTGTGCCTTCCAAGTCACACTACAGAATTTTTGCGATTATTAGACTAAGCATTTTTTAAAAATTTAAAGTCGAACTACGCTAAAACTTGCTACTTGTATGTCATGACAAATCCAACAAGAAAAATGAATAGAATGATAGCCTCTTGTCAGATGTTTGGTCCAAATCTGCCCATGTAGAGAATGGAGTCACAGCTTTTAAAGCAACTGAAATCCACCCATATAACACTGACGCAATTTTAGGCTATGCCTTTTTTAATGAAAAACCTGAAGGACATTTGGCCGATTCTGTTGACGAAAACATGGACGTAAATATTGAACGAGAACATCCCTCTCTTACTTCTTTGCAACCAATTCCTAATAATAAAGAGATACCTCCTGTGAAAGATACACCAGGCACAATGCTTAATAAAAGAAATCCTATTCCTAGTATGTCACGTGCTGTTCCGCAAGCCATAAAGTGGGGAAACAAATAGCAACAATTTTGACTTCATTTGACAACACCGGAAACAGAAAAAGTGTTGAAGCAAGCAAAAATTCTGCTTGAAGAACGTAAAGCAGCAAAATATGCTAGGAATTCATGCTAGAAATCTAAATTTAAAAAAGTTCTAGATGAGTCATCGTCGGATGAAAATTCTGATTTTGTTTCCCAAGAGTTTGATGTCAGCGCTGAGGGATGACGATGGACACAAAGGATGTGGCAAGCAGTACTCCTCCACATCGAAAAAAGACGGCCAAAGTTACCTACAACTTTTGCAGCGACAAATACACTAGTGGTTTTTTCACTAAGAATTTTTTAATCAATTATCGTAGTTATTGATATTTAAAGTTACCAATCTAACAGTTTATTCAGATTGAAATTTATATGTATCTAAAATAAATAATTTGACGTGTTCTAATTTTCGTATTCATTAAATTGTTTTGCCGAATTACACTCGAGGTTTGTATTTTAGCGAGTAAATTTGTATTGTTTAAATTCAAATGTGTTTTCTTTAGGAATTTGATTCGAAAAACTGTCAACCTAAAAACGCTCTACCGAATGGCACTCAAGAGAATTTTTAGCCTCGACCGTTTTTAATAATTGACATAAAATTGTTAAACAAACCAAATTTAATCGGCAAAATTCAAACCTCTTGCGTAATTATAAGTGAAAAACATACTACATTTTTGTATTTTACCGTTACATTATAATCTACAAACGTTTTTACTTTTACAAATAAATTTTTCTATTTTGAAAATTAGTTAAATTTAAGTTATCCTAATTTAGTTATCTCTCCCTGACTTACCCTATCATAAATTTTTAAACAAAACCTTTTTTTAATAAATCCATAGTTACACTAACGATTGTTTAGATAAAAAACTAGGCTAAGGAGAAATTGAATTGATTTTATTTTTTTACAGTGTAACAAAAAATTACGCGTGGTGACATGGAACTTTCTATTAAAACGTGATAATATAACCTAAAAATTGACAGATATAAATGTTTTCTTAGATACGTTGAATTCTAATCTAAACTTTGTATCAGCTGACTACTTTGTTAAACAAATTACCATATCACAGAAAATTCCAACACCTATTCGCCCAGTTTTTATTTGAACATCCGTTACATCTAAAAAATAGTTTTTTTTAAATTCAAAAAAATAAATATTTGGTGTAGAATTAAAATGTAAAGTTGCCTCCGATAAACTGGATGTTTTTATAATATTAAAAATTATTTTCGAATTAATATTTAAATCTTTATATAAAACACTTTTTTCTGTCAATTTCAAAATACCTTTACAAGAAAAATGTTGTTCTGTTAAGTTTTTTAACTTTTTGAAAGTAAAAAATTTATTTTTCTAACGATCGTGCAAAAAGTGACCCCTTTTTGCAGCAATTAACTGTAGGTAGAATGTCTAGAGTGAAGATGAAATGAAAATTTGGATATAAATCATGGATGTCAATATAATGTTGTTCACATAATGATATCAACTAGATTCCATAAGGTAAATGCTCAATTTGAATAATATAAAATTTAGTAGTATGTCATTGGTGCACTAAAATAAGTACGTCGGTGGAGAGTACTTAATGGAAGGTTAGTTGGTATAGTAACAAAATTATTTATTTACAAATACAATACGGCACTTAAATCATATAGCGTCGGATTAAATCTAACTAACGAACCCCTTGCATCAGAACTTCACATCGGATCTTAAAAAACATTTAAATAAATATTTTTTTAATGTCGGTAAGTTATAATTCGGGAAGTAGTGTTTGGATGTTTTTACTACAGAAGTACAGGGTCTCCAATTTAAGTTAAGCCAATTATTTGAATTTTAAGTACCTAGTTATTGTTGTGGGGTAGTATTAAAAACATCCTGTAGATTATGATATGGCGAATATTAGAAAAAGGATGTTGAAAGCTCTTACTATAGTGGTGTAAGGCAAAGTTTTTTGGAACTTACTTATTTGGAAGTTATTATATTTTTTTCTGTCGGGTTTACAAATCACATAAAATTGATATACCTACCTTAATATTAACGTAAATAAAAACAGTTATTCGTGTAACCACTGCAAAAAGTGCAACAAATATGCTTTTTGCACATGTTGTACACAACATTTTTTCTACGATCAAAAAAATTAATAAAATAAATAATAAAATTAACTACTTTTTACTCTACTGCAAAAAATAATTTACTGTTTTGCACTAGTAAATTTCTTTTTGCACTATTGCAAAAAAAATGAAACTTTTGGCACAGTAATTGCTGCAAAAGTAGTCACTTTTGCACGATCGTAGAAAAAATTATTTTTTAGTAAGATGAACAAAATTTTTATTGAAATAGGAAAATGTTAAGGGATATACCTACATTATTTTTATAGTACCTATACCAAAATAAAAAAAAATTACATGGTATTTTATTTAGAATAACCCAACGATGGGTACGTATTTCTGGAGTAAAGTTTAAAATAATTTTAAAATTTACTCTCGAGTAGTTTCGATTGATTTATTTCTTCAATTGGATGGTTTCATTTGTGATTTTGATGATTCCCTATTCTATTTATACAGAGTGGGGCACTACCAACGATTTATTCTGTAGCACTAAAACGACAAATAATGTAAGAAATCTTAAGGCATACATATATTGAGATTATTTGAAACCACATATTAAAAATATTTTCGATTGTACTGGGTGCTTTTTTTCTATTTTTGAATTGTAGGATAAAAAATAATGTATGTTTGTTAACATGTTCCTATACCTACTTACTTCCGTTTCTGAGATAAATCGATTTTACCTGATTTGCAGACCCTCCAAAAAAATGCCATAACTTCAAGATAAATAAGAACAAGCAATTTTGTTTTACATCACTTTACTAAGAGTCTTCAACATCTCTTTTGCGATATTTACTATTATGTTATGATGTACAGAGTGTTTTAAATACTACCGCATAACGCTAACTACTTAAAACTTAAGTAACTTGCTTAACTTAAATAAAACACCCTGTATTTCTGTTGCCTGTTGGTATCAGGAACTAGTAACCTTTCAATTGGTATTAGAGTTACCAACTTCTATCTCTGATAGTTTTTGAGATATTTTAAAATTTGGGAGTTTAACAATTTGCAATTTACTGGAATTTAAGTTACCTGTGAGATATCAGTAAAATGAACATTATCTTGGAAACATTTTTAATGTATAGGCCAATCCAGTTTTAAATATTAACCTTAAAAAAAATTTTTTAGAACAAAATAACAGAAATGTGCTCATGACTTATGCCGGGCTCTAAGAGTCAGTCGAATCACGTCCACCTGTCACAAACAAAAGCAACCCTAATTAGTTTCAGCAAAAATCGATGACACTGTAAACATTGATAACTTTGTTACAAAAATTCTAAAAATAATGGTTTTGGAAATTATCGTACTACTATTAGAGCGATTTGTTATTATTATATTACATTCTTAGTTAACAAGTTAAAGTTTGTCGATGTTTACAGTATGTTCGATTTTTAAAGTACCAAATAACGGTTGCTGTTGTTAAACATTAGTAAATTGTGACTGGTGTGCGTAATGCGACTGACTCTTAGAGCCCGGGATACTAGTCATAAGCACATTTGTGTATATTTTCTCTGAAAAAAATAAATATTTTTAAGGTAAATATTTAAAACTGAAAGTTGCAAGATAATGTCCATATTAGGAATATTTCACAGATAACTTAGACACCAGTACATCGTAAATTGTTAAACTATCAAATTTTTAAATATCTCGAAAACTATCAGAGTTAGGGGTTGGTAACTCTAATACCGACTAAAAGGTAATTAGTTCCAGCTTTTAATAAGTTACAGAAATGTAGGGTGTTCTATTTAAGTTAAGCAAGTTATTTAAGTTTTAAGTCGTTAGTCTTATGCGGTAGTATTAAAAACCCTGTACATCATAACCTAATAGTAAATATTGCAAGAGATATGTTGAAGGCTCTTAGTAAGGTGGTGTAAACCAAAGTTGCTTGTTCGTATTCATCTTAAAGTTATTGCATTTTTTTGGAGGGTCTGCAAATCAGGTAAAATCGATTTATCCCAAAAATGGAAGTAAGTAGGTATAGGGACATGCATTATTTTTTATCGTACAATTCAAAAATAGAAAAAATACAGGGTGATCTATTTAAAATAACCCAACTTTGATATGGCACTTGTTTCTAGAGCACCCTGTACAATCGAAAATATTTTTAAAATATGGTTTCAAGTAATCTTGACATATGTAGGTATGCCTTAAAATTTCTAACATTATTTGTCGTTTTTATGCTATAGAATAATTCGTTGGTAGTGCTCCACCCTGTATAAAGATGGGAAGACAATTTTCATATCGAAATCTTAGTGGATTGTTCAGTTTCGAGGTTATCCGCCTTTATGTAAACATGATATTCCAAAAAAATGTTAAGTAGTCTGGATTGAATGAAATCTTTAGTATTTTTGAAAATTTTTAAGCCTCACACTACACAAAAATTTTTGTAAATACAATTATCATTTAACAATGTTTCTATTACGTTAATTACATAAAAAATTATAAAATTGGAAACTGTGAGCTCGAATTAAAACCTGAATTTTAGCTAATATCTGAAAGACTGAATTACATAAGCTAAGCTATTCCAGATACACTGACTTAAGTTAAACAAAAAAAATGTTTTGTAGCATACTCACCATTACATAAATAAACAATTGACAAACATCAGAATCTTCTTCCTGATTATTAAATTCAATCACTGACTCATTTTTTGTTTTATACGCTTCAGTAAAAAAAATTTAATCACTAAAATTCATATTTTGGTTGGAAACGATCAGTGCAATTACTACTCATGTATAACTTTTACAGAATTATCTAATAATTACCCAATTTACAAGGAAAGTCTTTTTTCGTTTAAAATCATTAGATGAAGTAAACTATTTTGAATTTTGCACAAATTATTTTTAAGGGTGCCATGTAATTTAAATAAAGTTTTTCAAATTTGATAAAATGATAACCGGGCTAATTTTTATTTTTCAAAAATGACTTTCTTTAAATAACGTAAGATATACAAATTTTCTTTGCATAGTTCATCTATGATTCATGCTATATCAATATACAAGACCAATATAAATCAAAATAGTGTGCTTAGGATTAACAGTCGACGCGACGTAGGTATCTAGATATTAAAAACAGTAGTAACGAGTCCGTTGATTTAGCATCGCGTTTTTTATGTTCTAATTATATTGATTTTCTAAAAAATCGTTTTGTGTTAAGTAAACAAACCGCGCCTGTGTTTACTTTGTTGACATAAATTGCTTAAATAGCATCTCGGGAAACTGGTGTAAACTATTCATCTTCAATAGGTACGATTAAGCTTAGTAATACCCATCAATTTGCATTTAATACGTTTACTATTTACGTACAAAATGATTATACAAATGAGCGTACTGATCGTTAATATGCTATTTTTCCAAGTCAAATTTTGTGAAAACCATTTAAGGTTCCTTGAAGCTTCGAATGTTTTCTAGAACATCGCGGTTACTTGATTTAGTTATTACGTTTTTCTAGAGAATGATTTATTACTGTACCCAAAATCAAACTAATCGTTCCTTATTGTTATTAATTATAATTAAGTCAACAATTTAAAAATGATTTTCGATCAAAATTTTAATGCGAATATTTTTATGCTTAGTTATACGAACATTGTTGTTGATGTCTCTACGAATACAACTAGCTCTATTAACTTGCTTTAACTACAAATGCGGAGAAGTACCTAATATACTAGTGTAAATCTAATCCAAGTTGTAATTGTTTAAAAAAATTTTCAATGAATTACCTATAGATAGACGATTATGGTAATGGTAAAAAAATGAACAAGTTGGATTAAATGTGGACAAAACCAAGTCAATATTTTAATTTGTTTTTAAAATTATGAAAATTTAGAGCTCTATACAAGAAACAACTCCTCTTGATTTATATCGCTCAGACAGGCAAGTTTTAGAGAACAGAGGCATTGAAAAATTACATTGTATACAACAAATAAGTGTTGCGACATTTAGTGTTGCGTAGTGATATCGTAACACTGTTTAGTAGTTTACATTTCATTTGATACACACGCACAGTCTACTATGATTTAATAATGTAGGAGTTAAGGTGAACTGTCCTTGCTTCAATTGAACATGCTTGGATTATTATTACAATAAACAAACAAAATATAATTCTTGGTGTTTGTTAAGAGATCAGAAATCTACAATCGTAATTTTTTTATAAATGAGTTAGAGCCAACATTATCTCTACTCACACCACGTGCTGATATTCTCTTACTTTGTGGTGATTTTAATTTTAATTTCTTAAAAAATATAATAAATACACTGTTGATACGTTTAATATGACTAATAATTTTAATCTTACATAACTTGTTTCTACTCTAACCAGAATATCAGAGCGCAAACAAAGCTTGATTGACTTGATGTTTTCTTCCAATTTAGATGTAATTAATAAAGTAGAAGTAGTGAGTGTAAACGATATTGCAGATCATGAGTTAGTTAATTGCATCTTAAATCTAGTTAAACAAGATATACAAAAAAACTGTCACTTATCGTTCTTTTAAACATTTTAAGATCGAATTGTTCGTACATGATCTTCATTTAATTCCACTTTATAAAATATTTCGTATGGTAGAAATAAATGACAAAATAAACTACTTTAATAATCATTTCTCAAATCTTATAAAGATACATGCACCATTACTTACAAAACGTGTCACTAAACTTCCAGCACCATGGTTAACAGACATTATTAAGACTATGCAAACTCGTAGAGAAGAAGCACTTCAAAAGTTTAAAAAAATCCAAAACCCATCACATTGGCTTTATTATCAAAGTTTGAAAAATTTAACTACTCTTGCAATTCGAAGAGAGAAAAAGGCGTATTTTGAATTTAGAACTAAACAATCTCCATCTAACATGTGGAAAACTTTGAAAGTGCTTGATGTAATACACAGAAAGCATGATGCGATGCCTGATATTTTCAAAAATGTCGAAGACTTAAATTCTTATTTTTTACAAAATAATTGTAGCTTGATAATCCCCGATTCTGTTGTAGATTTATACAAAAATATATTCTGCAATTATATTTTCAGTTTTCGTTTAGTAAATAGTGATGACATCTATAAAGTATTGGAATCAATTAAATCTTAATATCAAATTAATTAAATTAAATTAAGCGTTAAAACGAGAATGGGATAAATGCCAACTTAACAAAAGGTAGCCAATTTGGAATGACATTGACAACCCTCCTGCTAAAAGACTTAAATCTCAAAGTCCTATATGGTTGCAAGACTACTTAAGTACGGCTTTTTCTGAAGTTGAAGAGTGGAAAAAATTATGGTCTGGACTCGATGTTTTCAATAAACATCTCATTGATGATCCAACAATAGAAGTCCCGGGCTTTGATCAAAAAAGAAAAATTTGGTCAAAAGTAAATCGCATTAGAACAGGCCATTCAAAATGCAACTCTATGTTGTTCAAATGGGGTGCGATTTCTAATCCAAATTATGACTGTGGAAACGAACCAGAGACCGTTACACATATGGTACAGGATTGTCAATTAACGAAGCTTAAAGGAGGGTTTCCAAACATTCATAATTTAACGGATGAAGCAATATTATGGCTTACGAATCTAAAGGACATCTGAAGTTCAGCAATGTTTTGTATTCTTGTTTTGATTATCTGTTTTTCCATTATTTTGTTTTGCTATTTCTTTAACCTACTATTTTTTTCGTCATTGTCGTGACTGGCGCTTGGACCAGTCCATTATATGTCGTCATGCAATGGCTGTGCTGTTACATTTTATGTTCTTATTTACCTTCTATAATGTTTACACACTTAATTAATATTAATGCATGTGAACACTAGGGTGGGTAAGGGTTGGCATGTTTAGGTTTTAGTGGTTTTCCTAAACCTTGAAGTAAATGCTTTGCTAAGACGAACCAATCCACTATTGCACACTGTTTCGTTACCACACTATACAGGTATACAGGTTTATACTAATCTTCCGGGACACCATACATAACACTTACATCACAATACAATATTTGTGTAATGTACCATACGGATAAATAAATAAATAAATCTTGTCCATACATTTTACCATTTTTAACCAATATTATAAACACTTGTCTGTTAGAAGGTGTATTTCCAACTGCCTGGAAGCATGCGTTGGTTACACCAATTCCTAAAAATAATAACTTACCGAATATAAAATGCTGCGGCCTATTAGCATCCTACCGACAGTAGGATGCTTCTCTTTCCAAAATTATTGAAAAAATTCTATATATTCAGCTACAGGAATATTTGGCAATAAACAATATTCTACCACGTACACAGTCAGGTTTTAGAAGAAGTTATAGTTGTGAAACCGCCCTTAATTGTATCATTGATGATATCGTTGGAGCAACAGATAAAGGTAAATTGACCATCTTAGCGCTTTTGGACTTTTCCAAAGCGTTTGATACAATTAATGATTTATTACTTATTGAGATACTGCGATACATTGGTTTAGATCAAATTTCTTGCAATTTTTTTGTTTCATATCTGGAGTTCCGCACACAATCAGTTAAAATAGATAGTAATATTTTAAACCCTCTTCTTTTGCCTGCTGGAGTTCCGCAGTGTTCAATAGTAGAACCTCTATTATATAGTATTTATTCAAGCAACCTTCATTGAGTACTTAAATACTGTAAACATCATCTTTTGCGGATGATACTCAAATTTATTTATCATTTTCGGTTAAAGACTCTATTCTGGCATGTAATAATTTCAATATGGATTTATCTAAGCTCCACAAAGTTGCTTTAGATCACTCTCTTTCTTTAAATTTGTCAAAAACAAAATTGCTTCTTTTAGGCTCTAAAATATTTCGTAACCATTTCTTTGATCTCAACTTATTAATTAAAATTGAAGACGAAGTTCTTAATTTCACTGATCACGCCAGGAATCTAGGTGTAACTATAGATGTTGATCTTAAATTTAACCAACATGTAAATAGCTGCATTCGTAAAGCCTATTTGTCATATTTTAAATAAGAAAACCAAAACTCTTTTATGTGAATCTTTAGTTTTATTTCATTATAATGTTTGTGTTACTGTGTATGGTCCTTTCTTAAATGTAGACACCCAATTAAAAATTAAAGATAAATATTTGGCATAAAGTAATTATATATTGTAAGTCAATTAGTTGGTATAATATGAAACAACGTCGATTCCTGCATGCAGCTGTTTTCTATCATAAAATTATAATGTCAAAAACGCCTCCTTATCTACTAGAAAAACTTCAATATAGAACTGACTTTCATAATATCAACATCAGATTTAAAGATAAACTTACACCTCCTTTACACAGGACCCAGCATTTTAAGCGTTGCTTTTCTTATCAAGCAACTCACATATACAATAACGTCAACTCGAACGGAGATTTCTTAACTTTAAACAAATTTAAGGATAGTGTAAAGGAGTTTCTAAATAAATTACAACTGCAGCTAAGTGGATATGATGAATTATTTCCAAAATTAATTTAAATTGTGAATTGTATGTTTCATTACCAGTAATAAATACCAAATGTTTGTGTTGCATATGTATACAGGGTGCCCATAATCTATCTCATAACATGGGTAACTTTCTTAATATGCAAAATAGGTAATCGGTTAAATTAGGAAAGTTGGGCAGAATTACAAGCAAAATGTTAAACTTTTTTCAAATTTGACATATGTCTTCAACTTTTGAAATTTTGTGAAAAACTGAAAACAGTCGATTTTTTTAATGTTGTCCTGTTCCACTACTACTTACTTTAGAACTGAACTAAAAATGACATCTTATACATATTTTTACGTAGAATTCGATAAAATTACTCAAAATGTCATAACCCTCTTGATTTTCGAGATATAACACAAACTTACATTTTTTTAAATGACAATCATAGTTGGCTGTGATCTTATTAAATAGCTTTTGTTTTTGCGATTTCATTGATATAAGGTTCGATATACTTTACTCTTGTATTTCTATTTAAATGCCCAAAATTGTGTTGTTGATACCATTAAGGAACAAAATGATTTACAAGTTAGTTAAACTTGAAACAAAAATTTATATTGACAATATAATACCACAAGTAGATACTATTAATGGTTTGTAATTATGTTCTATTTCAATAATGTACAAAAGACATAAAAGTTCATATTAAATGTTCGAAATGGCCCCGTTAACCAATATGCACATTTGACATCTTCTAACCATCTCTCTATGCACTTTTTCCAAACTGCGAGGACGAATTCTTCTAATAATCAACCTAATTCTATCTTTTAATTCTTCTACATTATTGGGTTTTTCTTTGTACACCCTGTCTTTAACGGTTCCCCACAAGAAAAAATCGAGAGGTGTGATATCAGGTGTTCTTGCCGGCCAATTAATAGGACCTGAATTACCGATCCAGCTCGGAAAACGTTCGGAAAGATATTCAGAAACAGCTCTAAAATTATGAGCAGGAGCACCATCATGTTGGAAATGAGTAAGATTTTGTACCACATTTAATGGCAGTTCATCTAACATGTCTTCCAAGTCATTTTGAAGAAATTCTAAATATCGCCTTCCATTTAAATGGTAATTGTAAAAGAACGGACCAATTATTCTGCTACCGAGGATGCCACACCACACATTTATTGAAAAAATATGTTGATCTCGTCTCTCAACAGTAACATGAGGGTTGTTCTCAGACCAATAGTTATTATTGTGTCTATTAAATACACCGTTATTGGTAAATTTTGCCTCGTCAGTAAATAAAATTCTGCGCGAGAAATATGGATCGTTGTCAGTTTCTCTTAAAAACCATCGAGCGTAATTTAATCTTCTCTCTGAGTCGGCTGGATACAAGGTGTTGCCGATATGAAATTTATACGGCTTGAATCGATTTTGTTTTAAAATTAAACGAGCTTTTTCTGTAGAAGTACCACACTCACTTGCAATTTCACGGGTAGATGTTTTTGGTTTATAATTTACATATGCCAAAACTCTTTCTTTGTCTTCTTGATTAAACTTTTGCTTAGCTTTTGGTTTCATAAATGATCCGTATAGTTTTAAATTATTTTCCAGTTTGGAAAAAAGTCTTTTATCTGGTTGTCTTCTTTCCATATATCTTTGCAAATACATTTCACTGGCAAATACATTTCACATTACTATTTCTGTTGCTCGCACAGTAACAAAAAAGCATGTCGTTTCTCTCTTCATTTGAATACATTGTTTATTTTGAGAATTTTATGTTTTTAAAATAAATCACCGTGAATAATACAACTTACTTATGTAAATAAAATTATTTAGTTGACGACACAGGCTTTTGTTTCAACAGGTTTTTGTTTGAAGCATTTGTTTCCATAGCCTGCCTGTGAATTATTTTGCAGCTTAATTGTATCAATAAACTACTTTTAGCATTTACAAAAAAAATGTAAGAGTAAAGTATATCGAACCTTATATCAATGAAATCGCAAAAACAAAAGCTATTTAATAAGATCACAGCCAACTATGATTGTCATTTAAAAAATGTAAGTTTGTGTTATATCTCGAAAATCAAGAGGGTTATGACATTTTGAGTAATTTTATCGAATTCTACGTAAAAATATGTATAAGATGTCATTTTTAGTTCAGTTCTCAAGTAAGTAGTAGTGGAACAGGACAACATTAAAAAAATCGACTGTTTTCAGTTTTTTTCACAAAATTTCAAAAAGTTGAAGACATATGTCAAATTTGAAAAAAGTTTAACATTTTGCTTGTAATTCTGCCCAACTTTCCTAATTTAACCGATTACCTATTTTGCATATTAAGAATGTTACCCATGTTATGAGATAGATTATGGGCACCCTGTATATATCTAAGTAGATAGATTTTTCTTTTGTATTACTTTAATCGTATATATTTATATATTTTCTAGTTACAAGGTTTGGTGGAAGAGTAGCTTTTATTGTAATAAAAGCTGAATCACGCCTTGAGTTTTTTGTAAATTTACAGAAAATAAGGGCATAATAATAATAATAATAACAAAGAATCAAGTCAATCTATTCGTCGACGTTTCGGCAACAATGTAGCGTTTTCTTCATCAGGACGTTACATCGAATGTTCTTTTGTACTTTTACGGTACATTAACAACATCATCACAACAAACGAATGATTAGGATGTCACACAATAAATTATATTACATATAATTATAAGTTACAACAATTTTTTAAAAACTATAAAACGGCAAACAGTTTACGTAGAGTCAAAACTAACAATTTGATTTGATTGTCCTAATGAAGAAACCGCTGCATTGTTGCCGAAACGTCGACGAATAGATTGACCTGATTCTTTGTTCACCTCAACTCCTAAAGAAGGCCTTATTGTAAGGAACACTACATTCTCAAAAAATAGAAAGGAGAATTTTCTACAAAATCATATAATCTACTATGATTGTTACTATATATCGTTTGAACATTTACTTAAGTAAATTAGTAGTTTCATAGTTGTTAACGTTTCAATTAAGTAACCGTAAAAATGATTTCTTTTTATTTCTTAAATAAATAACAACATAAAAAATTATTTTTTTATGCTTCTAAACAACGTAATTTTTAAAAAACATGATTGTATTCAACGCCTAACTACATTTTGAGGATAATATGAAATTACCATACTAAGTAGTGTAATTTTTAAATGTACTTTTCTCGAAACTGGAGTTCTTCAAGAAAAGTTGTTTTTTGTAGAAATTCCTAAATTTTTATCATTTAAGAAAAAGAACATAAAATATTAACTACTTATTCGGTCCATTTCTGGACATAGCCTCCCTTATTTGCTTTAGTGTAAGTTTTATATCCTCTGTCGTCTTCTCGATCTTCTTCCTTCGTAAGGTCTCTATTGCAATATTATCTTTGTCCACCTTTCATCCTGACATTTAACTACATGCAAAGTTCCACTTCAGTTCAGCTATTATTCTACTCATATCTTTTATTTTGGTTAACTTCTTATGTATTCGTTCCTATTCCGCTGTATTAGTGATACTTCAATCATCAACCTTCCTATAGCTTTTTGCGTTGTTTGAAGTTTTTCCATTGATTTTCTGGTTATCGCTATACGTCAGTCCGGCATTACCATTGCTCAAACAGACGAGTTCTGAGATGCATTGGGATGTTTCTGTTCGTTAGAGAACTTTTCAATTTGCTAAAAGTTGCCCAGCCAATCTCTCGGCAATTTATTTCCAGTGCCTGATAGTTTTTCTCCTATAGTTATAAAGTTGTTTTATTTGTTTGTTTGATAAATAAACTAATGTCTACTTTCTTTGCAGACTTTTTCTATTATTGAGCTACTTGTTCGTCACTTAGATTTCCAAATATGCTAGGTACCTCCTATAGTCCCTTATAATCTTAAAAAATTTAAAAACAAAATAAAAATCTCAATTATGACTTAAAAATAAAGTTTTTAATTTAAATCTAAGAAACATTTATAGTTAGCTATTATTTTGAAATCGGGTTTTTAGCATAGCATGTTCCTACGCTGATGTTTTTTGTTGGATAATGTAGTTTACAATATTTAACATTTTTTTGTATTTTATGAAGAAATCTTCTACATAACGTTCAAAAGATGTTAGGTTTTGAAAGTATCGCGTATTTTGAGATTTGCTAATGAACTAAATTGGAACGTTTTGAAATATTTTTATGTAGGTACATTTACAAAAATTAATCTGTTTTGATTCTCAATTTTTGAGCTCGATACCTTTTAACAGAGCGTGTGCCTACACTTGGATGTTTTTCTTCAATCCTTGAAAATTAAATTTGTTTTCTATTACGAATACATTAACATATTTTTTGTTTAATTTAAAAATTACTATACTCTCATTAAATTATTTATTATCCGCGTTTTGAAATGTTGCTTACTCTAGTGAGAGCAAATTGTTTATTCTTATTACATTTGTGCTATTATTTGCTATTGAAATCTGAATGTAGTTAGTAGTGCAGGTAGGTACGTTTTAATCGAATTTTTTATCACAAAATTTAATTATGCAATATAGCTTTAATAAGTGTTATATATAGTATACTGAATCATGAGTGTCACAATAACAGTTTTTGTCGCACGAAGACAAAGTTTGCAGAGCATCTGAAACGAGGGTCTGATGTATGCCGTTTTTCATACTATCTTTTGCGTTAAAAATTTGATGTCACATTCAGGTTAGATGCGCTCGACAGCTTTGATTATTAAAATTTATCTAATTCTTAAAACAGTACGAAAGAAAAGTATAAAAATTGCGAAATAGATAAAAATAATTTGTATACTAAAGAGAATAGTAGATTATTTTACTAGGAGTTAAACAATATAAGTGTTGAGTTTAAAAGTAATTCAGCGAAACTTATTTTTTCTTTCTGTTTATTGCTAGTTTTCACGTGGTATTTTCAAATTTTCGAGATTCCCAAGTGTTATAGTGACGTTTTATTCTCGACGAATAAAGTTGGTGCTTTACTGTTACATTCATAATATGACATAACCGAGGTACCAACCTCTAAACAGTTGTGAAAACAAAAGAACTGTTACTTTTAATGTTTAGGCCGTAAAAAGTGTTTTTAGGGTCTGCCAGTAGTTCAATAATATTCTGTTTTAGTGTCGCTTGAAGAAAAATTAAATTTCTGTTACAGTTCACAATATGCATAGTTGGCCTGGTTCAACAGATATTGATAGTTGAAGGTGTTTTAACAGAGACCTGGCATAGGTTATTACTGAATCGAAACGAGAATACAAAAATTGCAGTCAACGATTTCAATTCGCGGCGGAACCGCGGTAGGTACTTGTAAAAAGATTTCCTCGATGATAGTCGAGTGTTTAATTAAAAGGACAAAAATTAGAGAAATTATTTGTAATCAGTGACAAAGTGAATCCTTTTTGGTAATTGTGGACGAACAAATTTTAAAAACACCTTCATTATTACGGCTTTAATCTTTTACTCCTGTAAGTAATGAAAACGTTCAAAATTACGTAAAACAAAATAACTAAAAAATAATGAATAACAAAATAGGTTTTAGTTGGTAAATGAGATATTAGCAAAGGTATATCAAACAAAAGGGTTATTTGTGATTTGAAAAAAATGCCAATTTCCAAAAATTATTTATCGTTTCTTTGTCTGAGTCTGTATCGTTATTCATTTATTATGGTTGTTACATGATTTATCCTACATAAATTACATAACTACCCACTATTAAATTTTGTATTAACTGACTAACAGATTTTTGTTTAAAAAATATACTACTTATTTAACTCTTTTAGATATCAAAGAAAATAGCATTTTAAAAAACTAAATGAGTTATTTTAATGATAACTATAAAAAAAATGATCTAAATTACAGTTTCAACAACTTCTACTACATTTCTTTATTTTTGACACCGGATCAGATGTAAGTTATATTATCTTAATCGAAAAGAAGCTAAATAATAATACGGTAACAACAAAATATCGACGCACTTATTTCACCGAATCATTACAAAATGCATAAGTGCATTATATGTTAATTAAGAAAATAGGTACATAGTTTGTGTAACATCAATGTTACATTAAAAAAAATTACGGCATTACATTTTCTATTGATTAGTACCTAATATACGCTCAGAATCAATACATTTGCTTCTTCACTTTTGTATTTGTTTTTGTTTAAATTCTATACGTCGTGCCCCAAAAATAGAAATAAGTAAAAAAAGAGAGGTCAATACGCCAATAAGAAAAAGTAATAAAATCGATGTAATAAAAGAATATTCATTCAAACGATCGCGAAATGAAACACAATTGATGGTAGTTAGAAACACTTACCCGAAAAAAAGGAAGGTATAAGTATTTATTTAAAAATGAAAAATCGTTCAATCAGTCGTTTCAAAGTTTAAAGCGTTCGCGCGAGAAAACGAAAAATATTAAAGACGTCGACGGCAAATTTCGAAAAAAAATTGAAATAATTTACGGAGAATTGCCTTTTTATTGCAATACTAAAAGCGAAGGCCAATGCAAAAACGTGTTTTCTTTTCTTGAGTGAAATAACTTGTTTTTAAAAATTGAAATTTTTTTGCAATTACCTGCACGGATAAATATTTGTTTGTTTCTTTTCGATTTGAAAAGAGTTAGATGAATTTTGCGAGCATTGTTTTATGATTGTGTAATTTATAGCAATAAACACTTGAGGTTATCTTAGTAGCAAACTCGGAAATAATACTAGATTATAATTTTACGATCTGTTAAATGGTTGAATGTGGTGTGCTTGTTGGTGCATAGTGTCGGCTAACTATGAATTTAATTCATTGGGCGAAAGTTTCGTGCAAAATTGTGTTGAACGAAGAAAAATGCAAATATGCATTGCACGCGTTTGCAAATAGGGTGTGGGGTGGTGGTGGCGGTGCGATGGGGATGTTTACGATTTATGACGGAGATAGCTCACCTCGACAAGTGCTAATGGGCAAGAGTAAGATGGATACAGCCATCCCGGTATTAAAGAGTGTTCGGATCCGACGTCAGCCGAGGGGGTTCGCAAAGTGTCCTAAAGTTTTACAATCGCTAGCTGGCTGTGCGGTATACGGCATGCTTGATGGCCTATCTTCCAATGTGAGTAGCGGCCATAACACTAAGATGTATACGACTGCGCTGGGCCCCTCCTATATGCTATATGCAATCCGCATGCCATATACCTATAGGTATAACCCAACGAGTGCAGGGTGCTGTGACAGTCATTAGTCGTGTTCGACAGCCGCGGGCAGAATGGAGGTGAGCTACCTAACCTACTTTACTAATTATACCTTGCTTCAACCATCCCATGTCGGCAATTACCGGCCGGCGAGCGTTTCATGCCGCTTGTTGCTTGCCAAGTAATGCTTGATGTTATATGACCCACTCCTGTGCATGCCACACTCTGCATGCAAACAATCTCGTATTTTCAACGAAAACTTAAATAAATTGTCAAACCTGTAGCGAATTACTTACACATTCACACATACACGAACTAAACCATCCTGTATATGTGGAAAGCACACTCGGATACATGCAAGAGCATCGAGATTAATCCTCTTTTACAACTTAGTACAACTAAACCAACTACACATTTATAAAGCGATAAGAATAACTTAGCGAAATCACATGACTCTCATTCAAAGATGAGTGTAAAAATAAACACACTTAACGTTAAAAAAATAAATAAACAATCGCTATCGATCGAAATTTGTTTACATTTCGTAAGTTGTTTTAATCGAGAAAATTGTTATTGGCATGTTCGCCTGTAACAAAATGAGAGTTGCTTAATTGAATGTGATGTGTTGATATGGGGTCCGCCCCAGACGTCTATATGACGGCGATTGTAACCGGGATAGATCGATGACAACCACCCAACTTTGCAAACCTGTTACCCCCTTAATGTTATCCTTTTACAACATCAACGACAAAATTTTGCTGATGCTGAGTTTTTTGATATCGGAATGTGACCCAAAATATAAAATTATGTATTCATTGACAAGCAATTGATTATTTATAACACAAGGACGAACAATTCGTGTATGGTGTATACGTAAATAAGTTCGATGGACGCCAGCAGACGCAATAAAATATACTACGGCAACAGATCAATGCACGAATTTTCTTATCAAATCAATCGCCAAAATTAGAATCAATTTAATACCCAAATTGAATGGTATACGATGAACTACAAACCAAAATAGTTGGGTACATAATCAAGTTGTTTTTACGGTTATCAATTTTTAGTTTTATGGAAGTATATAAAAAATCAATTACTATTATTAAATTCGTTTTATGTGTTTTTATGTTATAGGTATATTAAATATATTTTAAAACCGCAAAAATAACGATTTTATCAATAAAAGTTCTTATAAACAATGCTGGGAAGTATATAACACTACCATGAAATTGAATTTAAAAAACGACTTTAAGTAGTTCAATTACTCTTTTCCGAATTTTTTTGACTTCATATTACAAATTAGGATTGGTTTTGATTGCGCATTAACAATTTAAACGTTTTAGCGTCATGCTATTTTACGTTTGTTCATATTTATAGAGGTTAATGTATTTTTTATCCCATTTCTATATCGACTATTCTCAAGATTAATGCACATTTGTGCAATACAATAAATATCGTAATATAACGAGCCTTATTAACAAGCTGTTAAATTGGCTATTGTAAAAAACATGAAAACCATGTAGTAATAGCTTTACAAACATTACTCATAATAACTTTCATTACTGGGTATTGAGTTCTATTACGAGCTTACAAATAGTTTAGTACCCTGTTCAATTTTTCGGTTTAGAAAACTTGTAACACCTACAATTTATTTGATAGGTACCTACATTCAATTAAGAAATTATTTACGGAACAAAAATTGTTGTCGCTTACCTAAGCGTGAAAATTACGACGTCGTTCTTTTTGTATTTATGTAAAGCATATATAATTACAAAAATACTTTCAACCAGCACAAACAAGTGAAACCCAGGGATTAGATTTAAATTAATTTCATAAATAAATTTTGATGCCGAAATTCTATAACAAACGACAAAAATTTTACCTTAATTTTAAATAATATACAAAAACAAATAAAAAATCATATTGTAATTATTGATGAAATTTACTGAATTTATTTGTTTATTAATGAAAAACTTGAATGATATTTCAGTTAAACTTTTAAATCAGATAGAAGCAACGAAAATAAAATCAATAAGTACCATAAAAATGATCTTTAAGAATACTGTAATCTTTGAAAAATGATGATCAGCTGATCAATACAAACAGTTTAAATTTCTCGAATGAGAAAATTCTAAAAAAAATTATATTTTTATAGAGAATAGCAATCAAGAAATTTTTGTAGGAGTTTTTGCGAATTTTTTAATTTTGTCTTATATGGAACGATAAAAATCTACGAAAAGTTTATACAACATTTAGAAGCTTTTATCAAATTTTATTAATTTGGACCTACTGTTAGATTTTTAGTAGGTAATGAATCAAAATATTACTTATTGTGTGATAAAAATGACAGGACTTGGCAACGCATCAACTAAAAATGTGCGACTTCTAAACACAATAACGGATGTTCAAATAAAAACTGGGTTGGATAGGTCTTGGAAAATTATTTTTTTGAAATTTTGTAATTTTTCTCAAGAAAGTGGTCAACTGATACAAAGTTTTGGTTAGAAATTGAGGCATCTAAGAGAAAACTTTTATTTTTGTCAGTTGTTAGGTTATATTTACGTCAAGTTTTAATGCCGAGTTCCAGGTCATCACGCTTTATTTTGTTGTACTTTAGTATCAGTATACTATAAAAAAATTAAGCAATTTATTTCCAAGTTTGTTTTATTCAAAAATTTTTAATTCACGATATGATACAACCTAGTTACTCAAAATATTTTGTGCTAAAGGTTTTCATGTCCATTACTTTATATGTTTTTTATTAAATTTTAAAAAAATTGATTTATCAAATTGATTTTATAAACTTTTGATTATCAAGAAAATATGTATATATTTTAATACACAATTTTTACTTTATTATTATAAAATCAGTTTTTTAAATAAAATAAATCATATTTAAGATAAAACTTTTATACTTCAGATAATGTCTAAACTAACAAATATTTTAAAATAAGTTTCAAACTTCAGTCAAAACCGAAAGGTATTATAATATTTGGTTTTTAACGGATTGAAATAGATTTTGATTTGTTATATTAATTTATTTATTCTTTAAATAGATTTTTTTAACAACTATAAATCTAGGTAGAAGTTTATTGTCATACAATTTTTGTTTTGTTGTAAGTAATAACCAAAAATTTCCTTTCAAAATTTAAAATGGATTTATTAAAGTTTGATTTCTTTTAAAATTTGTAATGTAAAAATTAATAAAATTAAAAATTGATGAAAGTCGCGGCTAAAAATCAACAAAACTTTTTTTCTACTACTTAGTTTACCTATAGCTATAAACATCAAAAGTTTTAGTAACTGTGATAAAAACGGTATTTTATAAATTAAAATTTGTAGTTCTCCAGTTTACATTTTTCTCCCGCCAATAGTAAATAAGGCACTCCAAAATTTTTTTTCATTTTTTAATCCTTATGAAGATAAAAAGGATTTATTTTTGAACCTTTAGGATAATTTTTTCTTAACCACTTAACTACTTGTACAAAATTTTGCTCCACTTAAAACAATTTAAATTTTTGAAAATTTAATTAATACTAAGGTTTGGGTTGTAGATCTTTTCTTGAGCTACACAAATACTATTACTCCCAGTTAATTAATTACCTATTATAAAAATATTTTCAAACACTTTTACATTTTTGATAAATATTTATGAATGCCGCATGTAACTTTCTTATTGATTTAGGTAAAAATATTAAAAAAAAATTTCTAAAATAATTTGGATAGAAGTACCTATCTAACTATAACTTTTAATAGGTACCTCAATGAAACACTCTGTATATTTTGACAGTATAGGTATTAATTATTTAGTTTTTTTAAGAAATTTTTATTAATTAAAAACCAAACACATAAAGAACATTTTGAAAAAGAAACTTTGATCCATTATGTTTATTATTGGACTTTTCGACAGATGTGTTACAGTTACATAAGTCGATCGTTCAATTATTATAGCCAACTATGTGCGAAAATTACCAGCTGTAAGTTTGCAAGAGGTTGTTTATATGTATAATTAGTTTCGATAATGGTATCTAATTAATTCATTAGAAAGTGAAAATGGTTAATTATATAAAAAATAAAAAATGTTTTGAAAAGACAACAAATTTTTAACAATATAATATACCTAACATAATGAACAAGCAATTCATGCACTTCCATATTTTACATAAATATTTGTAGGTGCCGAATGATCATAAAAGTAACTTTCTTGTTTATTTAGTGGAAAATATTAAAATTGGAAAACAACAGAAAAACTATAAATTTCTAAAATAACTTGGGCGTAAGTAACTATAATTTTTGATTTCTCAATGAGGCACTCTATATACATATATCCCCGGATTGACTTTAAAAGAGGAAAAATTTTTTATGTTTGTTTTTCAAAAAATATAATTCTTGATCATTTTTGTTCTGCTTGTGTTCAAAACCCCAAAACACAAACTTCTATTTTTTAACTCAAACTGTTCTCGAGTCGATCTGGGGTCGTACTGTATAGGTGTTTTAACAGTCTTTCTTCCATATTGGTTTATAAATAAAGTCACAACGTTAAAAATTTATGAAAATAACGATTACCTAGTTTCATTTTACAAAATAATACATAATAATAAGTGAAATAATATGATAAATCTAAAATTACTTTAATATTCAAAGGTAGAGGTTGTATTTTGCACTCAAAATTGGTTGTCACCCGGTATTTATATTTATCCGTTACACCACTCTCTGTCCTTGGTATTAAACCTACATTTTTCTATCAAAATCATTACAGAATAAAGTTAAGAAAGTAGATTTCTGTTATTGTTTTATTTTCACAACATGATTAATTTACAACTCTTCTTTTTATATTTGTTTATGTAATTAATATTTTTGCAGATATTGTTAAAACAAAAATGACATGTAATTGCCGTATTTCGGTAATTATTGAACGGCTCAAAAAATTGTTTAAACAAATATTATGAATAATAAATTATAAACTTATATTTAGAAATAATATTTTTGCAGATATGTTAACGTCTTGTTCTTCATTTTCTTAAAACCAACAACGTCACTACTAAGATTAACAAATGTTATGAAATGATTTAGTTATTTGCAGTGCCGCCTCCTGAACTTTGAGTAACTTATTTGTTCGAATTAAGTTTTGTCTAAAATTCTGTAGACTTGCCCCTTCTCATAAAAGAATTTCAAATTTGTGATTTTTTTCAAATGCGGCGTTTTCGGAAAAAAGTCAAATACTATTTTCACTGTATTTTTTTTGGTTTTTGGTATCTTCAGAATACAATTCAGAAAGTGGGTTAACTTCTTTGATCTTTGCTTTTTGAGAAAATCAATCTTATTTTGAGAAACCGATGAAAAATGTCAAATATTTTTATAAAATTTTCTTGACAAAATCCAGTGTGGTTCTTGTTTTTCAAATTTTTTTTGTGTAAATTTTAACATCTATAAACCTGAATTTCTATCTCAATCATCAAACTTGATGATTTTAAAGAAAATTCTTTGTCTTTTGTTAGGAAAGATAAGTAAACAATCAAATTAAGTCCAGACAATGAGTTTCTTTTTTTGAAATAGGACAATATGTAGTTTCTTTCTTCGACAACACAAATAATGTAAAATATTTTTGAGATGAATTTTGACAATAGGTTGGCCAAATACAAACTACCACTATATTTATAAAAATGTCAAATAATAAAATAAAATTTTTGAACGAATGTCAATATAGGTAAGTACTGAAAATTGACCGATATTGAAGTTTGGATAACTGCAAGAGATTCAATTTAAAAATAATAGATATTAACGTTCCATACTTTTTTAATATGATAATTTTTCAAACCTTGAAGGAGGTAGGTATAGAGTGTATCATTTAAAAAAATGTAAGTTTATACTGCCACGACTTTTTGGAACACCCTACATAGTCAAAATTTTTTAAATGTGAACTTAATTTACTAAAACTAAATGTAACAAATTTTGAACGTTATATCTTTTTTGTCAATTAAATTTTTCAAGCCAATTGTTTTATGTCGCCGCACACTTTATACCTATACACTTGTTAACATGTTTGTTAGTACCAGGGTGATCTGGAGTTTGCATTAAAAACTTTACGTTTAATTATTTTTAAATAAAAAAATGATTCAATTAATTAAAAAAATATCGGGAGTTGTTGAATGGTTGGAAATTATTTTCGATTGTTTATCCCATTAGTAGGATGAAGTTTATTTATTATTCTACTAGTTGTACTGGTACTTTATACAGTTCATAAGTGTGGATAAAACTTCAATTACCAATCAAAATAAAAATTACATAAAAACATTACCAATTTTTTATCAATTAATTGTTAATTAATATGAAAACAAATCAAAATCATTCAACTCTTGCAAAAATTCTTAAAAGCTTAATAGAGCGACATTTTTAAGGCAGTTTACTTTATATAAATCAATGTTTTTATGGTAAAATTGCATTTTTTAAATACGGCTTTAAGATTATTTGGAGCATAAAAATGGAATGATTTGTGAGCCTGAAAATGTATAATGGTAGACTCTGTCACTTTAAAATAACAAAAATTAATATATATTATAATAAATTCTATAAGTGGTCATAAAAATTAACGTTGATTTTCACAATTTTCCACGTTTTTAAATTTTTAAAATACCAATTCACAACTATTTTTTTAGTGGTACAAGTTTTATCCCTGTGTACACGTCTATAGACACGTCAAATAAACTTGAATTGTCTATTGCAGTTTTATTTTTGTAATAAACAAAGGGTGAAAACTGCAAATTGTGAAATTTTTTACTTTTATAAGAAGTCTGTCTGTGCTAAGTTTTGGGTGCGAAGAACCGATCTTCGTTCCATTATACAGATATTTTTTTAAAACACAATTTTAGTTTTTTTAGCAAAAAGAAATTGGTTTTCATTATTTCACCAAGTATCTAGTATCCCGAGCTTCGTAACATCTCTGCCAAATTTGGTTACAAAGGCAAAGTCATGACCGCGTCTTTAATCAGTATTATCTACAATTCTTCTATTTTAATTCTACTAATAGGTAACGTATTTGTAGGAGAATATCTCCTATAATATGTCGCAAATTTTATGCTTCCACCCCAGGTATAGTCCAGTAAGACTATTAAATGCAATTATGACAATTCAATTTACACTTGAAACTGGTTTGGCTGAGTTACGTACATCGTAAACAATTTGTGGTTAATTGTTTGATGTAATTAGAATTAAATCAGTAGGTATTAAGTAAGCATTAATCAATAAGTAATTGTGTGTTGGGTTACTTTAAATAAATTGTAAATAAATAAATGTAAACTTACATTATTAAACAATTTTTACTGACAACCATGCCAGGCAACCAAGTAAAAGTAAGAACTAACTGTATGGCGCTGATGCATAAAAAACTTCACACACTTAGGTATATTATATCATAATAACTATTAATTAATATGTTTGCTAAACAATTAAGTAATAATTATATATTCAGTGGAAACCTATTATGAACATGCATGAGAACAAGACAAACAAGTTCAATAAAATTCTGGAAAATTAAAAATATGTAAATAGTATTTATCTGGAACACAGAAAGAGGATTGTGCTGTTATTGCAACATGGCAATTGTTTAGATCACACTTTGATAGATTAAGACAGAAATAAGTTAGATTAACCTTGGTTTCTTTATTAGTACCTATTATAAATTAAAGTATGGGTTGTGATTCTTTAATCAAACTAATTCAACGGTCATTGATGCGAAGCAATTCTCTAAATTAAAAAATTAATTTTTTGTTGCATTTTTTAACTAATTTAGTAAAATGTATACAAATATTTTCAAATTAAGAATATAATAAAATGATTAACATTTAATCATAAAATTCGAAATGATTCAATGTTTAAAAATTTTAATATGAATATATTTGTATTTGAGTAAAAAATTATTATGAAATTGACACTAAATAGAGATATTTTCGTTAATTAAACCCAGTCATTAAATTTAACTATAATTTATTACAACCTTAATTATTGGTTTATTTTTTTTTAAATCACCTGCATCGTTTCTGAATAGTTTTTTTCTAATCATCACTTTACATAAAACTGAAAAGAATACTAAAACTAACAATTTAAAATGCAAATTTAGTTGAATCATTGTATTTAACATAAAAGTTTTTATACGGACGCTTGTCAAGCTTTAGCATTCTTTACTAATGCAAAAAAAATAAAAGGTTAAATTTTTAAGAAAAATATGCAGCGCTTTGAACAAAATTTAGATATTTAAAGTTTCTATTAATTATTTTGTAACATTCTACTAGCTTTTAATTAAGTTAGATGTAATTAAAATCTGTCTATTAGTCCATTAGGTAGGTACAGCATATAACTTAACTTAACCGAGGTTAAAAAATACTTTAACAAATTGTGACTTCAAAAATATGCTTTAATCGCGCTGTCGTTTTTACAAATCTAATATTACGCTTATCATATACCTAATCTATAATTTATGCGCCTTACCTCAATATTGCATCAGATTATAATTAACTAACAGTTAGAAGAGCTGTCGTTGCACACAACCACTTTACAACTAACGGTTTCGGTAACGTACTATACATTTTAGAAGAAAAGGGTAGTTTCACTTTGCGGGTAACCATTTAAATTTTAATAAAATTTAGGGCATTTTTTGCTTTATTTAGAAAGTAGCCAAGTTACTATAGAGCGGTTGTATAAATTTCTCTTTATAAGTTAGGGTTTCGAGCACAAACATTTTTTTGTCGGAGTTAGAATAAATATATGTTTTTTTATTACCCATTTAGTATACCTACTGGTGCTATAATATCTAGATTAAATATTATTAAGAAATTACTTGTTTTTAATAAATTTGACGAGAGGTTGGTGCATTAACTCGACATAATTTCGCTTCTAATAAAACTTCCTGTGGAAGGAAAGATATTAAAGGGTCTATTTTAGGTTACGGATTTTCACACATATCTACCTTTATATCATTTTCTACGAAGGGGAGTTGCTGTAGAAACAAGCAAAGTTGTGGTTTTAGATAGCTTTTCTTCGATGTTAGTAACGGCCGCAGATTTTAGGATAAGATGAAGGATAGGCTGAAGTAAACTCATAAATTAATTTTTAAATTAGACACCGTTTGCGTACGAATTTATTAACCTACATTTTAAATATTAATTGCTATAAATTGTAAGATTTGAGTAGTTTGATTTTAGATTTTAGGACGTAATTTATTTGCGGTAACTGAAATTAATCACAAACCCTCATTTGACTATTACAAAATTACGAACTTATTATAAGGCATGTCATGTTTAAGACTCGTTTGTCTGGATAAAGGATAGCGGGAGCGGTTTGCTTTCTATTGATTAACTATTACCAATAATTAGGTTCTAAACGCCATGTTTTGTTTCGTTTTTATAGTTGTGGTTACACAGATCAAAAAGTTATAATATCGGAAGATTATGATTGTTGTCCTTTTATTTTCTAATTGTACAGTTTCATTAACAGTACGAATAAATTTGAAACAATATTATATATTTTTAAATAAATCTCTTTCTCTTTTGTTTAACATTGTCAGGTTTTTAATTTCTGCTACCAGAATAAAAAAAACTTAACTTATTCTAAAGGCATAATTTTGAAATTAATTAATAATTAAGTTACGACATGCGCAATTAATGCAAAGCAAATCTGAAAATTTAAATTAGCATATATGTAATAAATAATAAATTATATTTATTTATATAAAGTACAAACTCATTAAGTATTAAGAATAATTTTGGAAAAAATTTGCAATTATTAATGACAATGACCTAGTTAAAAAAAGCAACAGTTTTTATTAATATTAATTAAATTTTCCGACTAGGTATGCATTACATATTAAATTACATAATATCTGTCAATACAAACTATTTTAACATTAATCCGTGTAGTCGTCTACTACACTTGCTTCCTCAGTTTTTTATTGATTCAATAGTAGATTCTCAATAAATACGAAAACGTATACCTACGTATTGCGAATATTTTGCACCGATATTTTTATAGGCACAATTCTGATAAAAGCTAGCGAGTTCCTATGTAAATAAAATTTCGGCATTTTCTATCGAATTTTTTGAATTAGGACATTATGTGGTTGTAAACCGTTACGAATTATTTATCTTCATTGTTCAAATATTACAAATAGTACATAACCTAATTAGTTTTTGTTGCATACCATTTAATTATAGGTATTCAGTTGTATAAAAATACAACTAAATTTATAACGTGATAAAAGGAAGTGTTTACGTTGTTAACACAAATTTGATAAATTTAAATTGACATATAACAAGATTAAGTTAATTAACGTTTATACGACAGTTCAATAGTAGTAGTTCCAGATTGTAAAAGTAGATTTTATAACGTCAACAATTCAATTTGATTTATTTGTTAAATTCGCCTTCGATAAATAAATTAATTGCCGACTTAACGCCAATTATGATAATGCTATTCATTAATAAATTTAAGGTTCAAAAAACTTTTTTTGTTTATTTCCTCTCACTCTTGTTTATGATCTGCTAATTATGGAAAACAATAGAATTGCCTTTTAACATTAATGAATGTTTTGCAAATAATTGTCACATTCGTTAGTTAAATTAGCAAATTACATGCTTCACTCTAATACATATGGTACTTACTGTTTGTTACTGGTTCTATTTTAATTTAAATCTATTAAGATACAAATTTTGAATATTCATTAGTCAAAATTTGCATACCCTATATACTTATTAGGTTTGTTACATTTTCTACATCGTTACCAAACATTGCCGAAATTTAAACAATTTAAAAAAAATATAACTAAAAAGTATTTTTTAGTTTAACAATTCAAAAAAAATTAAAATTTTTTTTTAAGAAAAAAATGCTTAGACATCTGAAGTACGTTTTTTAAGCATTGACATATTTATGTTATCCTTTCATTATCACTTTAGTCATGCTTTCTATTTCGTGTAAGTTCGTATCTATTGCTATTTTCAGAGACCTACCCTACGTTGAGCACAATATAGATATCGCACTATTTTCAGTTTTTGTAAGAAAAAAACAACAATTATATTAGAAATTATAAAATAAATTTTTGTTTAATATTTTGTCTCTAAATATTTGAATTTAAATCTTTCTTTAAAATCTTGAAAACAGAATTATACTATTATGTTCGGGGGGCTATGGAAACAAAATTTGATCCAAAAAATGTATCGTCAGTAATATTAATTAATTTATTTTTTGAAACCCCGATTTATTATCTTTCCTAAATTTTTCCTTATGACATTTTTCTAAGATATCATAAAAAAATATAAAATCTAATACAAATAAGTACAACAACATTGTAGAACAATAAAGTTAAATAATCAATAATACAAATAATAAACTGTTTCAAACAAATATAATAAATAACACCTTATTTTTTCTATATTTTATGAAACAGTCTGTACTTACTTAATAAGTATGTTTGAAATAAAAAAGAAGGGTCTAGATAAATTTATCAAAAACAGTTTATCGAATGACAATTGATCGAATGGAATTTATCGAAAAACAATTGACCGAAAAAGCAATTTATCGAATTCACAATTTATTGATTGAAAATTGAACAAATGGTAAATTTATCGAAGTAAACACTATTCTTTTCTAAATTTTGAATTGATGTATTGAATGAGTAATGCATAAAAAGTAATTGATATGTTAACTTTGTTCCTCTAAAAGTGAACGTGTCTAAAACTTTTTATATTCTTCGATAGCTACCGCCGTTGAAATTTTATTATATTGTTTTGGTTGAGTAGCCGGTTTTCAAAATTAACAAATGGTTTCATTACTTAATTAAATTGATTTAAAATTGTAATAACTGTAACCTACCAATCAACACCGTTCACCCCCGATAACTTCTACGAACGAATACAGTTTTCCCCAAATCACATGAAAACATGTCATTTTTTTAAGAAGAAAATTGTAATAATTGTAACCTACCAACCAACACCGTTCACCTCCGATTACATTTACCAACCAACAAAGTTTACCCCAAATCACATGAAAACATGTAATTTTTTTAAGAAAAAAAATGTAATTATTGTAAATTGCATTTGGTCGATTGCGATTCGATAAATTGCTTTCGATAAATTTATCTCACACAAAAAAAGAAGCATTGGTAAGCTTATTTTTTGTCCACAACACCAGGAACAAGGAAAGAGGCTGCTATGTGACATTATATCTGCCATGAGGTTGGCCAGTTTTAAATCAGTTGCGATTGTGCCCTGATATGTGGAATATTGGACAAAAAAAAAGTTCTTCTTTGGGGTTGGTTTTTTTTTTTCATTCTATATTTATATTGCGTTTACACTCAGAACATAATGCAAATGGTAGACTTTCGTCATTTACATCGTAATTAAAAATATATTAGTCACTTCGGTTTGGAAATTATCCCGTGCAATCATTCTTTCAGTTTTTCCTATTACATAAAATGTAAAGTTTCACACCGTTTTCTTCGGGAGTGCCTGCATTGTCTTTTGGCATTTTTGGCTCATACAATAACGATAATTTTTAAAAGTGAAATTTGCAACGCTTTCACAAGGAACTGACAGTTGTACAAAATCTTTTTTGTTAATTATTTCCAAAGCCAACTGAATAAATTGAACTTGGGAACAGTTTCGAAATAATAAAATTGATTTTTTTTTTCTGAAACGACTCAATCTATTTTTTTGTTTTTCGGTTAAACAGAATCAAAAGCAGTAGGTATAAAAAATATTTTAGAAAAAAAAATTACAAGTCCAAGAATCTCTTAGCCAAAATTGTTTAAAGCTATAGGTGTGAATAACCATGTAAGTGCAACTTATTTGAATAAGACGGAAAATTACAATATTAGTCACTTCGGTTTGGAGTAAACACCGAAGTGCAATATTTGTTTTGGTTTTTCCAATACATAAAGGTAAACTTTCAATTTTCTTTAGGAATGCCTGCGTGGTCTTTTGTTATTTTCTTTTAAAAGTGAAATTTACAACGCTTTGACAAGCAACTGACAGTTGTTAAAAACTTTTTTTTAATTGATTCTAATGTCAACTAAATAAATTGAACTTGAGAACATTTATGAAATAATAAAATTGATTTTTTTTAAACGACCCAACCAATTGTTTTTGTTTTTTGTTGAAATTTCTTAGAAACAGTATAAAAAATAGTCCAGAAAAAAATCACAGGTGCCAGAATCTCTTAGTCAAAATTGTTTAAATCTGTAGGTGTTATTTGGTATGAATACCCATGTAGATGACCTATTTGATTTGAATTTTTTTACAATAGATTTTTTACTAAGAGTTACTATTAATGGCCGTAAATGTAAGTTTTTGTTATTGTATATATAGACAAATTTAAAAATTGTTTGGCTTATACTAAATAGTATGATCAAATTTCAATATTAAGCTACCTACCTACCTTAGGTTTTTTTTAATTGAATGCTCTGTATTTTTGAAATGTTTTTAATGTAGACATATGACAACGTTATATTCATCTATATAATTTTAATAGGTACTTCGAAAAGTTCTTTTTAAATATTTATTATATTATTTATATTTATTTAATTTTTAAAACGAAACCAGGCGACTTTCAATAATCTTTTTAGCGATAGTGAATTTTAAACATTTATGGTACCACACATTTTATAAGAAAAATCAATTTTAATAAACTTATAATATGAAAAAATAGGTATTTAAAAATTTAAAAAAAGATACTCATCAAACTTAAACAAACACTTCAATAAGAAATACCTATATTTAGTTGTATTTTTTAAATAAAAAACTTTGATCATTTAAAAAAATTTGATGGTGGAATCAAATATTTTTTATATTGTTCCGAATAGAAATGCTGCTTCGATCTTAAGTTACAATAAATTGGAAGTGTATTCTTTTATCATTATGAGCACAGGGCGCTTCTCGCATGTTGTGCGAGATGAATTTGATGCGGTGGGCAGCTAAATGTTGTCGTTTTCCACTTACAGAGTGCGGCAAAAGTATCTACTTTTTTATTTTAAATACCAAATATTTTAGTAGATAAAGAAAAAAATAATTTTGATTAGAAGTGCGTACCTACTGCCTACCGATTTCTCTTTGGTTCTTCTATTCTATACCGAAAATCGACGATTACTGCAATTATAAGCTATGAATGTTTTCAAATGGCACATATTTTTTTTGTTATGACTGTCAAAAAGAAATCGATCAAAATGGTTAGTCAAACTTTATACGCGTTGTGATAATTTTTTTTTGTTTTATTTAGAACACTTTTAATCCTCCACAGCTAAAACCTATAATTTGACTAGTTGGGCAAGCTTTAGGTACACCTAATTTTTAGAAGTTCTTTTCAAACGTTTAATTTTGTTTATTAAATTTTTTTTATTTTTAAAATCATCGCCTGATGTACCCTATTACCATGGCGAAACGTCAGCAGCTATACGGTTTCCGTTTATAACACGGTGCAACGAAATTAGATATTTAATATAGTTTGAATATATTGAACTTTTAGTTGTAGCGTATTTTCTATCAATATTAAAAGTTTTTGAAACAATGTAAATAATTAGCATTTGCAAACGTTTTTATCAACAAAACCGAATTCCAAAGCAAAAAAAAACCAGAGATTTTCCTGAAACTGAATGCATTTAATTATTTTTGCAGTCTACACAAAATAACGTGTGGTAGCGTGGAACTCTGCATTAAGGCGTGACATAAATATAACCTAAATTTGGACAGATATGAATGTTTTCTATATATCTTGAATTCTAACCCAAGCTTTGTATCAGTTGGCTACTTTGTTAAAAAAATTACCAAATCTCAAAGAAAATTCCAAGACCTACCTAGCCTAGTTTTTATTTGAACAGCCGTTAGATAGCCTGTGTGAATCGCTGGATAATTTTTACATTGTATATCATACATCTCAAGATATCTGAACGAAAACGGTGCCTTCCCCTGATATAATAAAAGGCTTCGTTCGCTTCGTAATTTTCTTCGGATTTACAATAACTCGAAGGACCGTTTAAAATATATTTTATTAAATTAAATACATTTTTTTTTAATTTTTGCGTGTTTACATATCTTGAGGTCTCTATTTTCGGGTTTTTTTCTAACAACTTGGTTACCATGGCATTCATCTAAAGGATAAGAAGGAACGGAGATTTGAAAATTGTCTGATGAGGGGTTTCATTTTATACCGAGAAGTTTAGATGGAGATTCCTCTAGATTAAAGTCCACCTCTGTGGCTTGAGGGTGCGATATTTTTTTTAGGAAATCATTTGAGTTTTTGCCCTGTTATTTTTTAATTTCAATAAGTTAGATTTTTGTTGCTAACATGGATTTCAAAAAGTTAAAAACTACTTGCACATGCGTTGATTTTGAGAAAAAATTTTCCTAAACAATTTAGCGACCCATTTTGTATGTGTAGCGTAGTGTGATGCTTCTTAGAACAATTAAAACAAGTTGAATTTGATGAACAACTTTCCACAGTATGTTTTGTGCCTAAACAGTTTGTGCACATTTTTTTACTTTGAACAAACTTTAATCTTTCTTGAGGAGACGTTTTGATAAATTGTGCACAACCGTAAATTTGTTACAACAAATGCACGAGAGAATTAAATTATCACTTTTCCAGTGTAGCGTCACTTTACTACATTTTGAGTTAACTTGTACTTCATCATGTTTTCTAAAACAACACAACGTTTTTCAAGAAATTCAAAAATTCTGCTAAATTTGGCAATGTCGTTAAATCACGACCTTTCTCAAACAATTTTTTAGAACCAAAATCAAGCTTTTGTTTCAAAAGAAAAATAAATAATGATTCAAAAAGGCATTTATCAGAGAGCTTCATATTTTTTAGTGATTCTAGGTTTTTTTTTGCAAGTTGTAACCAAATCTCTTAAACTTTGTGAATTACATTTTGTTATACAAGGAACATTTAACAAATTTTTAAAGTGAGAATTAATAATCTTATTTTTGTTTTCATACCTTCTCTTAAGTAATGAAAGAGCTGTAGAGAATTTATCATTAGTCAATTGCAATGATTCAATTTAACAAAGAGCTTCACCTTTTACCAACGTTTTCAAATAATAAAAACGTTCCACATTTGAGAACTGTGAATTATTTATTATCAACGCTTCAAAGAGATCTAAATAGGGTTTCCATTCGTGAAAATTTCCGGAAAAGTTTGGAATATTAATTTGTGGCAATTTTATATTCGAATTGCGTGTATGTGAGCTATTTTTAATTGAAACACAGTGTTGACAGAGATTAACATTTTGACAGGTCAATTTTTCTGTACATTTTTTAATAAAAGCCAATGTTGTAATATTTCAAAGGAAAGGAACACCAACTGCAGCGTCTATTTAACCAACAGAAAACACCAAAAACTGCACCAAAAACTTGACTCGGACACGTGTTTCAACAGCTAAGCTGTTATCATCAGCGATACCGATATGTTTGCCGCACGATCGTAGGGAGTGCGGCATTAGTGCAAATGAGGGATACTTCTTCTTGAAAAAGTTAGGTATATTATTTTTTGTAACGAGTAACTGTAGTAATAATTCATAAATAAATAAATTCACAGCTGTTTAGTTTTTGTGTTAACAAGAAATTTGAGTTGGTAGCACTGTCCCGTTGGTTATTTGACAGTTTGCTTTGCGTTGTCAACTAATACCAACTTAGCAAAAATTTCCCTATTCCCTCGGAAACTAAAAAACATTGCGGTGCGGGAAATCGAACTTTCCATGCATCAAGAATAACCGGGAAATCAGTAATCTTAGGCTATGAGTACAAAAAATATTGATTTTCAACTTTGTCACGATCTTCTAGTTCTGAATTATTATCAAATTCTAATAAATATGAATCTATTTCATCTTGAGTACATTCGTATTCAGAAAATGCGGATTCTAATTTTTCTTTTCTACATGAAAATTTGTGAACGTCTAAAGTCATATTTTCACAGGTCTGTACCCAATTTTGAATGCGAGTGGTCCTTCGAGCCGGATATGTTCAAATTTTAATAAGAGGGAGACGACGTGATTCTTCGAGGTCAAGAGAAAAGGATGTTTCTGTTCAAACAAGATTTCTGCATTTTCCAATCTACCACCCACACGTAATAATCCATGATTATCTAGAAAGGGTCTTAAAGAACGAATTTGTTTGTTTGATATAATTTTTCTTGAGACAAGTTCGGAGATTTGTTGAGAAAAATGTTCTTCTTGTTTCATTGAATTCTTTTTTAGAAAAAGTTGCCGACTACCAAATATCTCGTAACGTTGAAAACAATCAACTGTTTGCCAAGTGTTTAGATCTGTTTGAGAATCACGCGCTAATTTACGTGCGTTCAGTTAGAAGTGACGTTAGTTCTTGGTGTGAACTTGTTCATCTTTTGAAATTACAGTTCCAGCCTATTGATTTCGATGAAAAATTATTAGATCAAATTTAGAAACGAACCCAATCTGATAAGGAATCAATTATGTAGCGATTATGCGTGGTTTATTTAACAGGATTCACACATTTCGTTTTAATAACATATTTTGCTGTTAAAAGTAACTGTCCACACATAAGTGCTCACTATTGCTAAATCTGTTACTTTTGGAGTTATAAAATAGGTCAAATAAGCAAACTATTGTTATTTTTAAAGGTGATTGCAAATATCAAAACAGAAAAACAATTGAGGGTCGTATTCTTATATAATACTCGAAAAACCTTTTTTTCAAAATATAACACCCTGTATATTTGGTTGAGGTTTGAAAGATAATCGCAAACTTAACATAAAGTGTAAAATAAAGTAGTTGTTGAGAAATCTTTATTATTTCTTTATTTGCATTATGAAAATTAAAAAAATATTATATTAGTCTTTTGCAGTTACTGTGCAGCAAAAGCACTGATTTTATAATTCATTCAACCCTAACAATGGCATTTACATGATTATTTCTTACATTTAACATCCCGAGGTTAGAGAACTTGGATTTATCACTCCACAAAATGCATCTAAAAAATTGTCAATTTTGTACTAAAAGAACAGGCTGATAGAGTAGGTATAATAACAAAGTTTAAAAAGTAAAAATATATTATCACAAAAATATACATAGAAATTAAACTATTATTAATTATTATTGAAAGTACCTAGCAACAGGATGTCTGACAATCAAAAATAATCAATCTAAACTTAGCAAGAAGATGTATTGATTTGTAAGAAGGAGGTGTAGATGATTCTATAATGTTATACCATTATTCTAGTTGCGGGGTTCAACTAAAGGTTGCAATAAAATTTATAATATTACTTAGGTATAGGAATTAAGAAAATTATCATCGTAAACTACCAATTCAACATCTTTAAAATAATGTGAATAAACTGATGAATATTTAAGTTAAAAATAGCAGAATACGTTATAAACTAAATCTATTATTCAACGATTAATGATATAAAATTCCATAAATTTTAAAAAGACCCAGAATATTCTAATACCTAAAACATATTTAAAAATAAATAATTGTTTTCAAAATCAACAACAATACTATAAAATTGGAATTAAATTATAACAATCAAAAAGGAGCGGAAATAATTTATTGTGCTGGGTTCATAGGTTCATACATAAGTATAGGTATATTTAATAACTCTTATAAATTGTATGACAATCCAAGAACAATAAATAAATGTGGTATGAAAATTTGTTAGGTTATTATTTAGAGTAACAGCTTATATGAGGGTATGATAAATATATACCTAATAGAGATATTAAAGAAGGAATTGAAAGTTTAGTTACCATGTTACATTACATTGAATACGTTTGTCATTGAGTGTAAAGAATGCTTTTGATAATCATTAAAGCGTTAATAGAAACCAAGTATGTTAATGTTGCCATGTAAAAAATTCAAAAATTCAGTAGGTATTTATTGGTAATATTGGATGATTTTAAAATATTTAAAATTATAATTAAAAACATTGCACGGTGATTTGCTTTAACCGTATTATTTTTCTGACATAGTACAAATTATAAGAAACTTTCAGGTTTAAAAAAAATTAAAACGAACGTACCTACGTACTTAAAATTTTCATTGCATTGGGACTTTCAAGCTGTATAAAACAAAGTGTATTTTAAGAATATACAAAATGATAAGTGGAAGGTATGTGTAGTGAATTTAATGTTTTAAATAAATTAATCTAAAAATAACATTTCTTATTTCTATATGTGATTCAGTGGATTACTATGTAACGTATCTTATGTTCTAATTTTTATCGATGACTTAGAAAGCATTTAGTACACAAGTTCCATATGTAAATATAAAGATGTTCACCAACTTAACTAGTGTAACTATTAACCTGTTTACAAACATAATTAGTGTACCATTACCTATTAGGAAACATAATTACCGTCCATTCCAGTTTTTTTGTTAGTCTTTATAATGCAACATGTTAGAACTTAATTAAAACAGAAATTTATTGGTATATCAAAGTTTATCTTTAGGGACTTTATGAATCGTATTTTAGTATAAAAAAATTACATAAGTAGTTCTCTTGACGCGAACGACCCTATAACATTGCACGTTTAATTCAGTAAAAAAAGATACCTATAATACACTTATTATTATTCTGTGTGTAAGAATTCGAGTAAAATTTACAAATGTCACGTTTCAGTCAATAGCCGGAGGGGAACATCGAATTCGCTTATATTTCGGCACTTAACTACTGTGTACAGGGGGTTTGCAGTCAGAGTATGGCGGTGGAACAATTAAAAATATGCACGAGGTAGAAGGGATTTATTTTACAGATTCTTTAAAGAATAATTTAATAGCAGTTGTGCTCGGGAGTTTGAAGTGCGAAATGACGTTGGTAAGATAATTTATTATCTTTCTAACATTTGGTACACTGATAACATGAAGATGTATTTAAAAAACAAAATAGTCGTTTTTTTTGTGTTCCAACACGTGTAGATAAGAGTATTTTATAATAACATCAGTTCGGATGGTGTAGCGGTAAGTACTTGGTACTAAACGATTCGGATCTTCACTATCTCTATCTTTAAAAGAGATTTAAAAAACCACAAAAATATTTCCACTGACTTTTATGTGTTGTTAATTGTTGTAAAAAAATTTTGTTCACATAGGTATACCTATAATGCTTACACCGCTTATTACCCGAGGTCATTTATTTTATGCTTCGTGTTAAACGATGTACTTGCCTACCAGAACAATCATTAACCTACTTTAGGTACATGTTAATAATTACATAATAGTTAAGTGTGCGCTAACAAGAATATCATCTAATACAATTTAATCGAATAAAAAAATATAAAAAATTTTGTATTTAGTTTGGCGTGCGTTTTAATAATGCTGTCATTCTTGTTTTATCTTTAGGGTGTGCGACAATTGCATTTATAAGTGAAAACTTTGTGTCCCTTTTTAAATTACACATTTGGGGAAATTTTCACTAAATTTGCATGTTACTTTTTAATTGATAATTGCCCACAAATTTGCATAATTTCTGTGTTATTAATTTATTATAAATGTGTTTAAAATTTGTTCAGACATTGTAGGGAAAAATGACGGAGATTTCTTATAAAACAAATGAACGTAGTAAAAACTACACGAGCGTCTTTGGAATAACAATTGAACTTTCGAACTGATACCTACATCTACCAGCAAAAAGCCTAAACAACATTTAACATGGCAAAATCATAAAATTTTTTACTATTTATAGTCCAATGAGCTTTTGATGTAACTTAACCGTCTCTGTCTAAATCATGAATGGTTTAGTGTCGTCTCGTTTTAAAGGGAGTGAACATCGAGGTTGCCATGACTGTATCGAACGCTTACTACTGCTTCATTGGTGCAGCAAACATATCTTTGGTCACATGTAGTGCGTTGTACTTGTTTCTATCATGGCAGGAGTGCTTACTTGATTTTCTTTTGACGAACAAAGTAACGACTAACGTAACTGTAAGTTTTTCTCACCGTTCCGAGTGCATAGGAAAGCGTAGATATACGTTAGATTTAACTCGTATAAGGAAATGCTTTGATTAGTATTTTCATATCAAGGTGGGTTCCTGATTGCATATTTGACCTACAAATATTTTCTTATCTCCAACAATAACAAAAATCCGATTTTTCATGAACAAACATTTTTTACTTTTACCTATGAAAATATAATTTTTTTGCTTAAAACGCTTTTAGCTCCTGCACACGAAGGACCCGTTAATTAAAATTCATCGAGCTCAATTAAATGCAATTTCGTGCATCCGCATCCAGTGCATTCAACTGCAACATGTAATTTGCGCCAGCCAGACGTCGTCGTCTGTAGTAAAAGAAATTAACCCATTCGTTTCTTAAGGATGCGGACAATATTTTTGTTAAAACAATCAAACATAAGAGAGCCATCTGTGAATTTTACCCCATAAACTTAATGTTTTCTCCAAAAAGGGTAGGTAAATACGTTGCGCGTGTTGGCACACAGCCACTACAATAAAATTAAATGAGTTCGGGCTTTCTCCGTTTGAATGCGATGGCAGCACAAACTTACGAGGATCAAAACGTTTTAGAAAGATCTCAATGTTTGATGAGTTAACATGAATATTTCAGTTGCTTTTTTCGTCTTTTATTTCTTACTAAATTAGAGGGGTAAAATAATTTGTTAACATAGAGAATTTATTTTCTCGGGATGGCTTTAAATTTTTTATGTTTTTTATTTTTCTTATTGTTTCGAGGATAAGCACTTATTTATGGGACTTACCTGCGTTGTCCTAATTGATGTTCTGCTAAAAATTAATTTTAGAAAATAAATTCAATTCTTCTTAACTAATAAACTAGGTATTGCTGAGAAGTAATGACAGCTGATAGCCTGGAATAAAAAATGATTTTACAGTTTCAGTTCCGTTTTAAATTTTTTTTGTTCTTAAGCGATTGAGGAGATTAAAATCCAAACCAAAACGGTACCTACATAATTTTTAATTTAACTTTATTTTAAGATAACGTTCTTTTGATTTAATTAACATGTGTCGCAATTAAATTGACTACAGAGATTAAATAGAAACTATAAACCATTTAATTAAATTATCAATTAAACTAACACACTAAGTAGTGGTGTAGGTTCGCTTGACACGTTATTTCAATAAACCACAATCATTTTCCTCGCTGGAGATGAATATAAATTAAAGGATAAATAGATACCAGTATGACGAATCGATAACGAAATTAACCATCGAAATAATTTTGGAATTGCCATGAAGTTCTGTGAAATACGTTGGTATAAAATAATTATAGTTTGGAAAGACTCCAATTTTGCTAGTTTATTATCAAAATACTATGCACTTTTAACTTATCAATCACTTAGAGCATATAAGTTTCTTTATGCATCTAATAATTTTATTAAAGCACTTTGGAACGGCGTTGACCTTTTATTTCAATGATGCTCAATTATTTATAGTTAAAGGTTTTTTTTAAAAAAGGACACGTAAATTAAAGAATTTGTGGTTTAATAATAACAGTGGGACACGTTGCAAGCATGTACCATTAAAAGGAATTTAGTATAATGTAGACGTCTTGTTGGCAAGTTAAAGTAAATGGAAAGTATTTTCAATATTTTAGTCTATTTAAGTTTTATTAAATTTTCCCCTTTATGTATGCGATATTGCAAATTCGCCTATCTCGAAGTGCGCTTTACCATTTCGACGAACTAAACCTAAAGTTATACATGCCCCTAAAACTGTATGTTTCAAACGTACCCATATATACTAAACTGTTGTAAAATGAACGTATAAAGCATACCGTCTGACTTGTCTTTTAGACGAGTAGTTCTAGTGAATGTGATGTGAGGACGCAGACATTGCCGCGAGCTATGATTTATCTAATTACGCATAATTTTTGGTGTAAAAATAGAAATTATACTTACAATTATCAAACGAGTAAACTGGATAATCTTGCATGGCTGTAAAGTTACCAATTTTATTTAACTCGGTTGGCGTCCCCGTCTTCATTATTACCTAAATTTCATCTCCATTTATGTACGTAAGTATACTTATCTTCAAAAATTAACATTCAAAATATGCATGTAATTATACATCCAAACTGCGTAAATTTCCAATTATATTAAGCCAAACTAGAACATAAAGTTCAAAATGACACGAGTGCATAATATTATATCTGGCTAAATTTCTTGGCAACAATCTTAGGTATAACATAAATAACGTATATCTACCAATCCGATTTAATCGCGCCAAAATGCATTTTGTATCAGGTTTTGCATTAAAACTTAAACTAATGTTTTATTCATCTCCATAATCTTGTACTTAAATTAAAGCTATTAACTTATAATGTTATTTATAAACAAAACGATTTTACTTTTATGATTTTTAAATCTACTTCAAAACCGCATACTACTAAAAAATTTCTTAATTATCTAGTATTACACCTACTAATAATAATATAAGAAATGGTAGAAATAGTAGAAAAAATAATTAATAATATATTTTTTTTGTAGATATCGCGTGTGTGCAGTGAAGTGTGGTGGTTTGGTGATCGTTGCAATATCGAACAGTGCGGTGCTGCGCTCTTATCGGCGTCAGTGGGCGTCCTTGTGTCTGGTGGTGGCGTCTCCACTAGCTCCCTGCTTTGATATTCTCGGTTTCGACCCTGTGGAGGGGAAAAGGTAGGTCATTTCTTATTTAAGATATATGTATTACTGTTTGTTTAGTAAAAGTCATACTTCTCTGTACCTATTTGTGTACTTTATATAATCGAATTAATTTTCGTATTATGTGAAGAAAATTTCCGCCATTTTTGTCATGCTGTATAAGTATCGTCGATAGGCCGAGTAACTGACCTAAAAGTGTTTACCATACCTAACTTAATCAAACCGTGCAAAATCAATTTTATAGCCTTGGTTTGTAAGATAAGATTGGTTATAATGAGTTATTGTTATTTAACAATTGAATTAGGTCAAATATTATTATGACATGATTGAAATACAACACTTTTTTTTAATTTTAATTAACTGTTGCTGTTTGTTTATTTATTTATAGGTAATTGCTAGATTTATAGGTAGGTAATTGATTTTCTGAAACTTTTTTAAAATTTTTAATTAATTCAAAACAAACTTTACTTTACGCACACTGTATACGTTTTATTAATGTTTCTATTATTTATAGAATTTTGGTAAATCAAACCTATTATAATATTTGTGAGGTCAGTTCTTTATAATTTTTTTGTAAAACGGTACCCAACATTACAGTATAATATCAACAAACATTTAATTTTATTGCTTTTGGCGCCTAAATACTAATAACTTTTTAATTAATTGTTTTGTTTTATCAAAGTTGGTTGACAAATAACGTTTTGTCTGATGTTTTTTGAAAGATCAACAATATAATTTGAATAAACATTTCTTTTGATTTAATAATTCATTTTAAGTTTTAAAATAATTGCATAATTTCTATACTTAGTAAACAACACAGTCAAAAATTAAAACAATATACCTAAGACCTATAAATTTTAAAATAAAGATGCTGTTATATACCTACTCATGTTGGTGTGAAGCCGTCTTCGAATAACAAGCTTAAACTGGTTCTTCTATAATAATGAACCAAAAAGTTAATTTAGGCGTAAAAAAGCAGAAATTATTGCCATTTGTCACTTTAAACAAGTATGCTACAAATACTTAAACAAAAAAAATTAAAATTAACATGTTACCTACTCATGGTTTTGCTACACTGTTCTTTTCTAAATTTAGCAATGAAATAAAGATTAAATGCTGAAGGTACACGATGTATACCCGGCGACAAAAATAAAGCCCATAGTCTCGAGATATATTTTTGGATGCTCCTACATCGTAAACAACGATTGTTATTCGTAAGCCTCCTGTAATCCGATTTATTGAGAAATTATATAATAATATTTCATTATTATGGAAATGAACTACAATTTGTTTTTTTTTTGGTTTCTGATAAAATTATAGATTTTTGCCAAATTCATAATTGTTGATAAGCATACAAATAAATATTTTTTCTTTAACGTAAATTCTTAGCCGAAGACAAGAGGCTTTATTTTGTCAGCCAGCGTACCTATAGTTCGAGAACCTTATGTGAAATAAACAAAATGGTTGAATATTACAATTACGACTTTAAATTTTTTATGTGACACTTGTTCTTCAATATTGTTGCGCTACTGGAGTTACTAGAATACGTTATAATGATCGCGGTGATCTAGAACATCATTCCTGAACGTTCGATTGTCTGTTAGAATATTATAAAGAAACTACAAAGTTGTAGTTATATATTTATTTAGGTGAGTTTGAAGTTATCATTGAATACGAGTTGATGTATTATATAACGAGTAGTCTAGTGTGTATTTATACGAATTATAGTTATTGTACGTGTTTAAAATAAATAATTTCTTAAGAGTGTAATTTGATCTTCGCTGTGTTTATAGGTAGGTATTATCTCGCGGTTGTGAATGGGATAAGAAAAACTAACAATAAGATTCGTTACAATATACTATTGTGTTAACCTTACCTAATTTATATAAGTGTTTACGTTTTTGATCAAATATTAACAATAATTTTGTTGACACTTAAATTGATAAAATAGTATAAGTTTTATGAATGATTATAGGATCCATTATTTAAATATTGGTTATTTATATATATAAACTATTTACGTTTTGAGCAATCCAATATTATTTGTTTATTATTTATTTATTACTAGTTTCAACTCAAAAAATTATCGTGAGTCATCTTCAGAAGTTGTCAATATTCTTCAACTTCAACTTCTGATGATGACTCACGATAATTTTTTGAGTTGGAACTAGTAATAAATAATAAATAAATAACATTGGATTGCTCAAAACGTAAATAGTTCATATAAATAGTCGAAGATTACATAAACTACCATAGTAAAATTTTTATTAAATTGACAAACTTTGCGATATAAAGTTACTAACCTTAGGTAGCTATAACATGGGACTTTTAGAGGATTTTTAGGAGTAGAAATATTATTAACTATGTCATATAATTATTTTGATTTTATTTATTTTTTTTTAAAACAACTGTTCAAAGAAAGAGAACACTCAGTGTTTTATTCCCGCCTGCTCATCTATACCTTATCTTTTTCCGTTTTTATGTATTTTTTTTCTATTGCGTTTTTGATAAATTTTGCACATTCAGCTTTAAACAGAATAGCTGTAGAAACACATGTTCGTTCATTCTAAAAATTCAGCGTTAGACAATTTTATCAAGTTGTATTTGTCTATAGGAATTATAATTTTTATAACGAAGTTTAAACTCTATATTCTTAGTCACAAGTAAATTACTTAGAAGTTCGTGTTACTAAAATGATCAATATTTAATTTCAAATTGTCAGATATTTTTAAATGCAAAAATTTTAATAATTATAAAGCTTTGTGAATTTAAAATAGTAATCTAATAAAAAAAGTTTGAAAAAAAAGTGTAATTAAATTGAAGGAACAGCCTAGGTAGGTACCTAAAGAACAATTGTGGGGAAATTTTTAAAGTGAATGAAAGAATGAAACAACCAATGTTCAAGGATTGATATTAATTAAAACAAAACTAAAAAAAAATTATAATACGGATCGATAAAAGATGAATTAGCTAGTAATATTAGAATTTAGTTCCATAGAAAGAAAAGATATAGCTGGTTTATGACAATAAATCCTTCAAAGAAGAGAATAATTAAATTGAATATAATAAAATATTCAAGGTCATTACAAGAGTATACTACATCATAAAAAAGAAATTATGATGAATGAACGATAATGAATGAATGAACTTTTTTAATATTGTAAAAGCTTAATAAATTTAGATACAAATTTAGACATAATTCAAGATACAGTTTTTAATTACTATTAATTTTAGAAAAAAATTATATTTCACAATTTAGTAACGAATGGTTTCCTGGGAACTAATTTTAGATAGTTAATTGAATATAATTAAAAAAATATCAGACTAATTTAAAGTAATAAATAAATGAAATAATTATACTAATGCATTGCTTAAAATAATAAAATAATCAATTAACTTAAAAAAAGAAAAAAGATTAATTTAAGCCAAGAATAAGACCTAGCCTAATTTGTCCTTTTATAAATTTCAAATAATTTAAGATTGGAATGCATAGATAATTTTGAAATTTAAGCATTTACTTGATAATTGCCAGAAGAACGCTATAATATCGTTATTCAAAAATTAAAAGAACGAATGTTTGATTTGATAGACTAAGATCATTAATACAAAAATAGTAAAAAAGAAATTATTAACATTAAATCAAGAATAGAAGAAAATATCATGTCTAAATAAACAAATTCTTGTATGGTTGTTCGAGAAATAGAAGAACTTGTTAGAAATGTAAAAAAATATTAAGTTAGAAAAACTAAGAAAAATAAACAAATTTTACAAAAAAATCACAACAGAAGACATGCATGAAAGTAGTATAAGAGGGAAAAAATGAAACAAGAAAATAAGTATTTCACAAATAATTACGTTGAATACGATAAACGTCAATAACGAGTAGCATAAGAAATAAATGATTTATAAAAGCAGAAGAAAATATAAAGAAAATTGTGACGAATGTGTAAAGATGGCACTACATTATCACAAAAAATTATTTTTTAGAATTTAAATAAGAATTTTTGGATTTCAAAATTTGTGGAAACATTAACTTTGAATAATTTGCCTGGGAAATAAATGTAAACTAGAATATAAAAAAAAACATTAGTAATAGTAACGAAATTAAAAAATAAAAGATCGATGTAAGTGGTATTAAAAATACAAGTGACAGAAGGCATGTATTTGAACACTAATATGAAATTGTGATCAGATCCGCCTATTAACAATTTGAGTAACAAATGAATGCTTGAAGCGTGTTCTGCAACGAGTAGGTATTGGTATTATTTTCCTTCTATTTCGTCGTTTCAATAAAATAAAATAAAACTGGTTACTATAAACAGATCTCACCAGGAGTAAAGGCGAGCCCGCCCATAATTTTTCGACGCGCGCTAACCTTTCTAAGAGATTTCTCGGGTTGTAACTACAGTGGCGTTTCGTGAGTGATTTAAGATACTCTCGCGATGTTGGGCAATTTTAGAAACGTTGATTAATTAACGTTTTTTAATTTATTTAAATAAATAGTGTTTCCTTCATCAGGCGTTGAAAAGTTATCTAATGTAGTACCAACGTATTGTAATTATAGTCAAATTAATTAATAAATAACTACGGCACTGGAATAGCCTTTTAATTAAATCGTGTTCAATCGCTACCTCTCGGCATGCGCCGGTTGTTCGCCTTTACTCCTGGCGAGAAAAACTCCGTTTCCAAAAAATAAAATATGGTTATGGTAAATAGAATGAAAGAAATTTTAAAACAAGTTGTTTTTTGTTAATGTTTACCCATAATAATTAAAAAAGAACGTTACCTACCTATACTGTCATGGTTTTTGAAATAGTTACTTTATTTTTCTTAAATGAGGACCAACTTGGATTTTATAATTAAGAAATTGCATTGTTTTCTGTTTTCAATGACATTTTTTGACAATCTAGGTTTTAAGTATTTTCTGTTTAGGTATTTGAAAATTATTTTATTACCGTATAAGTAGACAAGGAAAACAAATGCATGTTATTCTTCAAACAATAAATAAAGAAAATTAATAATAGTCTGTAGGTATATTTTGGGTGATCAATTATGCTTTAGTAAACGTACATCTCATGAAGATACAAAATATACCATATGGCCTATTTAGTGGGAAACTGGCCAATTCATAATTACTAACTCAAAATTAACAGCTTAAACTTTTATTTAGTTGATAGTCATGACAACATAATGAATTTGTTTTCATGGCCTTCTAATGTATAATTTAAAAATATTCTGCAGTTTATTACATGAAACCTAGATTTTTTATTTTATTGTTATTAGTTTGAAAACCTAAATTGTTTAATTACGAAATCAGAAATGAATAAAGCTACTAGCACTCTTAAAACCCATAAAACCCTTAAATTGTTTGAACCCTAAAACCCTTTATGTTTTTTTTTATTAGTTAATAACAAAAGAGCCAAACAAACACTAACCTAGCAATTTCGACACTCTGTAGGTAACGTATATGTTAGTTCTACATTGAGTATCTGCCTATCTAAAATAAAACGTTAATATTAATTTTCTTGATTGTTTATTTTCAACCTGCCCAAAAACTACTTTTTTAGTCAAATATTGAATTTGCGATGTTTTGTCATTAAGTATTGCGATATCTTCTAATTTTTTTTTCATTCAAGAATTGTCACATGATGAACAACATGCACCATCTTTTAAAAATAATTTATTTTTTTTTTTTTTTCTTTTTCTATAATACCATTTTTATTATAAAAAACGTAACAAATATTATTGCCCAAAATTCCTGTTTTTTATGATACTGGTCCAATGCCGACAATTGTACTCAACTTCCTTATTTAATATAAATGTACACTCGTCCGAAAAACACGTATTTGTAAGAAAGATTTCTGTTCAGTATAAGTTGATCACTAAAATATTCGTAAAATTGGAGACCACGATGATAATGATTTTCATTCAGGTCTTGAAATAGGTTGTGTTGAAAAGGATGAAGTTTGTAGTTTTTCAGATTGTCAGAATGATTAGATACCACTTTTAAAGATTGAGTGTTGTCTATTTGGAAATGATCCAAAGCTGCATTTACTTCATACTTTATTTAAAGCCGATCCCGTTTCAACAAACTTATCCAGCAGTTGCTTGACATACCTACTGATTGCTTACATTTCCTTTCTGGATGGTTAGCATTAAATATTGTGTCAACACGTTGAAAACTTTGACACACGTTGACACTTCGAAAAACACACTGAAGGTGCGAGTGAACAAAAACAAATATATGGCTTCAATGTTAAGTGGGTTATAAAAATGAAGGATAATTTAATCATGATCAATGATTCAACAGTTTTTTTTCAATTTCTCGTCGAAATTTGATCAAAAAGCAAAAATAATATGATGGTTATGTATGAAAATGAAAATACCAGTTGACCCGTCGTCGTTACATTCCCTATAACCATGTTTGCTGTCACGTGGACAGGGGTGAAGTTTGGAAAGATGTATTTTTGTAAAATTTGCCCCTCCTCTCCAAGACGAAGTATTTTTGGAATTTTTGAAATACTCAATGTTTTCAACGATAATGGGAGGGTCGAGTTTTCGTTAGAAAATCCTGTATAATTGATAACAGAAAGATGTAAAGTAGGTAACTTATTTAGACAAAAAACCTAAATATTCTGATGCTTATTGTTTTTTTTGCAAAATGTTATTTCACAATAATTAAAATTTAAAAAAATTCAAATTTTAGAAACCAATTAAAACACTATTTAACAAATTTTAAGATGTAGTGAGCAAAAACGGTGCCTGTAAGTTGATATCTACTTCCTTTGTTTACTTCGTAGATTTATTTCAAAACTCGAAGGACCAGTTATAATTTAATGATTTATTATAAGAAAAAAAAATTTATATTAGCTTTTGTATCGATTAACTGACTTTCACAAATGTTATCTGGTAACTTTGTTTTTCTCACAAATTTAATTTTTTCAATAAGGCGTATTCACAAAGGCTAGTAGAAAGCTTTTATAATCATGACACGACAGATGCTTACTTAAGTCTTAAAATAAACTGTTAGACGATGTTGCCTTTGTTTCTATTAAAAATACGAAGCAAAACGTATTTTATGTAAAAAATACTCAAGTTCGTGATCACAATGTTTAAATGTTATATGAAAACGCAATAAAAAATCCAGGGTCGTATTTAAAAAAATACGTATGTTGATGATGAAATCTTGTAGAAAAAAGTGCCACGAAGAAAGGTTTTTGTTCTTCTATAAATGCAAAACGCGACAAGTCACAAAAATTTTTAAATGTAGTTAATTACACCATTGGATTTGTCGACTTTTTACTGCATTGTTTTAGCATAAATTTAAGTGCAAAATGCTACAAACCAAATAGGAATAATGGATAAAAATTGATAGTAAGATGCAAAGTGCGACATGTGCGAGGATAGTTTAGATGCAAAGTACGACATATCCTTAACAACTAATAGAAAACCAGATATTTCTTCACGTGATCACAGTATGACATTATTGTAAAAACTTTGCAGGCACAAACAGGTGTTTCAGTTGTGTTTCTGTTTTGTTGTGAGTTTTAAAGTAAATTTAGTAATGGAAGTGTCTAAAACAGTAGTAGAAGACGAAGAAAACCGTTCTAGAAAAAGACGTCGCCGTCCTGATGAATGGAAACGTACAAAGGCAAAACTTGCAAGGTAAAAATTTGAAGTGAAAACCGCTTATGCACCACATTTACAATTGAATTTTACAGGTACACTGCTAAAAATTTACCGAAATTTCCAAAATGTGGTCACAAAGGCAAACCATACCAGCCTTATCAATGTAATTCACATCTTAGTATGTTACAGTTTCACAAGCTATTTTATTCGAACAAAGACAAGGCTGCCAAGATGCGTTTATTCTTTGTTATTGCACCGGAACACCACCTAAAAGAAGCAGGGCAGGCAAAAATGAACCGAGAATCTTAAAACGTTCAATATCTATTCTGTATACAATACCAACAAAAGAGGGTATAAAAATTCCAGTATGCAGAGAAGCGTTTTTAGGTGTGTTAGATTTGAAAAAAGACCGAATTATAAGATTGTTAAAGAAATTTAAAAGAAACGGGAAAACAACCCATCGAAAATCGTGGAGGAGACAGAGTAAGAAATCAAAATAATATAAAAAAGGAAAGTATAAAGAAATTCGTGGAATCTCTCAAATGTACTGAAAACCATTATTGCCGAAGCAATACGCCGCATAGAGTTTACTTACCATGTTATTTAAATATTAAAAAACTTTGGAATATTTATAACGGACAAGCAGAAAACATAAAGGTGCGTCATTGTTATTTTAGAAGATACTTTAATACGCATTACAATGTTGGGTTTGGAACTCCTCAGACAGATTTATGCTCAAAGTGTTTACAATTCAATGAAAAAATTAAACACTGTACTGATCCAATTCTAAAACTAGAGTTAAATACCAACCATAAAGTACATAAATTGCAAGCTAAAGTTTTTACGACATGTTAAAAAATGATGATTCGGAAATTGCTGTGTTCTTTTTTGATTGTGAAAAGAATATGCCCTTACCTAAATTACCAGATCAACAGGCATATTTTTCAATGCAAGTAAATTTTATAATTTCGGTGTAGTTGCTGGAAACTCAAAAGTGAAGCTTTCTAAAAAAATGTTACATGTTTTGTTTGGGACTGAAGCTGAAAAGACCTTAAAGCTCAAATGAGATTGCGTCTGCAGTTCATCATACTTTAACACATTTTACATTTTCTGAACAAATAAAGACAGTTCGTTTATTTTGTGATGGATGTGGTGGGCAAAACAAGAACTCGACGTTTATGGGAATGATTTGTAATTGGATGAAATGCTCTGCTCCACTTCAAATTAAGCAATGTGAGGTAATTTTTCCTGTAGTGGGACATTCATACATACCACCTGACAGGGTTTTTGGGAACATAGAAAAGGATGTAAGAAAAATTATAGAAATTTTGAAACCAGAAGATTACACGCGTATCATAGAGTTAAGGGCTAATGTATTGAAAATTGGCAAAGACTTTAAAGTTTATGACTGGAAAACAGAAACTAAAAAAGTCTTAAAGAGTCCATCTAATTGGCATTTTAAGTTTAAACCTTGCAAGAGATTCATTTTTACGAAAAGTAAGGATAGCATTTTACTTAGAGGAGAATCGCTGTACAGAAATGACGTAGGACAAGCTAAAGGAGTTTGCAAAAGAGGGAAGAAGATTGAAGTAATGAAACCAAAAGAACTAACCGTAGGAGTGCCTCTTAAGCCAGACAAAATAAAAAGTATTGACAGTTTGTTTAACACTCACTATGGGGAAGAATACAAAAAGAATCCAGATTTGGATTATTTTATTAAACTGTTTGAGTGCAATAATAATAATGTTGCCGATGATGTCTTAGGACAACATTCGGAATCAGAAGATGACGAAGATATAACAATTTAAAACTTGTATCTCTATTATGTTTTTTATATACGTTGCGTTGTTTTTTTTTATTTAGTTTATTAATACCTATTGTTTTATAAATATTCGGTATCTTTAGTTAAGTTCTTATCTAATGTGAGATGCGTAGGTCGACAAATCCTGCAGTTAAGTGCAAAATGCGACATATCGAATATTTCTTTTGAAATTCTGGTTTTATGTGTTTAGCTCAATTTAATCATGATATCAATACCAACATAAATAAAAATTTCCTACTAAAAAAAAAAAAAACCCAAATTTATAATAAATTTTTTAGTTTTTTTTTTTTTTTTTTTAAAAAATTATAATTTAAATATTTTATATTTTTTTTAAAAAAATTAAAAAAAAAAAAAAAAAAAAAAAAAAATAAAAAAAAAAAAAAAAATAATATAAAAAAAAAAAAATAAAAAAAAAAAAAAAAAAAAAAAAAAAAAAAAAAAAAAAAAAAAAAAATAATAAATAAAAAAAAAAAAAAAAAAAAAATTAAAAAAAAAAAAAAAAAAAAAAAAAAAAAAAAAAAAAAAAAAAAATAAAAAAAAAAAAAAAAAAAAAAAAAAAAAATTTTTATAAATGTAAACAATATGTAACAGATGGAAATGATGTAGATATGTAAGGAATAAAATCAAAAACATTTGCAAAAATCTGTCATGGTTTAAATGTGTTATAAAATCGTTCACCACACTATACAGGTTTATACTGATCTTCTGGGGCACCAAACATAACACTTACATCACAATACAATATTTAAAATGTACCATACGAATAAATAAATAAATAAATAAGAAATTGTGTTTTACTTTCCGTACAACCATCGTATTATAGTATATTGAACCGTATTCATAAAACAGGAGGTATTCTTAAGAAGAATTTTTTTTTGGATTGCATCTTAGTCCTTGTTAAAGAAATGTGCAGAAAATATTATTATCGAAAAAATAGAATCAAGGTTTAAAAACACGTATGGAAATATAAATAAATTCAAGTAGGTATATGCTTATCTAATATGCATGAAATGATTATGATTAGGTACAAAAACCTGAAGGATTTTTTCCAAATTATTATCTTATTCTTGTTCTTCATTAAAGTTAATCAAAACAATGCTATTTTTAATAATACCTACAGCAAATCAAAAATATATTAAAGCGCTTTTGGAAAAATAAAAAAGTTTTAGGATATTGGATATTATTAAGAAAACAAACATCATCAAAAAAAAAATTAAAAGGAAAATTCTATCCAACACTGAGAAGTAACTTCTTAATTTTTGAAAATCTATATCAGTCTATATATGTATGAGACAGGCAGATATAACAGATTTATTATTCTTTTGGTAATATAATTATTTTCTAGTTTAGTTAAAAAATAAAGTGAACTGATTTAATTTTAAAAGAATTAACAAAAGATTTTACAATGAAAAATTCTCTAAGGTAATTTAAAAAAAGAAATTTTAGTGTTGGTCGAGATAAGCATTTTTTTACGTTTACTGAAGGGATAGTAGAATTTATTCCAGGTTTAATTCTTGACGAAAGTGTCTAATACTCCGACACCTTATCTCATAGAAAATATAATAATTTTTTAAGGCCACCTAAAAAAATGGTAGAACGAAATTAATTTACTTAGACGTCGTATTATATAAAGTTTTCTGCAATAAGAACGATAATACATGAATTTACTATACTATAAAACTGAATATTTATTTGATATTATACAAATTTCTTGATCGTTGCTTTAACCAAGCAGCGGTAAACTAAGATTTACATAATTCCATTTTAAAATTTGAATCGATTTACTTCATAATTGTGCTATAAAATTTACGTATTTATTTAATATATAAATATTGTTTGCATGCATAATATCTACCGATATTTATCTAGATTTAAATCTGATTTGCATTATTGCAAGGACGTGATGTTTGTTGAATGCGACCACGCGGTGTTTTGAATGCTGACGATTGTTGTTAATGTAATTATAAAAACTTGGAGAACGTTAAATGCTATTTCACACTAAAATCATTAACTGACCATCAATCTAAAATAAAACCAAAAGTCATAAGTGGAAGCGGTCTGTTGCTTACAAAACAAGTCCATTTGTTAATCAAATTTATTATAGACACTATTTAGAGCACTATGGAACTTTTGTTGACCTATAAAATATTTTCTGGTAGTTTATCGGAAAAGTTTCCAAGACACTCGTCTTGAGGTTTAATTTATTGATAGTTGTTAGTAAAATGTGTGATTTTTACCAAGTTATCTTACTACGAGCAACGCTATGAATACTGATTAAGTAACAATGTGTTATGAATAGCATGGAAGAAATAAAGGTTGACGCTACTTAATTAGCAAATTCTATTAGAGAAAATTGCAAACCTTCGTATAATAAGGCTATTTAGTTGCTACCATCCGGATAACGTAGATGATATTCCCGGGTAAAGCACGTGCATTACTGGCCAGTCGTACAGCTTTTGGCTAAAAGATTATGACATGGAATAGACCTGTAGACGCCCGCCATTGCATTGGGTGTGGCACAAACCGTCGGATGTAAGAGTTCTTCATAAAACACATCATTCAAGGTAAACTTGCAGTTTGCATTTCAATTTTACTACCTATCGTATACGAAACAAATCAATTAGATACAAATTTAATTAAACGATTAGTTCATACATACGTGTATACACATACGGGTGTGGCACAGCATCTGATTAAAGCAACGCTTTTTACCGATTAAGGTTTTTACACCCTCAGATTGAACAACTCCTTTCCATGATTGGATTGCTTATTTACGTGGAACGATTGATAAATTGGTCCGAATTTTCTAAGACCTTAATTAAATTGCTGCTTTGCGTCACCTTTTCTACTGCATTCATTTAATAAGTAAACATTTTAAATCAATCAATTTGACAAAGATACTACATTCTATATAATATTTTCACACTTGCGTAAACGAACCAACCGTTAACAGATAGTTGTTTATAGTGGTATACATTTCAATTTAAATGTTTGTACAAAAAATTATTTCTAATCTAATCGGTCCACAGCATCAAACATTTTATTTTTAGTTGACGTTGTATAGACATGCCTCAGTAATAATGCGGCTTTTAAAATTAATTGAATGTGTTGAATAATTGAAGTTTTTCTTATTTAAAGGTGTATAATTAACAGTTGCTTGGAATATTTTTGCGTTGGTGTATACGACTTAGCAAATAATATTATTCTCTTGCTCCTATATCGGCTTGAAAAGTGTTTTAGAATGGGTTTTTGCGTTTTATAATGACTACGTATACATTACTCTCGATTAACTTAATATCAAAATTATGCAAAAAATTTTTTGCACAGAATCTCTTGATAATAATTTGAGTTTAAACGTTGGCGACTATGTGTTTTTAAAATTTTTTTTATTGTTCAACAAAGTACTATTAAATTTTATTGTTTTAGTCGTTCGAAATAATTGAATTTTGCGTTGGTGCATTTTATTGTGAATTGATGTAAATGAAATTCACAAAGATGGTATAGTCGTTAGACAACATTGGTAGTAAGTGCTCCGTTTACATAATTTACGAAGAGGAAATTAAACTAAAAATAATAATAACGAAATAATATTTTCAAAGGAAAGAACTAATTAAATGAAATTGAAAAATATAATTTGCTTCTCGCGCAGATATAGGTATTCAAAAATTGTTCATTAAAATTTGCATATTCGGCGGTATTAGCTAGAATGAAGGTGATTTTGGTTGTAATAGCATCTTTTCTTGGTTTGGATTAATAAAATGCATATTATAATGATAAGAAAATAAGAAAAAATTAATAATTTTAATTTGCGAAGAACCGACCAAACAGGATACATGTTTATAGACCACCCAAGATTGTATGCACCGTGTCGGCCGTCCTTGTACAAAATTGTTCTGGTTGTCAACTTTTTATTAATATTTATTCTTTCATTTTGTTTGTTTTTCGTACGCCTGATTAAAAAATCACGAAAATGTTGGGGGAGTTACAATGTAACAATTTTTTCATATTTGCATGTAACATGGAGGTTGTTCCGTGTCTGACATTGAAATCTTATAAGCTTATATGTTTTCAATTCAAATTTATCGAGAAGCGCTTTGCTTGTAAATGCCTTCATTTTCTCGCAGACAAACGATTGCATTCAATTTTATCACTTATATGTATCTCGCACTTGCTTGGCAAACTCTGATGTATTTTTATTTGATGTGTCTCGGTACAAAAGTAAATAATTTTTCTCGTTGACTGATGGTATACCTTTTTTATTTCTACTTCCACTTCCCTTAGAATAAGAAAACCTTTTTCCTGCAACATATAAACATATCCTGTAGGTGAATGTATATTACATGAAATCTTTGATACACCTCCACACGTGAAGCAACAAAAACAAATACTGTTTTATGACTCAACTCGCGAGTTGAATATTTTCTTGCTAGATGTATAAGAAAAAATTATTATTGTACCTTATCCTCTAAATTTTTTATCTGTACCTAATTCCAGATGAATCAAATACCAAATTAGATTAAATTTGAATGCGTCATGAGGAATTAGATAAAGATTGTCGATCAATGAATAAATACCACTCGAAAGTGATTGGATTCTTCCTTTTCCTATATATGGTCGAGTAATTTCCCAATAAAAGTTTTAACAAGAATTTGCTTTTATAAGAAACTCTTCAAATAGAAAAATTGAAGTTTATACGAAGATGTATAAAAGTTTCAGAAACTAAATATCTTTTCACAATACTACTAAATCCGTTTTTATATAAAAAGAACATTTGTTTCCGAATACCTACGTCTGGAAAATTGTCGCTTTATTTTAGGTATATCATTCCGAACAGGTTTTCTTCAACTTCTAAAATGTATACGTTATACGTAAAAATACTTTAGTCACTTCACGTTTCACCAAACTCTTACTCAGAATACGAATGGTTAAATCATAATTTTCTGGAAAATTTGAAACTTTCTTATCATTCCCTTCGGATACATATTAAGAAACTCATTTCTCTTTATTTCACCAACAACGATTTTTACTGTATATAAGAAAAGTTTCAAATAGTGTAAAGTAAAATAATTAGTTATTCAGTGCCTGTTAGGGTACAATTAATGTTGTTTTTTACGTTAAACATTTCCATTGAAATTACTCTAGGAAAGTCGTTTTCATTGCCGAACGCGGTTAATTTTAACAATTTCCAACTAGATACGATTTTCAGCTACAAAATTAAACAAACGTCACAGTCTGATGAAAATAATTTGTTGGGATCTTCCAATTTTCCAAAGATAATATCTTAGAATGTGAACGGATCAGCATATGACAAATTTGTGTGAAAAGTTGGCATGCGCACATCTAAGAAGTCAAAAGAGTCAATATCATAGAGAATGCGACTTTGATCTTAAATCTCTTTGTATCATTTGTAAGTAAAGGGTTGTTTTCCTGTCGCATACAATACTTGAATATTCTACTCAGACATTTTTTGAATTTTAAAACTTTAGCAATATTTTCGTTGAGTTTAAATTCGTCTGAATGCATTCGATTCTTACCACGTGTTATCGTTCGCTATACTTTTTATAAACTGTTCCGAGAAATCCAGTCACAAATGACCTGTTTTCTATTCTCCCATAACGTTTTTCTGGAATTATACTATATAAGAAATATGGTAATCGAGCTTGACACGCCCGATGTAATTTAGACGACTTTACGACAATAAAGCAAACACTGTATTATTACACGGCCAACAACACCAACACATATTTGATTAATTGGTGTTCAAATAAACTTTATTGCTTATACGCCTTTGTATGTACACAGTGACTTCATATATACGGTTTCATTTTGGATTTACTTTACTTTCTTAATACTAAGATGACATATTCCCAAACTAAATATAAAAGCTCAATTTCATAAATGACAATTCTTTCAATTTACAATGCAAATTTTAACGTCTGCACATCTTATTGAATAAAATCATCAAAAGGAAAAACAATTGTACAATAAACAAATAACAAACAAAAATCTTAGACGTGGTTTTACGACTTGCAGAAATATTTTCGTTGAATAAAAATAAAACTGCTGGCGCACATATAAGATTTAAGGATTTTACGAAAAATTTCATGGTTTACATGAGCAACCGCAAACAATTACTTTAGCATTACAAAAACATTAATTTTATTTGCGTGAAAACCTTGGACGCAGATTTTATGCGGCGAGAATATTTTACAGTTTTTTAAACGATTCCAATTGTTTCTTAATTAATTATTTGAAATTTAGTAAGATTTTTTGAAAAACAATTGTAAAACTCTTTTCAATTATTTTTATTAATAGTTTTAATATTATAAACTAGTAGGTATTTATACAACCCTTCTCGATTAATTTAACTAAAAAACAATTTTGTTTATACTATATATTTATAAACTATTAATTTTGATGAAAAAACTATACATAAGTGCAAAGTTAGAAAAGAGCCATAAAACTTTATTAATCTTAGTGATCAGTGGGAAAAAAACGCTTTTACTCCATTTATCACATTCGAGACTTGCATAAATTTTTGGACTGGTCGAAAAGGACGCACAGACAGATATAATTCAGTAACTGACAAACTTTGTTGAAAATCAAATGTTAATACTAATGCAATAAAAAGGTGTTTATTTACAAATGTCATTTTATGCAAATCAAATCGGATTACTATTTTTTGTAACTTGAACTGGTGAATCCATTCAAACTTTCCATGTACGGAAAAAGTTTCCATATTTGTATACTCAATAGGTATATGAACTGGTATGAAAAGTTTTAATTCTTTTATTCATTTTCAAGTGATAGTCGGTATTACCACCTCATAGAAAATAATTACAAATTATTACAAATTTATTGGTTTTGTTGTTCATTATGCAGTTCTTTAAAATTCTTCAAATAAAAATAAATTGAATTGAATCTTAAACAAATGTGAAATGAATTCTCTTTTATATGTGTATCCAAAAATTCAGTTCATTTTGAGATTTTAGGTTTTATAATAACTATTAACTTGCGTCTCAAAATTGCCAAATTTTTTAAAGAAACTTGAAATTTTTTTGTAACTTGAATATGTCAATTAGTAGGTAGGTTCTAATTAACAATATGAACTCGTATGAAAAATTTTAATTTATTAATTTCATTATGGTCATAATTCTTAAAATAAAAATAAATTGAATTTGTATTATTTACATAATTTTAATGCTTAACATAAAAATGACGTCATTAAATTTTTTCACTAAAGTCTATGGAGTTTTGGATTGGTGTTCACACAACAATGAATCATAAGGTTTTCTATGTAGAAAATACACATTTCGTATTTAATACTGAATTAAACACAATGGAAACTCGTCAAACTTTTAATTAAGATTTATAATTAGTACTTATGTACGGGGTGTCCCATTTTCGTTGTAATTGCGGGGTATCACAGTTATTAATGAAGGTGGAGGGATGCAATTTTTGCAATATCGTGCTACTTTTTTATGGAACGAAAGATGCCGTAAGTAGAATTGTCGTAGCCCTCTTCGATTTTCAGATACAGGGCGTTTTTGAAAAGATTGCATCCTTCGTAAGTCGGCTATCTCTTGACGTATTAGAAAAATAAAAATTGATCCTAATAGAACTTTTTGCGTAGAATTTAATGACATGCTTGAATTTTTTTTTTGAAAATATCGTTTTTGAGATATGACCTAAACTTATAATTTTTAAATAGGACACCCTATATATTTTAATGTCATTAAATTGCATTTTTTTTCTTTAAAACTATATGTAATAGTTGATATCTTCTATTTTTAAATATGTCAAAACTTTTTAAGCAATACATTATCATCCCATTTTTGTAGTTGGCTAAAGGTTTTAGTTTTTTAGTTAAAAATAAACAATTTTTGTAATTCTGTTTAAAGCATTTAAAATTACTATATTTGAAAAGCTTGACGGGTTGTGTTTTTGCAGTTCTAGGACGTCGTTATGTCGATTGGCATAAATCTTTCTTTGTAAGTGGCCCCATACAAAGAAGTCTAAAATTGACAAGTCCGGATACTGTATCGGTTCGCTGATGATTATAGCTTAGCTATTGAAACACGTGTCTGTGTATTGTTTTTGGTGCAGTTTTTTGGTGTTTTTCCGTTTGTTACCAAAAAATATTGTTTTGACTATTTTAATTGAAATCATTTACCTCGTAAAGTATAGATTAGAAGCTTCATCAGCGTTCTCGTTGGTGTTAAGAAAACACTTGAGCATATCATATTTTTCATAATGCTCGAATTTGTAGTTATAATAATAATAATAATAAAGGTTTTTATTGCAAAAAATAAAAATAGGTATACAAAAAAAAATATACAAATAAATTGCAAAAGGCGGAGTTCAATGGCAGATTATAAATCTGCTTATTGTTCTTCCACTCAACCTAACAAAAACAATAAATAAAATATTATTTGATTCTTGGCACTAAGTGAAATAAGCACCTACCAGTGTCTGAATACATATAGAAAAGGCCATACATTACATACTTAAATGATCTTTTAATTTATGTGATATTCTATTGTATTTCCTTATACCAAATATGAGTCGCAAACAAGAGTTTTGTAGCTTTTGAATTCTTTTTATATCGATAGCTGTTAAATATTCGTCGTACACTACGTCACAATAATCAAAAAAAGACAATATTAATACATTGAATAAAGTTGTTTTAATTTTTTCAGATAACACGTGTCTATTTTGATAAATATTTCTTAGATTATAATAAGCTTTTTGGAGATATTTAGAGACATGTAATGTAAACCGTAAATCACTGTCTAAATACATTGCGAGGTTCTTTACATTCTGACAGACAGGAATTTCTACATTATTTAATCTTATAATTAGGTTTTGGTTAATTAAATTTCTATAAGTATGTTTACCAAATAACATGGCAGTAGACTTTTGTGGATTTATACTTAGATTATGATTATTACAATACTCTAAAATACAATCTAGATCATAGTTTATTGCAGCTATTGCTTGGTTAAACTTAGAAGGATCCAAAGAAAGATACAACTGAGTATCGTCAGCGTAAAAATGAGATTTACATAATGTTATATTATGATTTAGTTGGAAGATGTAAATGTTAAACATAATAGGTCCTAAAATAGATCCTTGAGGAATCCCCTGTTTGATGAGTTTAAATGAAGATGTTTTATCTAAGTACTTAACGCATTGTTGACGGTATGTTAGATAATGTGACAATAAGTTAATGGCATCAACAGACAGACCAATAAAATGAAAAATAGACACAAGAATATCGTGGTTTAAGGTATCAAATGCTTTAGAAAAGTCTAAAGTTGTTAAGCATGTTATTTTCCCTTTGTCGGTAGCTTCACTTATGTCATCCGTTATATGCAACAGGGCAGTGCTGCAACTATGACCAGACCGAAAACCCGATTGCTCCAGTGGAAGGATCTCATACTTTTGTAAATGTAAACTTAATTGTTTTTGTAATATTTTTTCTAGTATTTTAGAGAATACGGGGAAAATACTAACCGGCCTAATATCTTTCAAAGATGCAAGGTTACTACACTTTCCAAGTGGAATTACATATGCAATTTTCCAGGCATCCGGGAAGACGGAATTGTAAATACAAAAAATTTATATATGAGTTACGTAAGGCAGCAGAAAAGGTAAACATAAGCAAATTGTTGAAATTCCAACTCCGTCTGTTCCAATTGCTTTACTTTTAATCGAACGTATAACTTCAAAAACTACAGGACGGAAGGTAAGACGGTCGTGAATAGATTTCATTATGTTTGTACGATAATGTTGTATAACAGTACCATTTAATGGTAATTGTTGTACAAAAGATAGAAAAAAATTGTTCAACACATTAGGGTTGTTTAAGTGATCAAGTAATTGGTGATTTTTTTGGTAAATAAGATTTAAATTTCTCATTTCACTCCAAAATTCCTTCTTATTTGATTTGTTAAATTTTTGTTCATAAAATGATTTTTTTTCTACAAATTGCTATATTAACTATATTTCTCAAGTTTTTGTAAAATATCCAGTGGTTGTTACTTTTAGATTTTTAAAATATTTTAATGCTTTATCTCTACTCTTCATCATTTCACGGATGTTTTCAGTAAGCCATGGAGAATATCTTTTTGTAATACGAATAGTTATAATTGGTGCAAATAAATCCAACAACATTAAAATATTTTCATTCAACAATGCAATTTTGCTGTTAATATTGTCCAATTCATAAATTATCTTTCAAGGTATAGCACGTAAATGCCCATTAAATTTATTGTAATCAAACTGTTTAAAATTCTGCACTGTTTTAAATGTAAATTTAGAAGAAACAAGTTCTAAAATTTAAACTACAGTAAATCAATTTGTGATCACTTACATGGTGAACTGATAATATTCCTTTTTGTGTAATTAGTATTTCATCTGAGATTAATATATAGTCAACAAGAGTAGCTGATGTACTGGTTACTCGCGTTGGCTCGTTGATTATTTGCAGCAAACTTAGACCTTCAAAAACTGATGAAATATGTACAGACTCAGGAGTCACCTCGAATAGATTGACGTTAAAATCCCCAAAACATATTGCAATATCAACAGATGCTATAACATTTGGAAAAGAATGTTCAAAAATATCCATAAACTTTTTGATGGGTTATAACAAGTACCCAGCCCTATTTTTTTGTTAGATAACTGAAGTTTTAACCACACATGTTCGATACTGTTATCTAAATTAAAAATTGTGTAACAAATAGATTTCTTTAGATATACACCTACGCCACTACCATTAGATAGCCGATCTTTGCGTATTAAATTATAACCATCAATATGTAACACGTTCGTAGAAATAGAACTATTTAAAAAACATCAAAAAATCATGATTTAAAATGATATCTCTAATATCATTAAAGTGTGCAGATAATGGACCTTACATTTAAATGTGCAATTTTAACCCGTTACTCATATTAATTAATCAAAAAGAAACAGAAAAAATAATAAAAAAAATGAAAAATTAGTAATTCTAATTTTAAACGACAATAAAGCAAAAAACAAATCTTGCGTCAGCTACGTTCAATTACTTGTACTTTGAATTTAAGTAGTAGTTAATATCCATAATTCTTACTAAATTAATTAAAAAGCTGCAAATTAATGACGGCACTGATACCTAATTCTTACTGAAATGTCAATAGTTATTTCTTTAGTTTTGACAACTTTAGGTTTTTGTTTTGGAATAGCCGCCTGTTTTCTTAACAATTAAATATCAGCAATAAGATAACAGTTCCGACTTTGAATTATATATTTTAATAAAATATATACTACAATCCTGATATTTACTTTATTTGGATAAAATTAATATATCTTTAGATTATTTTTGTCTGAATTAGATATTTTCTTGAAATTTTGAGTAAAACCGTTTAACCAGTTATGATCATGGGTGGGATGTTAATTTCGTTATCTTAAAAAGTTTTGACATATTTGACAATAGAATATATTAAGTAATATATATATTAATTTAAAAAGAAAAAAAATGCAATTTAATGAAATTAATATATTCAGGGTGTTCTATTTAAAAAATTATAAGTTTGGTTCATATCTTAAAAATGGTATCTCCAAGAAAAATCTCAAGCACGCCACTGAATTCTACACAAACAGTTTAACAAGAATCAATATTTACTTTTCTGATAAGTCAACAGATAGTCGAGTTACGAGGGGTGCTTAAAAATGCTACTTTTTCAAAATTGCACTGTATCTGAAAACCGAAGAGGGTTACGACAATTCTACTTACGTCATCTTTCGATTCATAAAAAGTGGTAAGGTATTGCAAAACCGCATTCTTCTGCCTTCACTAATAACCGAGATACCCCGCAATTACAAAGAAAACGGGACACCCTGTACATTCTGGAAATTTGATTAATGTTTGTTTTAAGCTATAAAAATTATATTCTTTACAAAACAGTCTCTCTCTCTCTTTGATATTAAATAATAATGTGTACAAAAATGAAAGATAACTTTTAAAGAAAAATTAGAACTGCTTATATATTTTTCCTATATTTCTATTTTGTTTTTTTGTTTTTAATTTTATTTATTTTAAAGAGTTTCAAGATTAATGTCTATAAAATCGTTGACGTCTTACGCGCACTCGGGGCTGGCAAACCAACATTCATTCTCAAAGAATCTGTTTACGCACACGTCACGTAAATAACTATTTTACGAACTTAAATAAGTTTGATAAAACTTTAAAGAAACAACTTTAATTTTGGTCAAAATAATATTAAGATGTTAGGATGATTTCAAATATATAAAAAAAATTTAAAACTTGAGTTTTTTATTCTTTTATTAACTTATTGGAAGAGTTTTAAATTCTTATAATTACATGCAATTTTTATTTTACCAAAAATTAGAAATTTTCCATTTAAAATAAACCACATATTTTTGTACTCATCATTGATGTTTCGAGTAAAATCACAAAAATATTTGAAATGAGAAAATTTTGTAGTTTTAAACTGTGAACTTATTGTTGATTAAATTCTAATAGCAAATATTGGACTTCATACAAATTGTTATGTAATTTAACATACTGGAATAAAAACAGAAATTGGTGTATATTTATTTATATCAATCAGGTTTTGATTTTGAGGATTTTTTTCTTTGTTAGGACAATATCTACTTCAACTTTAGAAAATTTTTAGGATTTCAAACGCAATAAAATCAGGAAAAAATAGAATATACATTTTAGGGGCGCATAAAAGTTTGAAAAAGACTTAAAAATTCGACAACTTTGCCAAATAAATATTAGAGCCAAATATAATAGCATTTGTGTTACCAGTGACGAAACGTATGATCTTTTGTAACGAATGTGATAACACATGAGTAACAAAAAATCATGTTTTGTTACGTGAAACATACAATACTTTTCTAATTTTGAAAAAGTTAAAAAGTAATTAAACTTATTTCGAATTCAAATTCATCGATTGTGACCGATGTTGCCATGGTTACCATTTCCAAAACTAGACCAAACCATAAATCAATATTAAATACTGCGATTAAATTAACAAAAATATTGTCATAGGTATGTTAATTTGCCACTTATTACTTTCACTTATTGCAAACGAGAAAATTTTGTCATATCTACTAATTGATTTGAGTTTGTAAATGAATGTAATTTGTATAAAAATGCAATCTTTAGGGTTTTGTTTTGAACAATATCAGTTACAATTCTTCAGAAATAAATTGATTAATAATGCCATAAAATAATGTAAAAATAAATGTACTAATTTTCAAGATTTTAAGAATTTGAATAGTAAACGAAATTTTGATTTTGGAGAAACAAACATTAGGGCATTATTGAATTTTAATTTTTTTTTCAAATATTAAAAATAATGTAAAATTTCAATTTTTATTTTTTATGTTAATTGTTCTCCACAATTTGCTGAAGTTCTAATAAATACATATACACTCAATTCATATTTTGTGTAAAACTACGAGAATATTCTATAATTTTGTCTTATTAATTGTTAACAGCCAGTTGTTCTTTGATTATTTTAATTTTGGGTTTACTGTTATGGTGATAATTGTTGTCACAATTATCTCTTTGGAAATTAACCAAAAGTTAACCTTAATCAGAAATTGAAAAACTGTCCCTAAATCTAGCTAATATCAGCTACAATTATAGAAAATGTTGGAGAATTTTATTTGTTCAATATTAGGTCTGGTCTTTTCACCTCGAGTTAACTATCAGTCGGTTAACTACTCTGGAAACACAGCCAATTAAATTTTTTGAAACTCGCATTTTCAAGGTGATTAACTGACAGATAAAATTAACTGGATGTGAAAAGATTAAACATTATTGTAAATATTTTACGATCTAAAATACAAAATTTGCTAAAAATTTGACTGGCTTCAAGAAATGACTGAATTTCTATAAATTATGATACCTACCTTGGAAAATCCCTTTAAATTCTTACACTTATTATAAACATTAAGTAATGAAAAACAAAACTCAGTTCAGTCACGAAAATATCTATAAACGATATAATTTAGTGAAAATTTTAGGATTTTCTTAGAACACAACATCAGACAAATTCAGTTTTTCCGTTAGTTTCTATTACAAAATGTGCATGAATTTTGAATTTTCTCTTTAAAACTTTGTCAACTTACGAGTATTATTATTATACATACCTTAAATTCCTCCGTAATAGATAATAGGCAGCGTTCCCAAGAATCATCTAGTACTTTTTGAAGTTTTTGGATTTTGATTGTGGGGCATAATATCAACATAAGCAATTTATTATACAATTATTTAATAATTAATTCTAGTTGTTTGTGTCTTGGTTTAGTGTTTTCCTTCGTGAAAACATCATGAAAAAAAAACAATTTATTTTTTTATCAAATACTAGGCTTTTATTTAATATTTAAATTAAAGGGTATCATAAGAAATCAATTATGATTTGTATGTTACTACGTATTTCTATGAAATCAATTATATTTCTAATACATTTCATTTAATATTTTTTAATCTAAAATATTACACATTGATTTGCTTTGAAATATAATTAAATACAACATAATATGAATGGGTTTTTATTAAAATAGGTTAATTTTATGGCTATTTTATAAGTGAATTTATTTTATTGATACTGCTGCATTCATAATTAATTTATTAGTTAAAACCTTACATCATATTTTCTTTCTTGTAGAATTTTTATGTTGTTCCAACTGATTTTCATTAAGTTTAATTATTTACCTTATGTTTATTTCTATGATCATCTATAAGATTCAATTGTTACGCAGAATCATATCATTTAGGTTAATTATTCATTTATGTCCATTTTTAATATACTTCATTTCATTATGCTTAATTTTTATTATGATGAATTTTCATTACGTTCTTTTCCATTATGCATTTGATAATAATAAATGATTTGGCAACAACGCAAGGAGTTTCGCCTATGATCACTATCGCAAGTGAGTATCACTGAGGTACTGCCACCAGTTTTGGCTTTGTTGCCAAGTCATTTATTATTATCAAATACCTTCAAATACATAATGGTAATTCATGATTAAAAAAATAGAACATAATCAAACTTAATAAAACTAAATGTATAATGGAATATAAACATACAAAAATTGAACTTCTAGACAATACAGTTTTAATCAAAATATACAGGGTTATTCACGGTATACAACACCGCATATTACAACCAAGTTATTCAATAAAATTGGAAAAATATATCTAGGATGGATAGAGACCTATCAGAGGAATATTTTTAAATTACTTTCGAAATATACAGGTGTCCCAAAATACACAGAACGTATCAAAGTTATGTTTTTTCTTATAGAATGCTCTGTATATTAATACATTTTCAGTTTCTACGTTCAAAATAAGAATGAATTTTATAGAGGTTTACCTTACTTAAACCTAAAGGTTTTGAAATATTTTGTATTTTATGAAAAGTCGTAACAATTTTACCGATTCATATCTAGAATTTATGTACAATTTGTGAAAAATCCACTGCCATACAACAGGATGTGTACAAAATTAGATTAAATAATGGCATGTTTTGAATGGAAATAACTTGCATAATTTAAATAGAACACCCTGTATTTTATATCAACAATGAATGTAAACTATAGTGTTTAATAGCTAAATATTCACGTTTTTATGAAAAATTCAGGTTTTCATAATGCAGACCGATTTGTAACAAATAAAATACCTATCAAAAGTTTATTTTCGTTATGTATTAGTGTAATTTTAAATAGCCTGAAAACTTTGTTGATCAACACCACATCCAATCATGTTCGACAAATGATCACGGTGGGTATCACACGAAACACTACCGATGTTCTCAGATTATGTTTTGTTATCAAGTACATAACATAATAAACATAACAGAAATAATATAAATTAACATAACTGAAATTTCTTATCATAGTAATCGGTTGAAATAGAAAAAAACTTGAGGTTAATTAACTTTATTAAAAATTTAGTGAAACAAAAATGACTTTATCGAAAACAATATACTTTGTAAACTATGTTTTTTTATTGTTAAACTGAGTTATAGCATAGTGTACAGAAATATAAGTTCACATTTCAAAAAACATCATTATTATGTGATCATTTTAACAAATCACATTAACATTATTTTTTTTAAATGTTTTAAACAAAAACAAAGTGCTCAAAGTCTTTTAGAAAATGCCAAATGAAATTTGTTGGCAATAAGTAACGATTTGATAGAAATAAGTGACAAAGAAAGAAAACAATTTATTAATAACAATTTATTTCCCATGATACACTTTTAATTTTACTATTAAATGTTAAAATTTATCGGGAGAATAATGAAATAAATGTTATAGGAAGTTCAATTAGAAAAAATCGCACGATAAATCATTTTCAAAATTTCTAAATATACAACATCAATTGACGCAACTAGTTTAATAAAAAGAGGTAGGAAGCACTTTGTTTAAGAATTTAAAATTGATTACAGTCTTTGTTAACATTATATAATGTATGAAAAATCCAAAAATTTTAGAAATGTACCAGTAACTCACCTTATTAACTCATTAATCAACTTCTTAATTATACTTTCAAATTGGGGTAAACACATCCAGCAAATTTTGACTTCTGATAGGTACATTAAAATTTTTTAATTTAGTTTCAAGTAACAAATATATAAAATGTTCATAAAACACTGATTAACAAGAAACATTGTTATATCTGCAAAATCCACTTTTCTTTTAGAACACTCTGTATACAACAAAATTTGCTAACATTACCTACCTATGAGAAACATTTCCAAACTATATTTAAAAAGTTAGGAAACTAATTAATCGTAAAAAGAAAAGCGCTATTACGAACATAATGGGTCATTTTCAAAACCCAAAACATTTTTAATTAAATAAAATTTATTTGTTGCAAACATTTCTTTAATATTAAATAAAGTACCTACCAATTAGAAGTTAATTATTGAACTACTGGATACGAACTTTTATTACACTTTTATTTAAGCATATGTCCATCTGTACATGTTATAATAACGTTTATTGAACAAACGTGACTATCAAATTCTTAATGCACACGACTTAATCGACTGACAAGGCAACGTTTCAAACGTTTTCCCAATTACATTCTTTTTTACAACAAAAATTGCATTAGATTAATGCCGATACAATCAGTTTAGTAAAGTTATTCCAATAGCTATGCAGACACAGCACAGACAGCAAATATAAAATAAAATTTGACAATTTTAAAAATTATGTAACAGTATAAAACTTTATCTTTTCAAAATAAATTGAAATGCTAAACTTTCAAAGTTTTATAGTAGGTATACCAAACGTTTCAAAAATAAGACATCGTTTATCATAAATTCAAATAATAAAAAAATCGTTTACTGGTTTTGCTATTTTTTTTAAACACACACTTCTTAAAGGATTGTAAGTATTTCAACCGTAAATGGAATTTATTACATCACGAGCAATTACCACACGGGTATACTTGAAATTAAAGAGTAAACATACTAATGGAATGGTAATTGATAATGAGATTATCAGCGAAAATAATCTGCATTTAAATCCCCTAAATTAATTTGTATCTTATCTTAGTAATTAGACAGTTAAATCGAACTACGTTTTCTGAATGCACATTCCATTTTTTTAATAATTTATGATCTAACTGTATTTTAACTGATATCGTAAAGTATTACGTTTCATTTCTCTCCTTACTTTATGCTCAAGTGAATATTATTTGCAAAATCATAAAATAACATGTAAAGATTGTGTACCTATGGGTTTCCGTTTAAAGTTATAATTTATTAATGATTGTAATAACTTGAAATTACTATTCGCTCATACACTTACGGAAGTCATGATGTAGTTAACACTGACGCGTTTCCTTTGTGCCCTTTTTTCCGGTTGAAGTTAATAATTTTTAAAAACTTACTGAATACAGAATTGGTTTATCTAAATCTAAGTAATTTATCTTTGTAACGCTAAACAAAATTTAATTATTATTGCAATATTGCTTTATCAATCGCCATAAAACCAGTTCAGATAATGAAAGCAATTTCTCTCCGTACTCGTATAAAATTAATAATATTTAATTTTTTTTATTTCTCAGGCAAATTTTTAAGATTACGATACGACAATCTCTTTTATTATAATTAATACGTAAACTTTGAAAAAGCTATAACCTTAAAGAAATTTGCTAACTTAAAAGATATTACACTAAATAGTCAATAAAATTTAAAAGTTTTATGTTAATTGCAGCCACTAACTTACAGAGAAAAAGTTTTCGGTAACAAAAGCTACGTGATCGACCGCCTTAAGCTCTGAGAAAGACAAATTGCGAATAATCAATAGTAATTAACAAACTCACCCTATATAAACGTAAACTATATGATTTAATAAGTAAGAACTTAAAGCGTGCACTGCCATTGCATTTATGTTTACTAAACTGGTCTAAAATTAACAACTGGAGTTTGCTTTGCTAAGAAGAATAACGGGAATATATCACTGTACCTATACATGTTTTATTACCCATTTTACTGCCGAGGTCAAGTTTGCCTTCAGAATATGCGTAATATTGCATAACGGTAAAACATCTTATTGTTCTCAACACAAAACCCTTTTACAACGGTACATAGTTTTTTGCGTCAACTTTTTGCTGGTATTCCGATACAACTTCAGTTACAGTGCAAGGTCTTCCTACCTATTATTGTAGACACGTTACATTGTTGGAGATGACAATAAAATTTTCTTATTGCACAAAAATTTAATTATACTAGTAATTAAATTTTAATTTACAAACATTTTCAGTAGATAGATATAAAGAGTAACAACCAAAATTTTTTTATTTATTTCTTTTGTTTGTTTAATTTTTCGACACCGTTAACTATATGTCTGCATCTAAATGGACGCACTCAATCCAAGAAAATTGTTTGTGTAATCGTAACTGGCGATATAAAATTTTATAAAAGTTTATGCATCGCAAAAGTATTTTCAATTTTAGTAGTAAACTTTTCTTCTTATTATTTTTCGTAGTTATTACTCGCCAATAACTTACCATAACAATGTTTGACTATAAAATACGTGCACGAATTGGTGAATGTATGTATATACGGTGTTATGTAAACTTTTTAAATTCATATACGCTTGAAATGTTTGCTGAAAAACTGTAATTATAAACTCTAATTTAGAAATATTTTATTGTTTGAATAATTCTGTTTTTATGTTACTGTCCAATAATTTGCACCGCAATTGCATTATACCAGATAACACAAATATTAACAAAATCAAAATGGATATTCGACAAAATGTCACACAGGCAAATAAAAAATTCAAAAAAATTATGCATGTTTGTCTCATATAACCAATAGAATAATTCAAGAAAGAAGTACATGAAAAACCGGTTAAAAATGGCGTTTTAGTAAAAGAATCCGCTTAATTCAATTGATCTCTTAAGCACCAAGGACCGGTTTATGGATTAAAAATATAGAGAAATAAGGAAATGTTAATATCTTTTATGTTTTGTGTAAAACTCAATGTTTATATATAAGTATTGCAAAGACTTCTGCTATACCTTCAGTTTGTTTTCAAGATTATAATAAAATCGTTGATTTTCCACATACTTGCTGATGGTAAGTTGAATTCCAACGATTAAGATACATATCTAGTTATGATCAGTAACAATTAATAAATTGTCGTTGTGTCAAAGTACCTATATTGGTTGGTGATTAAAATTGCGAAACACTCTTCTATGAGTTTATGCAACAAACGACCAGATAAAATAATACAATGTTAATCCTAACAACTTATTTATGATCTGCATTCTTTGAATATTAAATTTAATTTGCTTGTAGAGAAATATTTAAAAAAAAACAAAATTGCAAAATACCATATAAGTTGTTTTGCATACTTATTATTTAAAGGGGGTTTAAAGACCTTGGTGTTTATTATCATAATTAGAAATATTCACATAAAACTTAATTTTTTTGCAAATGTGATCAATTGTTGTATTGCTGAAACAATCCATATTGTTCATAATTTGTTCTCCTAGTATAGATGAAATTTTATACATACATTTTTTTTACTTTTTGAGAAGTCATTTTGACTGGATTCAGTGCATCTACCTATTGTTTTACAATATCGTCAAGAACATTAATTATAGTACAGAAAAGGTAGAAATTAAAGAATAACTTGTTGTAAGATCTACAATTTTTATTTGAACTATTTTTTGAACAAGCATAATTTTCTGTAGTTTAAGTATTTCCTAATTAATTACATTTAACGATTTTCAGAATCACCTAAATATTGACATTGTTGGTTTATTAAATTGACATTACCTATTGAGTATAAATTATTTTTTAATTCATAAAGTAAATAGATTCTCAAAAACAAAATTCGGATAACCAAAAGGTGAATATTTTTAAATATTTCTTAACTATACAAGCTTTTTAAAAATATAAGTTACTTTCACTTCAAGTACGCAAAACATTTAATTTAAATTTTTGTTTTAATAAGTAACTCAAAGATGTAATAATTATGTGACCACCAGCAACTTGTAGTCTAAAACACTTGAGGGCCAACACAAAAATAAAAAGTAAAATTTGATTTTCTCACTTTTTCACGTTGCTTAATATAACTAGTAACTAGTACACTAGTCACTCTTTCTGGGTGTAAAATATATTTGCAATAGGAACTTCTTGGAGCATTTTAAAATTATGACTTTTAGACGTTGTTTATTTTGTATAAAAATTTGTTTTGTAAATTTATTTTTGGTGAATCATTGACCCATGACTTAGTTGTCATATGCCCACATGTGACAAAAAGTATTTTTAAACTACATTTTCTATAACTATCATTAAATGTTTATATTCTATACGTATCATTTGTGATGTGGAGTTCTAAGACTCGTTTTGGGGAAACCTTTTATGTGTAGAAAATATAGAACAATTATTGTTTAAGAATTCAATTTTGTCTGTTTTTAATTTTTTAATTGGAACACCAGAACTGCACCAAAAACTATACTCGGACACGCGTTTCAATAGCTAAGCTATCATCATCAGCGAACCGATACTACTGTATCGGTTAGTATAGTTTTTTGGTGAAATTTTTTGATGTTTTCCCTTTTGTTACAAATAGATGTTGCAGTTTAGAGTTCCATTCCTTTGGTTATAATTAGCAAAGACTGTGGTTTTGGGGTCGAAGTACTTTACCCAAACTAAATGTATCCAAAGTCACCAATTAATAATATGTGACATTTTTCATAATTTTTTTATGTAGTTTTATTTTTTGCCATAGTAAATTATTAGACATTAGCCACTTTGGAAATTTCTATGGTGAATTCACTATTCTTTCAGAAATTTTACGTTTTGTACAATTTTTACTAATCAAGCGAATTCATAAATAAACAGACGCCGTTTCTTTAATTAGATGCATTGTTTGATAACAACGTAACAAGTCCATAATGTACGTTTTTTTATGGACGAGCCGCAGAATTATGAATAAGCGACGAAGGAGAGAGGCCGTAGCTGTGGCGAGACCAGAAAACGAGATTATGGACAAGATTTTATGGTCAACTGTATGATTTGACTCAAATAAATATGAACTGCAAAAAAGATTTATAATACCGACGAATATCTTGTCGTATTTGCTTTTGTTTATAAATTGACAGTTTTACTCTTAAAATCCACATATTTATTATGCCATTCATGTTTGAAATTGACAGCCGTACATAAAGTAACAAAATAAGCCTATAGTCACAAAATGGCCTAAAAACTGTATTATCAACAAGACGAAGTTGTCCGGTTGACCATAAAATTATTTAGTAGAGTATATAGTTCATTCATTTCTTATTGGCATCAGAATTGCTTTGGTTTGTTGCTGTTTGCTTCTGCTTCACGATTATCTATTTGATATGTCTTAACTACTACATAACCTATAGATACATATAATGTCGTTATTGCAAAAAATGGTATCTATTAGTTACATATTGATAATAAACTTTAAATGAAATTTGCCCAAATTAAAATCCTGTTAAAAATTAATTCATATATGCACTATATGCGCAATGGTTGCGTGTAAATAATAATTAAGAAATATATTCAATTACTATTAAAAAATTAAATTAATTTATTTAATTAAGTGGCATGTTTGATAGATAAAATCAACTTAAAAATGTCTACAAAAATTTGTTGACTATTCTGTTAGAAATTTTTAATTTTAATAAAAATATCAACTAAGTTGTTGATTAATTTAATGAACAAACAAATTTATTTTTTTAAATTAGATTCATCGCCCAAAAAGATTAAAACGTAATTGAGGAACGTATAGTCCATTTTCTTTTTATTAGCATCAAAATTGCCAAGGTGGCGTAATCTATGTAATGCAAAAACATATAAAAAATAATGACATATAAATTATTGAAATTACTTACACAATGTTGAAGCATAATATTTCAAATGATATTCTTCAAAATTAAAATTTCATTAATACCCACAAAAATAACACCCTAACCCAACCGACTCCGATGTTAATCAAAAGTGAATGGGCTATATTAGTAAATATATTTATCCTCTGTGAACGGTATGAGGATCTCGTAAACCTAAGAGTAGATATATGTATATCAAAATAGCGAAATAATAAAGGAATTAATATTTTATGTCGAAAAAACCTAAAATTTTACTATTTTTCGATATAACTTAAAAATATTTTGAAATATAATTTTTTATAGAAAAAAAAATTGTCTGTTTTAAATAATTATAATCTTCAAATGTTCAACAGAAACTTGTGCCAAGATATTGTCACTCTATTAGTTTAGAATGAACCTAACGTTCGTACGTACGATTTTATGTTAAACGCATTTTTTCCGACATTTTCAATGTTTCAACGTTTACTACTACATCTTGAAATTTATAAAAACTTTGGTTTTTTTCAATAAAATCCTGAAGAATCACATTGGATCGTACAACATTGATAATGTAATAAAAATGCTATTAAATATAAGCCATGTTTTGTTACGGTACTCACATAAATAAATATAGTTGATGATACTGTACTGATGTATACTGGCATCTTGTCCACACTGTATACGTTTTATAATTTTTTTTTATATAATTTTATGAATAAAAGGCATACAAAAAACAACAACAGCAATTACATTACCAATTACTATGTTCTATAATTTTTTTTAAGTTAACCTATTTTGCAATTCTATACCTATTAATTAAAGCTACTGAACGGTTTCATTAATTACTTAAGCTAATGAAAATACAGTTTGGTTTATAACGCGTCCCACCCTACATTTTCTGTAAATGTCAATATTTTGTTTGTTTCACACGTTAATAACAATAGATAAAACAGTCAATTGTTGTTCAGTTGATTTATCACATTTTATGCAACGAATACCTGTTCATTCTGCATTACAAAATGTTTCTGTTATGTAGTATTTTGTTTTAAACATAATGTAGATGTTTTATCTACTACGTTAGATAATGTCATATAAATTAATAAAAAGCTTATTTATATGCTTCATTGTTAGAATATTTTAACATTTTTCAAATAAATTATATACTTATTATTATTTTTTAAATATTATCTTTGAATTATTGTATTCGTATGCTTGCTACAGAACAATGGATGCAAAATAATTTAAAAAAAAGATTATGAATTATTATTATCTTTTATTGTACTCTGTTCTTTAAACAATCCCTTTATTTGTTCTTGAATGCGCAAAATTATTGTACGCGACCTTTTTACTTCTATCTGTGTTTCGTCACTCCTTACCAGTTTTAATACTTCAAAGAGCTTTCTAAAAATAAATTTTATTTAAACCTGGAACAAGTCTTGTTAATATTGGCAGAGACATTATTTAAACTCATGAATTTATTTTAAGTGAATTATTTTATTCATACATACATTTGTATATTTTTAAACATTAAATTATTTAAATTATATGCTTTATATAATGAAAACCGTACTATCAGTTACAATTAAGTGGCTTATAACCCATATGACTATGTTAGAAGTATTTAATTTATGCAGAAATTTTACTTGGGATTACTATTATGAATATATTAATGTTGTTTATATATTATCTTGAATAATTTACAAGTAACGTGGTAATTTCAAATAATAATTAATGTTAAATTTATTCTTCTATTTTTTTAGCTTTGTTAAGAATAGCGTTATGTTTAGTTTGCAATAACACTACAGTCTGTTGCTCAACAGAGATAGTTAAGTCAAGCCCTAAATATTTATGCCTGTCCTACAGGGCGAGTTCGAAAACCCGTGTACACCTGACAAATTAGTAACTATTGCTTACAACTTTGTTTTTAGTACTGGTATATACTGTCCTAATTACAATAGACATTTAATAAAATTCTTCAAATCTAAATTCAATAAAATGAACCTTTGCTAAATGCAAAATTTACTCTGTATCTATGTATATAATTTTTTAATCTACAGTTTTCATCATATCTAGTTATTAAAAATCAAATTAATTTTGAAGTAATTAAATGCTTAACCTAGTTTTTTGCCATCTTTTCAAACTAGTTTTAATCTTGAATTCGTCAATTTAAATGATTTATTTGTCAATTATTAATTCTATTGTCGTATTTCATCATCCTTTGTAAACTGAATTCGAGTGTGTTAGAACATACTCAATTTATTGTAGTTATAATTATAAATTATTATTCATGTATAGAGTGTGTGTTTTATTAGAGATATTTATTTACATTTAATTGTTAATTTATTTTGTGTTTGTTTAATATCGATTTGTTTTTTACACTTATTCAAGTGGCGGACCATTTATTTATTTTAAAGGCCTGAAGAAGTGCACATTCTGCTGCACGAAACGTTGCCTGAAAAACGTCAGAGTGGTTTTTTGGTGCCCCTCCTTAACGAAAAACAATTCAATTAGTGATAATTTATAGAAGGAAATATTTACCTTTCATTATAATTATAAACTTATACAATGTCTGAAAATGGCAACAATTAGAATACAATTAGAATTGGACTTGACTTCCAAAAGTTTGTTAGAAATTAAATCAAATTTTCTAAATAGTCAAAACGAAAATTAAGTAATTTATTGGTATAACGAGTGTTTAAATAAAACATTGGGAAGGGCATACTGTGGAATTGAATTGATTTAATTACTTTTAAACGTGATATGCTATAATATGACAATGTTATTACACAGGGTGTTTCTGAAAGGTGTGTACATAGATTTACCAGAGGTTCTCCGACTCAAAATAGACCCTTTGATACCAATTTACCTATAACCAAAAGTGTACCATAAGGGCGCCACCGCCGTCAAATTTTCCAAAAAAATTTTGTATAGGTATTGGGAATAACATCGAGAACGGTTCAACAGATTACGTTTTGCTTTCGTCTGCTGGTTGTCTGCTTTCGAAGACGTTTTTCTGTGTAATGTGGACAAATTTCTCATGCCAGGAAAAGTCGCTTTCATACGGACAAATAAATGATAATATTTTAAAAACCGTCAACGATACGAAACCAAAATAATTCTGACAAATAAAACAAACAATTTGAAAACTTTTTTCTCTCTTATTAAATTGCGCTAATTTTATTAGTTCGATCAGAATAAAATTAAAATCGTATCTCTGCAAGGCGCATCTATACGCTTAGATATTAAAGTAGACTGCTAGTAGGCTATGCGACATGTCAATCCGATTTGGGAACTTTTCTGCGTAAACCCTCACCTTCTCCCGACAATTGCCACTGCAAAAGCTCAATATTAACAGCATATCAGTCTGTTCGACAAATGTGTATCCCATATTTCAAGTGGTCAATCGCAAAATAGAATCGTGAGTAATCTTAAATTCGGTTTTTGGGAAGATCCGGAAAGTGAATCTATCCAAAAATGGTAGATTTGATTGACATGGTCGCATAGCCTACTAGCAGTCTACTTGAATTTCTAAGCGTATGGATGCGCTTTGCAGTTCAAAGTCCTACTATATGGCTATTTTCAAGCATATGCATGGCAACACTGGCCGAGTTTTAATAAGTCTCTTGGTTTGCCTTATATACAGGGTTATTTACGGTATACGACACGGACTATTACAGCCAAACTATTCAATAAAATTAGAAAAGTATATCTGGGATGGATAGAGACCTATCGGAGGAATATTTTAAAATTATTTTCGAAATATACAGGTGTTTCAAAATATACAGAACGTATCAAAGTTGTATTTTTTCTTATAGAATGTCCTGCATATTATTACATTTTCAGCTTTTACGAACAAAATAAGAAAGGATTTTATAGAGGTTTACCTTACTTAAACTTAAAGGTTTTGAGATATTTTGTATTTTATAAAAAAGTCGTTACAATTTTGCTGATTCATATCTCAGTAACTATTCTTTTTCTCCAAACTAAATTTGCACTGAAGTCTATCAATTGATCAGATTTTATGTAGAACTTGTGAAAAATTCATTATCATATACATGATGTGGACAAAATAAGATTAAATACTGACATGGTTTGAACCGCAATAACTTGCTTAATTTAAATGGAACACCCTGTATTTTAATAATAATAATAATAATAATAATAATACACGTCTTTATTCATCTCAAGGCGAAGTTCAGCTTAGTGGCAAAAAATAACCACTACCTGATCTACCACTTAAACCTTGATTTAAAAGAGATAATGAACAAATTAACATTACATTCTACTTATAATAGATTTCATTGCAGATTCTAGATTATTTTCTGTAAGTAAAACAGTTGTGTATTATCGGCATATATATAAACTTTACAATATTTAACGTGCAGATAAAAACTTAAAGTGTAAATTGTATATAAAAGAGGACCAAGCACAGACCCTTGAGGTACTCCAGACCGTATTATTGTGCATTGCGACATTTGCTCTCCCAAGCTGACACGTTGAGTACGATTATTTAAGTAACTCGCTAAAAGTAGTATAGCTTCTGGTTTTAATCCAGGATAATGTAAAATTGAAAGTAAAATGGAGTGATTAATTGTATCGAACGCTTTACTAAAATCTAATAAAACTAAAATAGAAAGGTTACCAGAATCTCTCGATTGAAGCACATCATCTGAGACACTCAGCAAGGAAGTTGTTGTACTGTACCCAGCACGATATCTTGACTGACAATCTGGTAGTAAGTTGTTCGTTAGGAGATAATCTTGCAGTTGTAACTTAAGTACCTTTTCAAGAATTTTAGAGAACGTAGGTAAGATTGAAATTGGTCTGAGATCATTAAATGATTTGGGACTGGAGCACTTTGGTATAGGAATTATTAAAGAATCCTTCCAAGCATTACAAAATATATTTTCTATTATGCAACTATTAATTATATGAGTTATATATTTTAGGAGAAAGGGACAGCATAATTTTATCATTACAATATTAATTCTATCAAGTCTATGAGATGTAGATTTAAATGGTTTGAAAGCAAGACCCATCGGCATGCCGAATTTCAAGTCTCTACGACGTCTGGAAGTACCAGTTTAATTTCGGAGACAGACATGAAAAAAATAGGCGCTTTATTTTAAGCAAATGTTTTTGTATTCCACCAGTAAATTTTACAATATTGTATCCGCTTAGGAATTGATGGAGCAGATAATTCATTAGAAGAGATATTATTGTGAAGTAAATTTGTACATTTATTAAATTCTTGTAAACTCTATACATATTTATTTCTCTCAAAATTTAATACAGTTGATAAAATGTACACAATGCAAATCTTCTCCTTCTTACAAATACATAATATTCTACTGTCAAAGTTGTATAGCTTACTTGATAAATATTAAAATTGTTACAAATCAGTCTTCATTATGAAAATTTGCATTTTCATGACAACCTGAACATTTAGCTATAAGACACTATAGTATTGTTTGATAGGTAATTACATTTTACATTTGTTGTTGATATAAAATGCAGGGTGTTCCATTTAAAATAAGCAAGTTATTGCGGTTCAAAGCATGTCATTAATTAATCTTATTTTGTACGCATCCTGTATATGGTAGTGGATTTTTCACAAGTTTTACATAAAATCTAATGAATTCATGGACTCTAGTGCAAATTTAGTTTGGAAAAAGGTATTCGTTGCTAAGATATGAATCGGTAAAATTGTGACGACTTTTCTCAAATAACTAAAACATGTAAACTTAATATACAGGGACATTCCATAAGAAAAAACACAACTTTGATACGTTCTGTGTAGTTTGGGACACCTGTATATTTTAAAAGTAATTTTAAAATATTTCTCCTATAGGTTTCTATTAATCCCAAATAAATTTTTCCAATTTTATTAAATAGTTTGGCTGTAATATTCCGTGTCGTATACTGTGAATAACCCTGTATACTTGGTTAGAGTCTTTACAATTTATTTTATATATTCCCGATCTTCACACATTTCTATTGGGTCTTTTGGATTGCCTAAAAAAACACCTGTATATTTTTAAAGTAATTTTTAAATATTTTTTCTATACGTCTCTATTAATCCCAAATAAATTTTCCCAATTTTATTAAATAGATTGGCTGTAATATTCCGTGTCGTATACTGTGAATAACCCTGTATACTTGGTTAGAGTCTTTACAATTTATTTTATATATTCGCGATCTATCACACATTTCTGTTGGGTCTTTTGAATTGCCTAAAATATTTTGCAAGTTGTTACTACTAGAGATTACTATTTTATAATCAAATTTTGAAAATATGTTTTGTACAGTTTTTTGGTGTTTTCCTTTTGTTACAAATAGACGCTGCAGTTTACAGTTCCATCCCTTTGATCAAGAATGTGTTGTTTTGAAAATAGTGTTAGAGAAAGTTGTTTTTATTCTACATGTTAGATATATGATGGAAAGTTACCTACAGAAATTTTAACTTGTTATCTATTGATGAATTTAAATTTTTTATTGTCAATCAACTCAGTTTTGATAAGACCTTGATAAAGCCTACGCAATGCTTTGCGAGGTGTCGTCAATTTTTGTTTACTCCACTCCACCAAGAAGGGTCCTATAAAAGCATACTTAAGTATTAACATCTGTTTTTTTTCATTTTTTCGATATAATGAAGCAAAAACAAATTGTTGTCTCAAGGCAGGCCGGCCTTCTATCTGTATGTAAATACTATATCTAAAAAAAACATTCATCGGATATTTATGAAGCTTGATATGTATATGTTATGTGTAATACTTCAATTTTGGTTAGATTTGGGGATAATCAATGAACCCAAAAGATCTTTTACCTACATAGATTTTTGGAATATTAATAGAAGTATTCTTTTCATAAATTTTGTCTTCAAATAAAAGTTGTTGGTAATTTGATTATACACAACTTTTGTTTAAATGTTACTGAATACGGCAATCTTTATTATTAATTAATTCTTTTAACAATATTTACTTTTAAGAATATTAATAATAAAAAAAAATTTTTTTGTTGTAAATTACATTATGTAAAACATTTATTTAAACATTTTTTTTCTACAACACAATTTTCTTCTTTTATCTGTTAGAAAAATTACTCGAGGCGCAATTTGTATATTAGTACCAGCGCAATATGGAGTTCTACGCGAAACGCTTGGTTTAACTTACTGACAGTAGATTTGTAAGTTAAATCATTGGTAACTAAATCATACCTTAGAAACCTGTCTTCAAAAAAGCGGACGTACAACTTGAAAAAATATATTGCATCCAATATTGTATGGGCCCAAATCTAACTGTGAACTTTTTTGCGCCCCATGTCTCGGATTGCTCGTTTCATAGCATTCTACATCTAAGATCTAAAAAGCTGACATACAAGTTTTCCGATACATTATGTCACGGGCCCACGGACTATATCGAATGTTTTTATTTCTTTATCTGCAGAATTTTTTGAATTATATTGTGTATGTAGTTCTATACCGTTTATAAAAAAGTTGGAGAAAAAATAATATAAACGTATGTCAAGAGTTGTTTTTTGAAGCTAATATTTTGATAATGCAAAATTGATTTTGCACTGTATGAACCATTAATTATTATCAATTATTACCATGACAGTAAACTCAAAATTAAAGTTAACTCGTGACTGAAGTACTAGCCGTAACTATTTTTAATTTTTTTGTAGACTACTTGAGCAGCGGAAATGTTGAATAATAAACCGGAGTGATGACCAGAATACACTATTATATAATTAAGATTTGTTGGCATAAAATTCAAGGTTTATCGAACTAAGCTGATAACTTTGTATTAAATTTTTAGCTTTAGAATAGTATGTATTTCAGTGGCGTCATCAGACATTTTTGACTATATACCCTCTATACATTTTGAAAAATGTAGGGAAAATAAGGAAATTAATATAACACGATATATCAAAATTATTAGATTAAGATGCTTGGCCAATTATAAAGAATGGACTATCAAATACTTTAATAGAGGAAAACTTAAGAACTAAATAGACATACCATTAAGTTTAGCCATGGGAAGGATAACAATAATAAGTTATGGTCTAATTAGAGAAAAAACTAGTTTTCTTAGCAGTCTTAGTGTTTTTCCAAACCTAGTCCAATACTTATCTTGTTTATCTCATTTACTGGGTTTCTCCATTTCACAAAGCTTACCTTGTGTTCACAGAGCTGTCAAAATTGTTTTGGAATCATGGTATCTTCAGTTCTGTTACCGTCCGGTGTGGATACCATTTGAAATGCATTTGCTATTTTCATTTAAAAAGAACATCATCGGAAAAACGGGTCATAAACTTTTGGAAAAAAGCCTCAAAAGAAGCTATGAAAACCAATTTTAAAGAAAATGGGTACCTCTATGCTTCTTTGCAGCTGACCTTATTACAAGTGGTGTTTGAACACAACTAAGTATTCTATTCCCAGCCGACTACACTGGAACGATAGAAATCTTTATAAAATGCAGGTATTTGTAGATGTAAAATTTTGTAACTTTGTTTTAAAAATGGGATGGAATATAGGTAGGCAGTCCAGGAATTCATTCAATAGTTACTAAAAGTAGGAGAAATTTGGGTCATAAGAACGATGCCACTAGAAAGGAAGACTCATTTTATCCAAGAGAATATCTTTGGAAATGCCAGTGGAATTTTTTTCTTCAATGGCGAAATAAAAAAAAATCCAAATTTAAAATAGTTTTTACGTTTTATTTAAGAGCCTTATTTTGCGCAAATGGAACAGGGTAAAATGAAACAATGTTTCTTTTCATCCCATATGACATTGTGATCAAAAAAGTTTTATATATTTTTTCAATTAGTCAAATTGGCTTCAATTACAAAAGAAAGCTTATTGCGATCAGTGATGGTTGCTGAACGAATAACACAATTTTGGTTCTTAATTTAAAGCTTTATTCCATAAGCACCTCATTTGAGATTCCGATTTATTTTTCCTTACCTTAACAAAACAGGATTCATGTTTTTTAGTTTTGAGTTTGCAAATAGGAACGATTATAAAAGTAAATCTAAAAGGTTACTATACCAAGAGTTTTTTTGTAACAATTTCAAGAGCTTTTACGACAAATATAATATAGATTTGAATAATAGCTGCAATGTCGATGAGACAATCATCCAGAGTTTAGCAAATACAAGTAGAGACTACTGCCTCAGTAGAAAGAGGTCAAGCAACCATAGTTCTTGTTTGATTTCTTTCAGGATAAAATTCTAGATAAATCGTTATAGATGGATTACATTTTTAAAAAATGTTTAAGAGTAACTAGATTTTTCCTTCAACCTCAGACCTCTTGTAGATCAAAAGTTCATCGTATAAAATTATACTTCTCATCAGTAGCTAGAAATTTTAGACTGTGCACTTTAAAATAATGTTTTCATGTATTTTATTAACAAGATTTTTCTTAAAATAATGTTCCAATTGTGGATCAAGATGTACTGTAGGTATGTTTCCGGGTCGACTTTAAAAGAGGAAAAAGTTTTTTATTTTTATTTTTTCAGTAAATTTGACTTTTGATATCCTGATTGTTTTCAAACCCCCAAAACACAAATTACTTTTTATTTAACTCAAACGGTTCTTGAATAATATAATTTTATTTAAATTGATAACAGATGGTCATATTTTATGAACACCGAGAAGCCCTGATCTCACAATAATATACTTTTATCTGTGGGGTCGTTTTCTCGTTTTAAACAGTGAGCCACTAGACAATGATGAAGAGCAGTTATAAAATGGGATATAACGTCTAGTCCAGTCCTTATCAATTTTAGAAATAAGAATGAATTTAAAATTGGCATTGAAATCTGTTTAGAAAAAGGAAGAGCATTACTTGAATAGTAAATTTAAATTTTGATCATTATTCGTTAAATTTGTTAAATAAAACTTGAACCCAATTTGAATATTTTTAGCAAGAAAATGATATTATTTCGATAACAGTTCTGGTTAAATAAAAAGTAATTTGTGTTTTGCAAATTTGAAAACAAGCAGGACAAATTTCAAGAGTGAAATTTTCTGAGGAATAAGAAATAAATTTTTTTTCCTCTTTTAAACTATACTATAAAAACCAAAATCAGAAATACTACTACTCGATCAAAAACGCTTTAAGAACAAAAAAACCACCAAAGCTGACCAAACTTTAAGAAAAGACAAAAATGATAAAATGTATGTTCTTTTTTCCAAAATATTGGTTGGTATTACACTTGGTGTGGATTTCGGTATGGACAGAAGAGCTCAAATGTAACATATTCTATTGTTATTTTTTTAAATTGTATTTGGTAATCAATATTACTATAATTCGTCGTTTAACACAACATTATTCTAAGAATACCAACAGTTACTATTTACAAGATGTCGTTAGATATGTAAAGTATAAAGTAGTTGTTATTGCCAAATTTTCTTCTACCTTACACTTGTGAGTGTTTTTGGAAAATCATGGAATTTTTAAATACTATCTACCTATACCAAACACAATTCTTTCCAAAAAGTAGAACTAGAATTGAATTTGGAAAAAATCAGTTTCAATTATTTTTCTTCTATCAAAGAACTTTCAGTTTTAATTAACCCACTGCACGCACACTTTCTTAACTTTTTAATATACATTTTTATGCAATTATTTAGTACCTATAAAAGTTGAGTTTTATCAAACTTCACATTGCCCAAATGGAATAACAACCCAAAAAAGCTCAAGTATATCTACTTAATACGTTGTGCATTTTTATTGGTGAAATGAATCTATAGATGAGTTTTTCTATCTAGGGTTTCTTTCATAATTAAATAATGCTTATATTAATTATTCGTAACTTTTGATAAATTTAAATTTAATTAATTTAAATATTTAAAAATATTCACCATACTACTAATTGAATTAAAAAATAATTGTTGTATGCAAATACACACATTAAATTGTTGAGATAAAATTTAGTATTAAGTTTAATGAGAATTAAAAGTTTATTAATTCTAACAATTATGATCTATGATAGTTGTTGACATGTGCAATTAAAATAGATAAAAATAGAACCACGCCAAAGAATTCAGGGTTAATCAAGTTTATTTTCAAAATAATTTTGAATTTTATTCCACGTGGTCAATATCACTATACAGTTGAAGTAAGCATGCGTTTCGGTATTGACTAAAATTTAGTTTGAAATAATTCCGAATGGCGCCAAAAGGCGTTATACAAAATATTAAATACAAGTTAGACTAAATAAACATAAAAGTTTGTACTTATAATGCTACTTCATGTATTAGATGTAAATTATGGTATAGGTATGGTCTTAATTGTTTGTAATTGCTCGAATTAAATGTGTTCAGTAACAAAGATAAAAAATATAATAACTTCAAGTTAAAATTAAACACCTACCTCAATTCTTATTGGCGGTATTCTTTCATGGTC